>CM077244.1:13440784-13483284 GCA_039654775.1 Spinibarbus caldwelli | reverse complement strand
TCCCTCTCCACTCATGTCCCCCGCTGCGTCTCCGCTCACCTGTCGCGGTTAGCGGTGCTATCACAACAGCTTAGTGATTAAGTATCTCTGCGAGGTCTAGACGCCAAGTGTGCGGTGTATCCATGGAAACAGTGGTCTAAACCCATATATACCATATTTAAGTCTGCATTTTTGAATAATCTGGGGAATGGACCGGATTACTTCATTTTAAGTACTGCATAGAAATTTCAACATCAGCCTACCTGTAAAACTCACTATGATTAGAAAATCAAAATGTGTATGTATAAAAATCCATTAGTAGGTGTTGTAAATAAGTACATTTTAAAATATTTTAAATATAATTAATAAATATAAAATAATTATTATTGTTTTTACAGTTATTAATAATAATAATTTCTATTTATATACTTTATATTTTATTTATAGCAATTACATATTATATGATAAATTATAATGATTTAATGATGTACTTTAATAACATTTAATAAAAATGTAGTGCTTATATTTCTACAAATATAAAATACAAATGACTGCAAATAGGAAATGAAATATGGTAAAATGGGAGCTGAGAGCTTTTGAAAGTAATTTTTTAAAATTAGTATACTTTTAAATTATTAAATGTTGTTGTTATTATTATTATTGTTAATAATAATTTGATTACATTACACTTCCATATTATTATTTATATTTAAGAATTTGTTATAATTACATAGTTTAATACATTTCTACATTATTATTATTATTATTATTATTATTATAATCAATTCTGTGAAAATGTTTTTTAACTACAAAATGATTATAAGAAAGAATATTTAATACTGACATTTCTAAAAAAATATTTAAAAATATCAGTTGTTAATAATAAAAAATTATAATCCAGAGTTTTCATTTTAAAAGCGTCCCTTACTGACATAACAAAACATGATAAGTGATAAAAGTGATAACATTTTGCATACAGATTCCTTTCAGGACTATTAGGTTAGTGGTCCAGTTTTTTTTCTTCGTTCAACATTTAAAGTGTTTGGATGTGCAGTGAATATTACGTATGCATATTGTCCAGTTTAAAACCATGTTTTCATTTGTCTAATCTGGTTTACTCTAATTTACAGGCAGTCTTTAATGATTCAGTATTATGCGTGGATGAATGCTGAAGTAACATTGTGCACCGTGTAGCTTGAACAAACGGCATCTTTGTGTTGTAACTCTCTGGTTCAGGGCTCGTTCCAAACACATAATTCCCTCTCCCACTGCATGCTGTTGTTTGCCTAATTTCCATAAACGTTGATCCCCGGCAATCTCTATTGTCTCCCCCTTGTTTTCTCTTCTCATAAGCAAGCCCTCATTGTTCATTGGCTGCCAGCCCCTGCTCTCCCTGTAACTGACCGCGATTGGACATGCATCCTGTACATGTGGATGTTTTGATATTTTGGGACCACCACTACACGCCCTGTCTTTTCTCAGTGTGTCCCCGCATAGTCCAGTGAGCATGCTGTCCTCTCCGTCCCCAGCTGTCTCTATCCCATCATCCCCCTCTGGCTACATTGGCGGCAGTGCCCGGTACACGCCTAGAGCTGGGAATGCAGAAACCAGAGCCTCCCTCTCTCTCTTACATCCCTGCTCTCTTTCACCATCTCGCATTCTCATTTTCTGGGTATGGATAACGGTTGACCTGTGCTCACAGGTTTCCACACCCCCCATCATAAGCTCCCACCCCCACCAAAACCTAGCTGCGTATTGCTTACTTGGGAAGCTGCCTTGTAAAGCAGCATCCAAACTGAAATGGAAGCTCATAAGTGAGGATTAACATAGGAAACAGTGTTGCATAGCACATACAAAAAGCTCTGCAGGGGAGACTCAACTTGATTTCAACAGAGTTTCAGAGATCTATCTATCTATCTATCTATCTATCTAACCGTTCATCCATCCATCCATCCATCTATTTATCTATCTGATGTTCATCTATCTATCTATCTATCTATCTATCTATCTAACCGTTCATCCATCCATCCATCCATCCATTTATCTATCTGATGTTCATCTATCTATCTATCTATCTATCTATCTATCTATCTATCTATCTAACGTTCATCCGTCCATCTATCTATCTATCTATCTATCTATCTATCTATCTATCTATCTATCTATCTATCTATCTATCTATCTATCTATCTGTCTGTCTGTCTGTCTGTCTGTCCATCTTATATCACTATCTATAGCCCTAATAAAAAAATGAAAGGAAAAAAAAGTCTCTTTCTTTTTATAACATTTAACTTTTTTTGCTATTTTTCAGTAATGAAAAAAGACGTTTATTTTTAATCAAAGTTGCTCTTGCCTTGTTCAACATCTTTTTTTCTTTCTTCATAAAACATTTCTGTAGAATGCATGCAATACTACCCTCAAATTTGGCCAAAACAAGGTGTCGAGGAGGCTGCATAATTATGGTTCCTTGCTTTTGGAATAGCCTTCTCGTAACTAGTGCACCTGTGAGGCTTTAAAATGCAATACTTCTTGGAACAGATCAATTCTCTCTGCTTATGCAGAACTTGAATGCTAGTTTGTTCTTTTTCGTAATTCTTCTTTCTTTCACCCTCTCAAAATATCTCTGATTACCTCAACCTGCGTCACACTTTTGCATTTCCTGTCTCCTATTGTTTCAATATCTCCAACTGAGTCTCATCCTGCGCAAAAACCTCTCTCTCTTTCTCTCTGTTTCTCTCTCTCTCGGCAGTAATGCGATCAGATGCAGTGAGTGAGTTGTCTCCACTCCAGTAACTGCATTAAGCACCTCTTTTCTGTAGCATCTGCCCCTATTGCCCGTATCACTGCTTGCAAGGCCAGGGTCACAAAGGCCTAAGCTGTTCCTGGAAAACACACAAACATACTCCATCACAGGTTTGTAATGGAGGCCTGGCACCCTCTCTCTCTCTACCGTCGGTACATGCGATCTAAATTCACTTACTGTATCTCCACCACAGTGGCCCTGAGGACGCCAGTGAATCTATAGATCAGATAACCCCACGAGCCTCACACATGCAGACACACTAACTGCTCCCTGTGCGGAAATCTGGGCACCAGCTGAAGTACAAATGCCCGTGATTTACTCTTTCTGATTATTGGACAATGTTTAGATTGCTACTGCATAGAGAAAAACAAGTCATTCTATGAAACAAATGCCATTTCCAGTTTGATGGGGTGATTTTTTAAAAAATACTTCTTAACCTGTTAACTGTCAGCTTGGTACTCTGCATATTGTGTATTTTTATTTCCTTTTTTACCTATCACATATCTTAGCAATCATCATAAATTAGTTTCATATTACAGAATTTACTAGGGGTGTCCCCGACTAAGGATTTTCATAGTCGAATCGGAATTTTCGAATCTTGCCGATAGTCGACTGATAGTCGAATCATATGTTTGGGGGCGGGGGGCAAAATACATTGCCAAGAGTCAAGTCAGACATTCGACAGTCATAATTATTGACGTTAACACACAGGGAAGATGTGTAAGGGACGCCTCACAGATACAAAAATAATGTTTTATGTTTTGATTAAAAGATAGTTAACATTAAACATCAGCGAAACCCTATGAATTCACAACACTTTTTACAATAGTGCTCTCCTTATAACTTTATGTATATGACAGTAGGTAATGTCGGTCACGGATTATGGAAAGTGAAACTT
This sequence comes from Spinibarbus caldwelli, assembly GCA_039654775.1. Taxonomy (NCBI): domain Eukaryota; kingdom Metazoa; phylum Chordata; class Actinopteri; order Cypriniformes; family Cyprinidae; genus Spinibarbus; species Spinibarbus caldwelli. The sequence goes on along the minus strand of CM077244.1, from coordinate 13,479,604 downwards.
AACTTAAATCTATAGGGGTGGTTGGATTTATTCATGGATGTTAAAATATTTATTTAAAGCTTCTTTCTTTTCAGATTCTTATTTACAGCATTATCTTAATAGGCTGTATATTGACTTATTGGGAGAAAACCGGTAGTTCTATGTGAAATCAGACATTGAGCACCCCCATATAGCCAAAATGGCATGATCATAACACATATTCTTCGACAATTCGGGGTCACCCCTAGAATTTACTACAATGTTTTTAGTCAAAATTTATTCTTATCTTGACAAAACACATTGGTGGAAAGATCTGAGTCTCAAACTTCCATATTTGGTGATTATTTCATTATAGAAGTAATATTGTGACAGAAATGTACAAATTTGTAACCTCAGTTTTTGTAATATCAACTTTGGAACATAATTCATTTAGACATATGACTTTATAATATTTTATATAAAATATATATATATTTTTATTATTTTTTTTTTTTTACAGTAAACTTAAACTTCAATATTTTCATTTTTAAATGCTTCACTTCATCAATAATCTGCTGACTGTTTTCTTTAATAAGAGACCAAACTTCGGTCTGTATTTCAAAGCAAGTTGAGCGATCATTCATTCATGATTATTGTCACAGTATTAGTGTAAATCGCATATTTATATATTTAATTCAGATTTCAGTCTGTAGACTTTTGGCATAAAAAAATTACATTTTTTTCTAGGATTTGTAATCTTTATTATACAGACAACAATCATTGACCATACTGAAGACAACTCCATTTTAGTCACACCTCCAAACAGCTCTCTAGTGTGCTGGGCGGCATTGAGCGGATTTCTTCCATGCCAGTGAATTACTGCGTGCTAAGTCAACCTGAAACTTCCGCTCTAGCTCCTTATAATGAGGTGCCAAGCCCCCCTCACCCCTGAAATTTCCACTAGCGTGGCCAATAACTACACATGTGCGTTTATTTACTGTTTACACTCACACATGCACCTTTGATAAGCATTTGTTTGAAGCTTCAGATTTCTGTCATTTTTGTCATTCGAGTGCCCTACTCGAACGGCCTTGTCTACAGTAGCTAGTGACCCTTGAAAAGACAGGTTCCCTTTATACTTCAAATCAGCTTCACGCTATTCCAAACAAGCTCTCAGACTCATAAACAAGCCCTGCTGTGGGTCATTTTTTCACAGAAGTGCTTCGCTGCTTTTTTTGCTCCCCTGCCTTCCTTCTTGGAATAATTGAAGGCTGTTGAAGTGGAGTGTGCAACTCTTGGTTTATCCATGAATGTCACCGCGCTAATGCACAAACTGATGCCCGCGTCAGTCTGCTTTCAATTAATTGGACATTCTACTTAACAAGGCAGCCTGGCACACGGCGGCTGGAGTAGCACGAAAGAGCGTGAATGATGTGTAATGGTGCATCGCACACACGGAAAACACTGAGGAAGAGAGTCGCTACGCTAGAGGTGGTGATTGACATTGCCAAGCTGTGAATGTCTGGCACCCTGCCAGTTGTTTCTCATTTATGGGCACACTCGCCCACCCACCCTCCTGCCGGTCTGTTCGCCGTGACTAGATTCACTTGCATCAGTATGGAAAGAAACTGAAGTCTCATTCACTCTAGAATGTTCTAACAGGGCTCATTCATACAATAATGCATTGATCCAGTGTGAGGTGGCTTAGTGCTCTCGTTTGAGCCTAATTGCTTTTAGAAGACGTATCGGAAGCCAAAGTGGCGTCAGTGCGAGACAAACTGTCTGTTGACTGAAAAGCTGAACTAAACAACTGTCTCTGCTCTTAAATATAGCAAGGTTTTAAAGCTGTGCTTTTTCACATCTAACAGTCTAGGCTCCCTAAGGTGGAAACCCAGGGACACATTCTGGACCGTAAGGCTGGGTGGATTATTTTGAGATGTACATGCATGAATAGTTCAATGTCGTCCAGGGGAATGGGCCATCTGACGGCTGAATATATCAACCCTGAATTTTCCATTAGAATAGAACACAACTAGGCTTTTGCAATGGCCAGCGTGGGCAAAAACAAGAACAGTGTTTACAGCCTGAATGATGGGTGACATTTACAAATGCTACATGCAAATAGACTCGCCGCTGACCTTCTCGTACTCTACTTTTGGACCGTTTGCCCAACGGCCGGCCGAACTCTTTCTAATTGACTCCGGGACCGCCACGGCCAATCAATCACAAATCAAGTTTATTGATTGGCTGTCAGCCCTGGTGAGGACAAGCATGCTGATTTTCTCAAATAAGACAAATGCTAGAGTCTGAGCTTCACATTTGGGTCCTAACTATGATCATGATAACTTATCAGCATATATAATATGGAAATTGTTAGAAAGTAATTGTTCGAACAAAAACAGTTAAAGGGTTAGTTCACCCAAAAATGAAAAATCTGGCACTAATTACTCACATTCATGTCATTCCAAAACTGTAAGTCCTTCGTTCATCTTCAGAACGCAAATTAAGATATTTTTGATGAAATCCGAGAGCTTTCTGACCTTCCATATACAGCACTGCAACTACAACATTTAAGGCCCAGAAAGGTAGTAAGGACATCATTAAAATAGTCCATGTGACATCAGTGGTTCAACCGTAATTTTACACAGCTATGCGAATAATTTCTGTGTGCAAAGAAAACAAAAATGATGACTTTATTCAACAATTCATCTTGTTGAATTCAACAATGTCAGTCTCTACCAGATGTTCATGAGAGTACCACAACACATGCTTGTTTTGCTGCTGACACAGGACCCGGCGTTGGTGAGCCGACATGAGGGTGAGTAATTAATGACAGAATTTTCATTTTTCAGTGAACCATCCCTTTAAAATAGTCATCAAAATATCTTCTTTTGTGTATCACAGACAAAAGGAAAGTAAGTAATAAAGGTCTGGAACATGAGGGTGATTAAATGATGACAAAATTATCATTTATGGGTGAACTCTCATACTGCAATACAACATTCATACTGTGAAATGTTAAACTAGTTAAAAACTAGTTAACCTAAATAATCAATTAAAAAGTTCTAGTAAAATCAGCATCATGATCATTAAGGATGGAGAACAAGATTTCTGTAAATTTCTCATCAGGCAGAGCGGCTGGGCTTAACGTTCCATTTACAGAGTTTCACGTCTGAATCTTTGTCAAGGAAAATTTGGCTCCCCTTGAACTGACCGGAGGGCTTGGCTCAGTATGGCAGGCGTTATGTCATGTTTCCCTTCATGGTGCTAAAACAGTTGTCTGAACTGTACCGCAGTATGCAACTTGTCGCAATGTGACATACGCTTATTATGAACTGTAAAACAGGATTATTTTGCACCCATATGGCACGCAGATGTTAAATAGATGCTAGTGTCTTTGTGAATATTATGCCATAATCATGATCACAAGTGAGAAACTGATGCAAATTGACACCGCTCTGCCTCGTTCCCTCTCCGCTCATTTCCCTCTGATTCAGTAATTTCTGTCTTGTAGCTCATTTTCTTCTTCTTCTCTCTCTCTCTCTCTCTCTGTGTGTGTGTAGGTTTGTAAGTAATCTGAGATAGCAACTCACTCAACTGCAACTTCAATTACGTGTCAACAAACAGCCAGCTAACACTCATGTGCCCCAGTGAGCTTTTAGTCACTCCCCGCGAGCTCACTTACACACACACACACACATTGATTTTTTTCCCACCGTTACCACGCATTATTTATGAAACCTTTTTAAAAATTTAATTTTAAACCAAATTTTTAACAAGGCCTCAAATAGTAGCTCAGAAATCCAAAACTTAAAAGATCTGCTTTGACTTTCTGCTGGTTGGGTGAAAACAAGCATTTTTGAAAGATGAAGTGTATAATTTTTCCTTTGTTAAAATAAGTTTTCTAGTTTAATATGCAGAGACAATTACAAGTGAAATATCAACTTTTAACCTTCTTCAGTTTCTAATTCAGTAATCATTTTGATGGATTCAGTGAGTTTATTCACCAGATTCAAATGTTTTTTTTTTTGTTTGTTTGTTTGGTTTTTTTTTCCAAATTCTTAGTTGTTTCTTTCTGAACTAATCATTAAAAAAAGCTTTTTATAGGAGTCATAATTTTGTATCTTGCACTATATTAGTTGTGCTCAATGTTTTTGATTCACCGAAAAGGATCTGTTTAAAAATGATTAAAACTACACTGGCTGCACTGTATGTGTTTGATTCACTAAAAAGAACCAGTTACAAGAATTGTTTGCGTATTGGACGACACTTGTTGTGCTGTATGTTACTGAGTCTGATGTAGTTTTCTTTCTATTATTTTATGACACACTGAATTTTTATCACATTATATTCAGTTCAGACTGCAAATCCAGATAAATATATCTGACTTCATTTTGCCCGGTGGTTGTAGACTCTGCAGTAGGTGGTTGTAGACTCTGCAGATCGAACCGTACAAGCTTTATTTTTACCCAACCCTAATAAGCAGCTATGATATGTTGAACTTTTTAATTGAACAAGCTTTTGTAGACACTGTGGTATTTGCACGGGAAAAAAAATTATGTAGTTTGTTTGTTTGTTTGTTTGTTTATGTGCGCATGTATGTGTGTTTTCTCGCCTCAGCATACCCTGAACTGCACTGACTCAACACATTTGGTATTGACACAGGCAGTGTTGTGATGTCATGTTGACATATGTCTCCTTGTGTGGGTAGGAGTATCCTTATGGACAGAAAACACTGCCAGACTGCATGTCTCTGGAAGGAATTGTAGGCAAGGAAAGAGACTTGATATGCGTGTTGCAGGTTGGCAATTTACAGCATAGATGTGATGCAGACTGTGCCAGGAGACGCTTTCCGATAAACAGACAGCATCTTAAGTGCTATAGAGGACTATAGCTGAAAGCATATATGTATGGGAAAAGAATTTATTTCACTGTATAGAGAGATACAGAGATAGTGAGAGTGAGAGAGAGAGAGCAACTTTGCCTCATATTTACGATGTGATATTATTTTTGCATGAGTGAAAGACAAAGTGTGGCAAGCAGCGGAGGTGAGCATCGATCAACATCACAAACAGCAAGTGATGGAGACTAACTACTGCCATCACACCTTCTGCGCATGTGTGCATGTGTGCGTGCGTGTGCGTGCGTGCGTGCGTGTGTGTGTGTGTGTGTGTGTGTGTGTGTGTGTGAGAGTCATACTGTGACAGCACTGTATCAGTGCTGGACAGATGTGAGTTCTGTAACCATAGTGATAATGAGAAAGAGAAGGTCTGTGTTAATTGCAACTAGCGAGGCTCCTCTTCCATCTGTCATGTTATACACAAACACATACACTTTCACATTTGTACATATTTGGCAGTGTTGGTGCTTTCTAAATGATGTTTGGTTGTGAATTAAATTTCTGTTTTTCTTTATATTGAACAAACAGAATGAAGCTGCATGACTGTTAACATATTATTCATACTATTTATAATTGATGCCACAGACTCACAAATATGATGCTCTGCTTTCGATGATCCTCTTTCCTAAAATTTAGAAGCATCTATATATTTGCATCTATGTTTTCAAGATCCATTTATGTATTTTTGAAAGAAATTAATATTTTAATTCAGCAAGGACATTAAACTGATCAAAAGTGACTTTATGATGTAAACACATTTCTGTTTCAAATAAATGCTTTCTATACATCAAAGAATCCTGCAAAATTAAAATATATCATAGTTTCCACCAAAATACCAAGTAGCAAAGCTGTTTTCAATATTGATAATGAGAAATGTTTTTTGAACACCAAATCAGCATATTAGAATGATTTCTGGAGAATCATGTGACACTGAAGACTGGAGTAATGATGCTGAAAATTCAGCTTTGCATCAATAAATTTTAAAATTTACATTTTGAAAAGTTATTTTAAATTGCAATATTTCACAATATTACTGATTTTACTTTTTTTTGATTAAATAAATCCAGCATTAAATGGTAAGTGTATAAGAGTCATTCAAAAATGTGTAAAAAATTCTAGAATGTTCTATATCATTCATATGTTGCTCTAAAACCTTTATATACCTTTCAGCATTCATAATGCCTTCCAAAACATGCAAGCTGCCCATACCGTATGCACTTATGCACCCCCATACCATCAGAGATCCTGGCTTTTGAACTGAACGCGCTGGAAGGTCTCCCTCCTCTTTAGCCCGGAGGACACGGCGGCGTCCGTGATTTCCAACAAGAATGTCAAATTTGGACTTGTCTGACCATAGAACACTTTTCCACTTTGAAACAGTCCATTTTAAATGAGCCTTGGCCCACAGGACACGACGGCGCTTCTGGACCATGTTCACATATGGCTTCCTTCTTGCATGATAGAGCTTTAGTTGGCATCTGCAGATGGCATGGCGGATTGGGTTTACTGACAGTGGTTTCTGGAAGTATTCCTGGGCCCATTTAGTAATGTCAATGACAGAATCATGCCGAAGAGTGATGCAGTGTCGTCTGAGAGCCCGAAGACCACGGGCATCCAACAAAGGTCTTGTTCCTTACAGACAGAGATTTCTCAGTTTCTCTGAATCTTTTGATGATCTTATGCACTGTAGATGATGAGATTTGCAAAGCCTTTGCAATTTGACGTTGAGGAACGTTGTTTTTAAAGTATTCCACAATCTTTTTACGCACTCTTTCACAGATTGGAGAGCCTCTGCCCATCTTTACTTCTGAGAGACTCTGCCTCTCTAAGACATCCCTTTTATAGCTAATCATGTTACAGACCTGATGTTAATTAACTTAATTAGTTGCTAGATGTTCTCCCAGCTGAATCTTTTCAAAATTTCTTGCTTTTTCAGCCCTTTGTTGCCCCCGTGCCAACTTTTTTGAGACCTGTAGCAGGCATCAAATTTGAAATGAGCTCATTTAGTGGATAAAAGTGTAAAATTTCTCCCTTTAAACATTTGTTTTGTTCTCTATGTTCTGTTGTGAATAAAATATTGGCTCATGTGATTTGAAAGTCTTTTAGTTTTAATTTTATTCAAATTAAAAAAACGTCCCAACATTAACGGAATTTGGATTGTATGTAAAAAAAAAAAACAGCAATACATTTAGCTAGATGTTGAAGCAAACAGTACACTTCATTTATTTGGTCCAGAGCCGGAGACGTTACAGAAACTGTACAGCATTCTGGGATGCACTGTGATCTCCATTACCACTGAGAACTAGTCATCATCGGCCTCTCTGATGACCCCAGACTCTCTGCTGGACAGGAGGTGAGCAGGTTCAGGCCGCTGGTTCTGGAACTCCGAGAGGCTGGATAAACAATATCCTCCTGCTCCTCTCCATTAGAGTCCAGCCAGAAGGTCAGACTCACCGTCTGCATCATATATAATGAAAGGGAATTCATCACATTCTTACTAGTGACTGTGTTTTTGTGTGTGTGTGTACAAACACACAGCCAATATCTGTTGACGGATGGCGGTCACGATGGTATGAGGTCACACTGCGTTCTTTCTCCATGCTGATAAATGACGTCAAACATGCGCACACACACACACACTTATCCTTGTCCTGACCTCTAATAGAGTTATTTATCTGTCCAATATGTTTACACAGGTGTCACACACTTGATCTACCTCTCTGCATGCTCAGGCAACACACACATGCACAGCAGCCCACCAGACAGCTGTGGCAAGTACGGTCGTGAGGAACAAATCACCGTTAGCCTGTAGGAGAGATTTCCACAAGCACGATCCAAAGTCTACAGGAGCACAGAGGTGTCACGTGACCAACAAAATGAGTGTATCCTGCTGGGCTGAACTAAAATAGTCATTTTTGGAGCTGCAGGGGTCAGTGTGATTACTCGAGCGGCAACTCAATAATCTGCTGAGAAATGAATGGAAGTCTTATTGAGGATAGCATGCATATTTCATAGGCTTAATCATATGCTAGTCGCCAGTTAACACTCTTTTGCAGGAGCAGCTTCTTCCCTGGAAAAAACTTTGTTTGGCAAATGTTTTGGTGAAATCGTAAGTGTAAATGTGAGGATGCCGGTAAAGGTGTAGCATTGCGAAAACACCGTCATGTGATGATTAAGGCACACAGGTTGTAGCTATGTCAGGACTATAAAACACAGCGGTAATGTGAATTACCTGTCAACCGTTTTTACGTGATAAATTCTTCTACATGTTCATCTGTTCAAAACAGGATATTTAATCTCTCTGCAGCTCTCTTTCTCTCTCTCTCTCTCCTTATCCCCCTTTTCTTCTTGTCAATCGTGACAGATGAAACGTATTTATCCTTCAACCACACATCATCTCTTCCTCTCCCCACATCTCCTTCCTTCTGTCGCTCTGATTCTTAATTTATGGTTTATACCTAAAATAAATAATAATAATAATATTTTAAGCATAAATCATAATTTATTTTTATTATATATATATATATATATATATATATATATATATATATATATATATATATATATATATATATATATATATATATATATACACACACACATACAGTACTGTGCAAAAGTCTTAGGCCACTAGCATTTTCACCAACAAAAAAAATGGTTTTAAGTCGGTTATTTCTATCTTTTGCTGTAGCATGTCAGTTAGAAATATCAGTTTACATTTATAAACATTATTTTTGCACAAGGAGTCTCACAGCAGCCAGTGCTCCACACAGATCTCCACACAGAGATCTGATCTCATCATCATCCAGTCTGTCTGGAATGACATGAAGAAACAGAACAAACTGAGACAGACTAAATCTAGAAGAACTGTGGCAACGTTTCCAAGATGCTTCAAGAAACCTACCTGCAAAGCTACAGTACTGGTAAAAGTTTTAGGCAATTGTGTAAAAATGCTGTAAAATGAGGATGCTTTCAGAAATAATGCCATAAATAGATTTTATTTATCAATTAACTTCTATTAACTAAATCAAATCAACATTTGGTATGACCACACTTTGAGTTTAAAACAGCTTTTGTCTGAGGTACACTTGCACATAGTTTTTCAGGTAGTTTTTCAGGTAGCTTTGCAGGAAGGTTTTTTCTTCAAGCGCCTTGGAGACGTTGCCACAGTTCTAAAACAGACTTAAAACCATTTTTTGGTGAAAATACTAGTGGCCTAAGACTTTTGCACAGTACTGTATGTGTATATATATATATATATTATTGGTGAAAAAAAGATTTTTTAATGTGATATTTTTCTTTATATGCATGTATATATACATGCTTGTATATACATACATATAAAGAATGAATATATATATATATATATATGTATGTATATATTATATAAACATACATACACACATATACGTGTATGTGTATATATATATATATATATATATATATATATATATATACATACATACATACATACATACATACATACAGACACACACACACACACACACACACACACACACACACACACACACACACATATATATATATATACACACACACACATATATACAGTCATGGCCAAAAGTATCGGCACCCTTGGTAAATATGATCAAAGAAGGCTGTGAAAATTAATCTCCATTGTTAATCCTTTTGATCTTTTATTTTAAAAATTCACAAAACTCTAACCTTTCATTGGATAATAAGAATTTAAATGGGGGGAAATATCATTATGAAATAAATGTTTTCTCTAATACACGTTGGACACAATTATTGGTACCCCTAGAAATTCTTATGAGTAAAATATCTCTGAAGTATATTCCCAATCATATTCACAATTTTGAGCACTCCAGGGTGATTATGAACATGAAATTATCCAGACATGGCTTCCTGTTTCACGGAAATATAAATAGGAGGGAAAACAAAGCCCAAATCCCATTAATCATCCATCACAATGAGAAAAACCAAAGAATATATTTCTGATGTGCAGCAAAAGATAACTGAGCTTCACAAATTAGTGAAGTGGCTTTAAGAAAAGAGCTAGAGCAGTGAAAATTCCCATTTCCACCATTAGGGCAATAATTAAGAATTTCCAATCAACATAAAATGTTACGAAACTGCCTGGAAGAGGAAGTGTGTCTATATCGTCCTAATGCACGGTGAGAAGGAGAGTTTGAGTGGCTAAAGACTCTCTAAGGACCACAGCTGGAGAATTACAGAAAATAGTTGAGTGTCGGGGTCAGAAAACCTTAAAAAAAAAAATTCAAACAGCACCTACATCACTACATGTTGTTTGGGAGGGTTTCAAAAAAAAAAAATTCTAGCTCATCCAAAAACAAACTCCAGCATATTCAGTTATCAGATACGACTGGAACTTCAAATGGGACTGGCTTCTATGGTCAGATGAAACTAAAAAATGAGCTTTTTAGCAGCAAACACTCAAGATGGGTTTGGTGAACACAGGGATAAAAAGTACCCCATGTGTACAATGAAATATACCGCTGTATTTTTGATGTTGTGGGCCTATATTTCTGCTGGAGGTCCTGGACATCTTGTTTAGACACATGGCATCATGGATTCTATCTAATACCAACAGATAAAAAATCAATAAGTGACTGACTCTGTTAGAAATCTTATAATGGGCCATGTTTGGATCTTCCAACCGTACAATAATCCAAACAGAAACCTCAAAAACAACACAAAAATGGGTCACTGAGCACAAAACCAAGCTTCTGCTATGGCCATTCCAGTCCTCTGACCTGAACTCTATAGAAAATGAGTGAGGTGAACTGAAGAGAAGAAGCACCAACATGGAGCTGGGAATCTAAAGGGTCTGGAGTGATTCTGGATGAAGGAATGGTCTCTGATCTCTTGTCAGGTGTTCTCTAACCTCATCAGGCATTATAGGAGAAAATTTAGAATTGTTAAACTGGCAAATGGAGGTTTCAAAAAGTACTGAATAAAAGGGTGTCGTTAATTGTGGCCAATGTGTATTAGAGAAAAACATTTATTTCACAATGATATTTCCCCCATTATAAATTCTTATTATCCAATGAAAGGTTAGATTTTTATGAATTTTTTAAATAAAAGATCAAAAGGATTACCAATGCAGATTAATTTTCACAGCCTTCTTTGATCATATTTACCAAGGGTGCCGATATTTTTGGCCATGACTGTATATATACACACACGCACACATATACACACACATATTAGGGCTGCACGATATATCGTTTCAGCATCGATATCGCGATGTGCGCATCCGCGACAGTCACATCGCAGGACGTACGGTGTTTAGTATACTGATCATTATATTTATACTGAACGTTTTTTTGCTCACACACAGACATCATGTCTACACCGGACGCGACAGCTGTACAGAGATACCCATTTTTAAATGAATTTAATAGCAGAGCTACTGCAAGCGATTTTCAGTGCTGGGAATCCATTTATCCTTTGTTGAAACTTCCGCGTCGTCGTGGAGAGCGCAGGTCACGGTTGCTTAGCAACGGCAGACACCACGAAAGCGCAAGCTCCAGAGCTTGTCGTGTCGCGCCGCATCACTGATTATAATGGGTTCTGTTCACTGATCTATAATAGAGAATTATATATAGATCAGTGGTTCTGTTGTACTTTGTCGCGTCACGCCGCTCGCGTCCACACGTATGCACGTGAACTCTGAATTCCGTTCACGTCCACGTCTATTTGTGCCTGAAATAACACATACGCACGAAATTATATCAAAATTTAAGAATCAACATCAATATAGTTGTGAAAAAAGAGAAATATAGAAGAAGAGGGAGCTAGAGACAGATAGGCGGTCATTGATGTGTAAATTTGCAATAAATAATTCAGCCAGGAAGAACTGAGATGTTCTCAAACTCTTCTCTCTGTCTGTTTATTTTCTCCCAAATTTTCCTCTTTTTCGTTCCTCTGTGTCTTTGAGTAACAGGCCTTTTGCCTCTGTCTTCATTTCACTTTCCTTTGCATCTATTATTTTTAAAGATTTGACAGACACTTTTATCTAATGAAACATGTTTTTAAAAATCCTTTTCTTAGTATTTCTTGGTATTTTGGTCTTGCTGAGTAAAAATATTGAAACATCCTTAAAACAAAATAAATGTACTTGAAAAGCAAAATGGCATAAGGCTGTGTTTATGGTTTATGTCTAAAATAAAACTACATTTTAATTTATTTATAATTTTTTCATTTATTTTAAGAATAACCCATAAATACTTGTTTCTATTTTTTTACTTTATTTTTACTGTAAGCATTTTTCTACAGTAAACCACCACCAAAAAAAAAAACCTCATAAAAGTAATGTTTTTATTGTTGTTGTTGTTTTGCAGTGTGCATTCTGCAAATTTGTTTCAGTACCCTGAGAATCAGTCCCATGACTTTGGTGTTGCTAGTGGCATCCTTCACCAGAAAAGAGGAATGTACAGAATCCATGCATGCATTGGCATCAAAGCTCTCTGTACCTTGTGATCTAAATATTGTAGCTTAATTATTCAGTTTGTTTGAGCTCTTCATAATGTATGTACAGTTATATAAGCACACCATGTGTGTTTGTCTGCTGCACATTTTTACATCGAGAAAAAAAAATGATCTCAGAAATATGTCACTATGTATCATTTTAATTATGGTATGTTTACATTCCATACTGTAGGTTTATATCAAGAATGTGTGTGTGTGTGTGTGTGTGTGTGTGTAATAGGATCAGGTGGAAGAGGGTTGTATCAGTCCAGCTTACAGAGCTTAAGATCTTCATTCAAATCCCATCGTAATTGAGAGCGAGAGAGATGACCAAAGTAAAGCTTAGCAGAGAGAAACACTGGACTTCATACTGAGACATATTTTGGGAAGCATCAGGTCCAGATCCAGGACAAATAGTAGAGCAGTGCTAGACTGAGCCCTGTGGTTTCCTATAAGCAGGGCTAAAACACTGAACTTCGTACAAACACATAATCATGTGCACATCAGGGAGAAGAACAGTGTTGCCAGGTCTGTGCGACAAAGACAGTTCTATCACCAATCAAAACTAGGTCAAAAGTGTTGTAGAATTTTCCTTGTTCAAAATAAATTGCTCTGAAGAGGTTTTGAAACCAGATAGACCTTTGTTAACAAATTAACAAAAGGCTGAGTTACGGTTTGCCAAAGGTAACTCCAGAATGTCTCTTTTACACTCGTATATACAGTATATGCCTGAAGCTGTTCCACAGTATTCCATATATACTCCGTTATATTTTGGGACAGCCATCTTTTACCATATATGTGTCCTTGAAGGTGATCAATAGCTTGTCATTCATGTATTCCTAGCTCCTGAACAAAGTTTTTTCCATGTATGGGTTTTTCTAACTTTAAATAGTTCACTAAGTTCTCGGCTCACACACACCTGTTTCACACAGTCAGACTAATAATAGAGACTAATAATAGTAGATAATAGTGGAATAGTTTCTTCTTAAAATAGGCATAATTCTATGTATTATATTAATTCAAGATTAATGAAAATATTCCCAATACCAAGACCAAAAAAACTAATAAACACAGATTCCCTTTTATGCCATTTCAAATTTCCTTTTATTTGTAAACCTACTGTATAATGTAAGCAGCAGCATTACAATTTAAAATGTTTTTTTTTTTTTTTTAACGTTACATTCACAACCATTGAAAAAAATATCAAGCCTGTCAAAGTCAGAGATGTCACTGAAAGACGTACTTTATTATTTACAAAGTACGACCGAGGCATGCTTTAGGGGTTGCTTGGGTTATATAAATATATACAGTCTCTATCAAAAATATACAGTTTCTATCAAAAATAGAGTCCATTATAAATGGTTTGACTTTCAGAACTTTCACTGGTTGTTGGTTGGTCAAGTTTTCTTATATTGACATTTAATTTGTGCAAGATGTAAAACCCTCAAACCGCAGGATCAAACCATAGACCTGGCAAACCAGTAAAAGCAGCAATGGTAAAAGTTTCGTAATAACAATAGAGTGCTGCAGAAATAAGTCCTAAAACCAGAAAACAAGTTAGCATTTGCACTTTCAGTTCCATCGTCCTGAAGTCAATGGTTTATTTAAACAGGTTTTAGTATGCCTTAAATAAGTTTTGTGGTTAAAACAACCTTTTTTTCACATTTTTTTCCCCCAAGCATTTTTACGTTTCATTCTACAGCATGAAATAATCAGAAATACCTAGCTTTTCAAATCTTGGCTACTACAGAGGTTGTGGGGGACATTAAACGTCATCATGCCAAACAGGAAAAAAAAAAAAATCGACTCGCTAATTCACTTTCACAGCCTTGTTGTGTTTATGCTCGCACCTTGCAAACTATTCTAAGTAAAACGTGTACACTTTAAATAAAGATTAAAAGATTAGTCAGAAGCTTAGTGGTAGTAATGTTGAAGTCATGCAACCATGGTGTAGTTTGTTTATAAGTTAACTTTAGCTTTTTACTTTTGGTGAATTTCATAAAAAATGTTTTTTTTTTTTGTTTTGTTTTTTTTTTTTTTTTTTTGCGATAATCTAAAAGCCAATGGAAAAATCCTGCTGGGCTTTTGTTGAGGGAACCAGGGTGATGCTAACTTCCAGATTAGCCTACAAAAATACGTCATTACTGCAGCACACTTCTGCAAACATAATTGTGTATTCTTTTTAATAGTGTTTTTTTTTATATATTTTGCACTGAAATCCACATATACTGTCAATCAAGGTTTCTTGCACCAAAAACTGTTAGCATTCCCAGTTATCTCAATGAATTTATCAACATTCATCGCTACTTATGAATAGTTATCATTGGATAAGGTAACCATACATCCTCTTTTTCCTGGACATGTCCTGGCTGGGATTCCGAAATTGGCAAAAGTGTCCTTCGTGCTCTTTACAGTCCTCAAACATTGTATGTACGTGTATTGGCGTTGCTTTGACCGTTCTCTGTAGATCCCACCTTCTTGCAAACCACGATTAGTCAGTTGTGTGCAATGCCTGCACAATGAGAGCATGTCAATAAAGAAAGCCAAAACCCAGACATTTTAAGCAATTTAGAAATCCCAGCCAGGACATGCCTGGGAAAAACAGGACGTATGGTCACCCTGCATTGAAAAAAGGTGTAGATAATGTAGTTACAGCATTTTCCAACACAAACAAACGTTAGCCTGTGTCTATATAATATTATTGCACTTTTTTGTTTCAGCATAGCAAAATAATCCAGTTTTCCATTATATGATCCCATTAAAACACACATACACAGTAAATAGTGTTGGTGTAAATGTGTGCTGAAGGCTGATAACAGATGAAGGTGTTAGCGGCGGGAGCTAATGTGACTGCTCTCAGTGTCACCGCATTGCTGCATGACTCATAAAGCAGGCGGGGTGAAAGGTGTGTGTTCACAGAGGACTCTGGGACACCAGCCAAAGTTGTCTGGAGTGTGTGACAGAAAGTGACACAACGAAAAAGAGAGAGGCTTATCATACTGTTGTGTAGTAAAAAAAGAACCTCAGATCAGATTAAAACATCGGCCTGAACGCGTAACCACACGCAAACCACAACATCCAGGGTTTACCGCTGCAGAAACTGAGAGAAAAACAGGATCTGGAAGGAATAAGAATTGAAGAACCACAACAGAGAGAGAGAATGAATGTGTGTATGTTTGTGTATGTCACAGATGGCATCCAGTTTTTGCTATAATAAGATGAGGTTTGGACTGGTCCTCTGTTTTTCTCTCCCACACTCTCTCCTCCTTCTTGCTTTCATCCATTTACCCATCTCTTTTTCTGCAAGAGGATCATTTAAGCTTTTATTTCACTCAGGGGTTATTCTAGGATTGTAGCCATATGGGGCTGAGCCTAAAGAAATCGAAATCACTTTACATGCAATGTTGTAATGTAGCAATACAAACGGCAAATATTTCTTAGTTCATGTGCATCATCGTCTTGAATTTTAATCTGTAATTTCACTTTTTATGTGTGTGTCACATGGCATTCCATGATCCCCTAGAGAAGAGTGGCATTCAAAGCTAATTTTTATATTTCATGGTCTTGTATCAGCGTGAAGGGATGTATTTTGTGATAATGGTTTTTTGATTATTTTATTATGGTGGATAATGCATAGAAAATAGAACACAAGCACAGAAATGTAGGTTTATACAGTGTTGCTATGGGCAACAGTTAATATTTAGAAATATTTGACCACTGGATGATGCAACTGACCACTCCGAATTAAGTATTACAGGGCGCTGTGTTAAAGCCAGAATACTTTATATAATTCATTAAATCATATATAAATTCATTATATCATTTGGGAAGGGAAGATTCAGTGTGCAATATAACAATTTTCTCTCTCATTCTCTCTCGCTCTGCTCTGTCTTTCTCTCGTTCTATCTGTTTTAATGTTTAATGTGCTTTATTGACATTTCAAATGATTGTACATTTGTATTCCCAAAGCATTTCCAGCTAAGTCATGTCCCTAGAAAATGGTGCAAAACAAACAATGTAAAATAATGGACTTCAATTAAGGAAAATAATGACAGACAAATAAAAAATATATTTTTTAAATACAGTATATACAGTGCCCTCCAAAAGTATTGGAACAGTAAAGACAAAATTGCTCTGTTGGCTGTGGAGTCAAGACATTTACAAATATGATTAAAAGATGAATATGAGACAAAACTACAGAATGTCACATTTTATTATTGGATGATTCAACACACAGATGTTTTACCAGCTAAGAAGTTCAGCACTTTTAGAGTTTCATCCCCCTATCTGATGTGAGCATAAGTATTGGAACAGTTGCCTCACATGTCTTTCTAAGTGATCAGCTGTGTCCTGTTGCATTCATTCTTCAGGTATTAAAAGCAGGGAATGTGTTGTATCAGTTATATCATTACTTCTGCATTCTGAATCTTGCATTCGATGATGACACACTCAAACCAGGATGAAGATGAGGGAGCTAACTTTGAGAGAAAAGCAAACAGTTTGGATGCTAAAAGAAAAGAGGAAGTCAATTAGAGCTATAGCAAAAACAAAGGGCATGGAGAAATCAAGAGTTTGGAAACCACCAGCGACACCAGCAACCAACAACGACCTGATTGGCTAAGAAAACAATAGTAGTTGATGACAGACAAATCATAAAAGCTGTGAAAATGAACCCATTAAAGACGTGTCTGTAAAATCACCAACAACCTCCAGAAAGCTGCGGTGATGCTCTGACAATCTACTGTCCTCAGGAGACTTTGACACAGAATTACAGATGCTACACAGCAAGATGCAAACCTCTGACCAGCACCAAAAATAGAAAGGCAAGATTAGAGTTTGCAAAAAAGCACAAAGGTGAGCCAGAAGAGTTTTGGAAATGTGTTTATGGACCAATGAGACAAAGATGAACCTTTATCTAAGTGATGGGAAAGCAAAAATGTGGAGAAAAAAAGGGAACTGCAAAAGATCTCAAGCATACAGCCTCATCTGTAAAGCATGGTGGAGGTGGTGTCTTGGCATGGGCATGTATGGCTGTCTCTGGAACAGGCCCTCTCAACTTTACTAATGACTTAATGTATGATGACAATAGCAGAATGAATTTGGAAGGGTACAAAACCATCTTGCCTACCAATATTCAAGAAAATGCCACCAGATTCATTGGGAAGTGCTTCATATTGAATCAGGACAATGACCCAAAACACCCTGCCAGTTCAGTCAAGGAATTTATAAGTGCACAGAAATGGAAAGTCTTAGATCGCTCAAGTCAATCTCCAGATTTAAATCCAATTGAACATGAATTTCACCAGCTGAAGAGGAGAGTAAAGGCAGAAACTCCCTAAAACAAGCAACAATTGGAATTGGCTGGATTAAAGGCTGGGAAAAGTATTTCAAAGGATGAGACCAAGAGTCTGGTGATGTCTATGGGTCACAGACTCACTGCTGTGATTGTGCGCAAGGGATCTGCAACTAAATAATAGCTTTTAATCTTTTATATCTGCCTTATGTTCAACTGTCCCAATACTTATGCTCACATCAATGAGTGGGATGAACTCTAAAAGTGCTGTTCTTTTTATTTGGTAAAACATGTATGTGTTGAAACGGCTAGTAATAAAATGTGGCATTCTGTATTTTTGTCTCATATTTATCTTTTAATCATATTTGCAAATGTCTTGACTCCACAGCCAACAGAGCAATTTTGTCTTTACTGTTCCAATACTTTTGGAGGGCACTGTACATAATATGATATAATTGTTTTATATATTTTAGTGGTGGCCAAAATTATTAGAACACTAGTATTTTCACCAGCTAAAAAATGGTTTTAAGTCAGTTATTTTTATCTTTTGCTTTAGTGTGTCAGTAGGAAATATCAGTTTACATTTCCAAACATTCATTTTGCCAATAATTGTAATAATCCAGTGATTTTTGTTTGCACAAGGAATCTGACAAAAGCAGTGCTCCACACAGAGATCTGATCTCATCATCATCCAGTCTGTTTGGAATGACATGAAGAAACAGAGCAAACTGACACAGACTAAATCTAGAAGAACTGTGTGGCAACGTCTCCAAGATGCTCCAAGAAACCTACCTGCAAAGCTACCTAAAAAACGATGCGCAAGTGCACCTAGGGCAAAAGCTGCTTTAAACGCAAAGGATGGTCACATGTTGATTTAATTTAGAAGTTAATTGATAAAGAAAATCTATTTATGACATTATTTTTGACAGCATCCTCATTTTACAGCATTTTTACACAAGTGCCTAAAACTTTTAACAGTACTGTAGCTTTGCAGGTAGGTTTCTTGAAACATCTTGGAGACACACACACACACACACACACACACACACACACACACACACATATATATACACAGGTGCATCTCAATAAATTAGAATGTCGCGGAAAAGTTCATTTCAGTAATTCAACTCAAATTGTGAAACTCATGTATTAAATGAATTCAATGCACACAGACTGAAGTAGTTTAAGTCTTTGGTTCTTTAAATTGTGATGATTTTGGCTCACGTTTAACAAAAACCCATCAATTCACTATCTCAACCATTTAGAATACTTCATAAGACCAATAAAAAAATAAAAAAAAAACATTTTAGTGAATTGTTGGCCTTCTGGAAAGTATGTTCATTTACTGTATATGTACTCAATACTTGGTAGGGGCTCCTTTTGCTTTAATTACTGCCTCAATTCGGCGTGGCATGGCAGTTTGTGGCACTGCTGAGGTGGTATGGAAGCCCAGGTTTCTTTGACATTGGCCTTCAGCTCATCTGCATTTTTTGGTCTCTTGTTTCTCATTTTCCTCTTGACAATACCCCATAGATTCTCTATGGGGTTCAGGTCTGGTGAGTTTGCTGGCCAGTCAAGCACACCAACACCATGGTCATTTAACCAACTTTTGGTGCTTTTGGCAATGTGGGCGGGTGCCAAATCCTGCTGGAAAATGAGATCAGCATCTTTAAAAAGCTGGTCAGCAGAAGGAAGCATGAAGTGCTCCAAAATTTCTTGGTAAATGGGTGCAGTGACTTTGGTTTTCAAAAAAACACAATGGACCAACACCAGCAGATGACATTGCACCCCAAATCATCACAGACTGTGGAAACTTAACACTGGACTTCGAGCAACTTGGTCTATGAGCTTCTCCACCCTTCCTCCAGACTCTAGGACCTTGGTTTCCAAATGAAATACAAAACTTGCTCTCATCTGAAAAGAGGACTTTGGACCACTGGGCAACAGTCCAGTTCTTCTTCTCCTTAGCCCAGGTGAGACGCCTCTGACGTTGTCTGTGGTTCAGGAGTGGCTTAACAAGAGGAATACGACAACTGTAGCCAAATTCCTTGACACGTCTGTGTGTGGTGGCTCTTGATGCCTTGACCCCAGCCTCAGTCCATTCCTTGTGAAGTTCACACAAATTCTTGAATCGATTTTGCTTGACAATCCTCATAAGGCTGCGGTTCTCTCGGTTGGTTGTGCACCTTTTTCTTCCACACTTTTTCCTTCCACTCAACTTTCTGTTAACATGCTTGGATATAGCACTCTGTGAACAGCCAGCTTCTTTGGCAATGAATGTTTGTGGCTTACCCTCCTTGTGAAGGGTGTCAGTGATTGTCTTCTGGACAACTGTCAGATCAGCAGTCTTCCCCATGATTGTGTAGCCTAGTGAACCAAACTGAGAGACCATTTTGAAGGCTCAGGAAACTTTTGCAGGTGTTTTGAGGTGATTAGCTGATTGGCATGTCACCATATTCTAATTTGTTGAGATAGTGAATTGGTGTGTTTTTGTTAAATGTGAGCCAAAATCATCACAATTAAAAGAACCAAAGACTTAAACTACTTCAGTCTGTGTGCATTGAATTTATTTAATACACAAGTTTCACAATTTGAGTTGAATTACTGAAATAAATGAACTTTTCCACGACATTCTAATTTATTGAGATGCACCTGTATGTGTATATATATATATATATATATATATATACACATCCAGCCTATAATGATAAAAATCCACCCAGTGTTTTTTTTTTTAAATCCCTATTTTAAATTCCCCTTTCTCAAATCAGGCTGTTCTGAGATTCCTGTCAGAATGACGTAGTTCTGCACAGGCCGCTCCTACGATAGTTGATTGACAAGGCTGTCTTACTTTAGACCCGCCCTGAGTGAGCTGAGAGAACTGAGTGAGCTGTCATCAGTCCGCCATTGTGTTGACTCCGGTGCAGGGGAAGACAAGATGTCTCAGATTAAGCGATTTGAGGTGCTTTGTTGTTGGATGTAATAATGAATATAGCAGTCGCCATTTACTCCCGACATCTGAGCCGCTGAAGACGCAGAGGATTAATGTTACTTTTGCTTTGAAGGGAATGCGCCGATCCCCAATCTATGTTCGTGCGAATCATTCGTGATCCAGCCTCACCTACAGAAGAAGTGAGTATATCGGTTTTTTATGAATATTTGCAAATCGCCTTTCCTAATAACGTGCTAGTTAGCCAGTTTCGCGGCTAAAGTAAAGAGTACTGCTCGTCACCCCACGGAAGAGAGGGGCGGGGTCAGCAGAGCTCATTAGCATTTAAAGCAACATGGACTAAAAAACGGCTTGATGAAAACAGAGCTGATTTTGACAGGGTAAAGAAGGTGTTTTTTACACTACCATTGACAAATTTTAACCAAAGTATGTTATAGACTTTTCATTAAGACCCTAAAGAATCATATCAACTTGTGGAAAATGGGCATTCGATGACCCCTTTTAGCAAAGTAAAAATTCTATTAACAACTGAATAAAAACAAGCAATAGCAATAGAGCTTGGTTAGAGAAAGAGACAGAAGGCAGATCACTCGCTGTCCTTCATACTGTGGCAATCACTGTACTGCGAACTCTCTCTCTCTCAGTAAGCTGACATAAAATGAGTAACATTTGGTTCACAATGGTTCACAATACATTAGGAGCTGATAATAACAGATTGTCTGACTCCAGGGCTGGAAATACCCTTTGGAGACACACCCTTGTTCCCTATACATTTCTGTTGTGGGTATGTGACGTTATTTCGGTCTGCCGTGTAATGACGCTTTAGCCTAGAGTCGTATAATGCAGCCTGAAAAGAATGTCACAGTCAAATGGTCTGCCGTTTCATTTTACTGATCTTAATTTCATGTTACGTGATGTGAAAATAACAGCTCTTGTCAGAATAATAGCTTGTTCATATTTAAATGTCCTACATGTGTTCTTGGACTTATTACATGTAGATCAGTGTAAATTTGAATGGAGATCTAAAATGTCCCACAACCATCTCTCTCTCTCTCTCTCTCTCTCTCTCTTTCTCTCTCTCTCTCTATATTTTAATTGAATGGTTTTGCCCTGAGCTGCATTGTATGCCGATACATACGCACGGCCAGTACAAACCAGATTAAATATCTAATCCTGTAGACAGCAAGAGAAGGACAGAGGGTTTGTGTGTGTGTGTGTGTGTGTGTGTGTGAGAGAGAGAGAGGGAGATAGAGGAAATGAGAGAGTGATTTACACATGACCTTTGTCCCTCTGCAATGGATAAGAGATGAAGATCAGCGGTCCACTGGTGGCTGTCTGTCAAAGACGACAGGACTCACTCTATCTGTGTGTGTGTGTGTGTGTGTGTGAGAGAGAGAGAGAGAGAGAGAGAGAGAGAGATAGAGAGACAGCATCAATCTGTCTAGTCTCTGCATCAGTGCTTTATAAGCCTCAATAACTGCAGCACAGAAACAGAGCCTAAGGCAAGGTGTATGAGTCCGTCCTTTACATCAACTGGTTTTGCTTCAGGACCCATATTTTATATTGGACATCAAGTGGTGACCTAATACTGTAACTAACCACCATTTTTATATATTCAGGGTCATATTTTCTTTTACCTTGCAAAATTCAATTGCTTTTTGAGAATAATAGGGATGTTACACAACCTGTCTATGTTACCGTCTGTCTGATTTGACTTGCTTCTGCCAAGTGACAGATGAATTTGCGGTAAAAGACTTAGATAGCAAGCTATGGGAAGCTTTTTCTTCTCCCTTTTAGAATTTTTCATTTTAAAAATGTGACTTTATCAGAACAGACTGTTTGCGCTTTTTTATGCACAAACTATAGTTATGTTATATATAATATTAACCTTTAATAAATTTGATCAAAAATACAGTAAAAACAGTAATATTATGAAATATTACAATTTTAAATAATTGCTTTCTATTTTATTTTTTAAAATGTAATATATTTGGTGCTCAAGAAACATTTATTATTATCAGTGATGAAAATAGTTTTGTTGCTTTACTGTATATTTTTGTGGATATTGTAATACATTGTTTTCAGGATTCTTTGTTTTTTTTTTAAACAGTTATGTGAAATATAAATCTTATTTATGCACAAACTATATGTATATATAATTATGTTATATATTATATTAACATTTAATAAATAAATCATATTTATTTGATCAAAAATGCAATAAAACAGTAATATTATGAAATATTACAATTTAAAATAATTGTTTTCTATTTTACATATAAATCTAATTTATTTGGTGCTCAAGAAACATTTATTATTATCAGTGATAAAAATAGTTTTGCTGCTTTATATTTTGTGGATATTGTGATACATTGTTTTCATAATACTTTGATAAAATATAAAGTTCAAAAGAACAGCATTTATGTGAAATATAAATCTTTATGCACAAACTATATGTATATATTTATGTTTTAAATAAAATATTAACATTTAATAAATAAATAACATTTATTTTAGCAAAAATACAGTAAAAGTAATATTATGGAATATTACAATTTAAAATAATTCTTTTCTACTTTATATTTTTAATGTAATTTATTTGGTGTGCAAGAAACATTTATAATTATCATTGATGAAAATAGTTATGCTGCTTTATATTTTTTTTATGGATATTGTGTTACACTGTTTTCAGAATTCTTTGATAAATAGAAAGTTCAAAACAACCGCACTAATGTGAAATCTAAATCTTTCCTAACATTATAAATCTTTATAAATATTTACTGTCACTTTTAATCAATTTATTGCATCCTTGCAGAATAAAAGTATTAATTTGTCTCAAAAGAAATCTTACTGACCTCAACAAATGACTTTATATAGTTTTTATAATTGCCTCTGCATATTGCACTTAAAGTTTTTTCTTTAAAATTGAAAAATTGCACACATTAAATTTAACCATCTCACGAACTCTGCCAGTCGTAATAAATGCATACTGTATGGGTATACAGTGCACAGATACAAGTTCAAATCATCAGCATTTAGCAGTATGAATACTATCTTTCACACTCACCACTTTCAGCACAAACAGCCTCTCTTTCACCCACACTCATTCACACACTGGTTCTTACACACACACACATATACAGAGGCCTCCGGTCCACAGCCGTTGATGACAGCTGAGCAGCCGGGGAATGTTTAGCAGCTCTGATACACAGACAGCACAACAGCTGCCCCCTCAGTGCTCCTCTCAATAACAGAAAGAGAGAGAGAGACCAGCTACTGGCACTAGCTAACCTGACAGGAAGTAGCAACCTGAAACGGGAAATAAGTAAAGAGTGAAATAGAGGTGTGAAGCCAAAGGAGAAAGAGAGTGAGAGAGGGATTTCCTCCATATTCCATCTTAAATATTTCACACACTTTTTCCCCTGGAGAAGGTAGATATCAGAAGCATGTCTGCAAGTGCTTTCTTGAGCATATGCCTGTGCATGCACGCTCTCACACACACAAACACTGTATGCCATATATGAACAGAGATAACAGCAGACACACACCTGCAGCTATCTATTCTTAACTGAGTATGGCATGGCCCTGAGTTTACTTAACAGGGGAACCCAAACGCACACAGCAGACTCAGACACCCCATTGGATATTTCTTTGTTTCTTTTTGTTGTTGTTTTTTTGTTAGTAATAAGACAGTGGCAGGGGTTAGTTTTGTTTTTAGTCAATCTTTCTGCAAGTTACACTGTTACGCCAGTAAGTGGCGACAACTGACCATCTTTATGAGTAAGCCATTTGAATTGTTCAATGAACAGATTGAAACAAAAATGCTGATTCATTGAGGAACGAAACAGTTGACTGTCCTTAATAGTGAGTCACTGACTCATTCATTTAGTCAATTTGTTCAAAACATGTTCAAATATGAAAATTCTGTCATTAATTACTCACCCTCATGTCGTTCCAAACCCGTAAGTCCTTTGTTCATCTTTGGAACACAATTAAGATATTTTTGATGAAACTTGACAGTTTTCTGACTAGGGCTGGGAAAATAAATCGATGCATCGCAAATCGAGAAATGATTCAGCATCAATTCTGAGATTTTCCGAATGCATTGCGATTCTGAGCTTAGTTTTGAACAGCAGATGGCACTGCATGCTTTAGAAACAGCCGTACTCTACTTGTTTCCAAATCCTCACATATACTTGAACCTAAAATAATCATTCATAAAATTCGAAAAGGTTGAAGCGAATTACAAAGGTGTTTACAGTGGGCTGTGGTTACATTAATCTCGCGTCATAAAGCATTCTAAGCCGAGGTGAAATTACATGACTCAGCTGAATGCACAAGCACTCTTCTTCATGAACATTTGAGAGTGTGGATAAAAAGTAGATTAGAGCACCATCTGCTGTTGAAATCTAAGCTCAGAATCGATTCCAGAGAAAATCGCGATGTATTCGGAAAATCTCAGAATCAATCCACGAATCAATTCTGCATCGATTTATTGTCACAGCCCTATTTCTGACCTTGCATAGACAGCAAGGGAACTACCACGTTCAAGGCACAGAAATGTAGTAAAGACATCGTTAAAATAGTCCATGTGATATGAATTTTCATTTTTGGGTGAACTAACCCTTTAACAACAAAACAAGTGACTATTTTTATAGCTGCAACACATACTGAGTAGGTATACATCATGACCGTTAAAGGAGTATGTTCCATATTGTATAAATGTGTGTGTGTGCCGACTGTTTTATGAAACTATGAATTCAGAAATACTTTTTCCCGTACTGTGTTTTGCCTACTATAGTACGAACGTATGCCTGTTTGGATGCAGTTCATTAGTGAGGCAATGAATCATTCACTCAACTGATTTGTTCAAAAACATTGATTTCTTTAGGAATGGAATAAATGTCTTTATGAGTGAAATATTTGTATATTTTAAATTTTTTCCTATTTTTACTAGTTTTGATTGATCATTTACTTAAATTTTACTTAATACTTAAAGGGATAGTTCACCCGAAAATGAAAATTATATCATTAATTACTCACCCTCATGTCGTTCCAAACCTGTAAAACCTTCGTTCATCTTCGGAACACAAATTAAGATATTTCTGATGAAATCCAAAAACTTTCTGATCCTCGTTAATGGTGGCAGACAGTGACACGGAAGAGAAGAAATCATTGAATAAAGTAGTTATTTTTGTTTTCTTTGCACACAAAAAGTATTCGCATAGCTTCATAAAATTATGGTTGAACCACTGTTGTCACATGGACTATTTTAACGATGTCCTTTCTACGTTTCTTTGCCTTGACCGTGGTAGTTCCCCTGCTGTCTATGAAGGGTCAGAAAGCTCTCGTATTTCATCAAAAATATCTTAATCTGTGTTCTGAAGATGAGCGAAGATATTACATGTTTGGAACGACATTAGAGTGAGTAATTAATGACAGAATTTTCATTTTTGGGTGAACTATCCCTTTAATTTTTTTTTTCATCATGTACTCACCTTCACAACATTCTAAACCCGTAAGATTTTTTTCTTCCTGTCCTGGCTGCTCTTTTCCATATAATAAATGGGGAGAGTTGCTTTTGAGCTCTAAAAAGAACCAAAAAATGTGTTAAAAGTAGTCTGTATGACTCATGTACTATATTCAAAGCTTCTAAAGTCACGGGACAGCTTTGTGTGAGGAGTAGACTGAAATTTAATCTACGACTGTGACTAGACGGTGCATTAAAACCCTAAGCATACACACACATTACCACATGACGACGGTACAGAATTTAGATATATTTGATGTCATTTTATTGTCTCATGACCAATTTAGTGAGACATACACACAGATATCCCAGCAGAACTGGCCGTGCTCCACGCATGTGCCAGTAAATGCATGAGAATGTCGTTTATTAGCTCTTGGAGACAAAACACTGTTAAATGATTTATTTGTTCCTCTATTTGCGAGTAAATGGCTTCATTAAAATACACTAGAGCAGACAGAGGAAGAACACACACAGTGGGGGACGGCAGCGGGCCAAAGCTACCGCACATAACCACATGCGTCACTATAAAACACACTGTGCATATAAACCAGCCCTGCCTCGTTTTTCTTCATCACAGACACTCAGAGATGACTGATGTATTAGCTAATAAACAGCGGTTCTCTTAATAGGTAGTAAACAGAAGAGCAGATTAGAGCGTCTCCTAACAGTCCAGCCTCTTACAGCGGCCGAGTGCATAAAGAGCTCTGATGATTGCAGGGTAAACAACTAGCCATTACACTCACTGTATCAGAATATTCTCTGCTGAAAAGTTCTGCTTACATTAGTGCACATTCTCAGGCTAGTTTATGCTAGTTAGTGCTCAATTCAGATTGACCTAAAATGTAACCATAAAATAAAGAATAATAATTTTATTCATGCATTTTATGTATGTATATATATATATCAATGTTGGAAACAATTGTGCTTCTTCATTTTTTTTTTTTTTTTTTTTTTTTTTTTTTTGGGGGGACCTGTGATATTTTTTAGGATTCTCTGATTAATAAAAAGTTCAACAGAATTTTGTGTTACAATATACAATGCAATTCAAAAGTTTGGGGTCAGTACATATTTTTTATTTAAGAAATTAATACTTTTATTCAGGAGGGATGTGTTAAATGAATAAAAAGTCATAGTAAAGACTTATATTGTTAGAAAAGATTTCGATTTTGAACAAATGCTGCTCTTTTTAAATTTGTATTCTTCAAAGAATCAAAGAAAAAAGGATCACGTTCCATAAAACAATATTAAGCAGCACAACAGTTTCAACGCTCATAATAAATCAGCATATTAGAATGATCTCTGAAGGATCATGTGACACTGAAGACTGGAGTAATGATGCTAAAAATTCAGCGCTGCGTTACAGAAATAAATTCTATTTTAATGTATATTAAAATAGGAAACCAGTATTAGAAATTGCAATAAGATTTCACAATATTACTGTTTTTTTCTGTATTTTTGATCGAATAAATACAGCCTTGATGTGCAGAAGAGACTCCCTTAAAAACATTAAAAATATTACTGATCCCAAACTTTTGAGAGGCAGTGTATATATTTATATACATATATACATACATACATATATACAGTGGGTACGGAAAGTATTCAGACCCCCTTCACTTTTTTCAATTTTGTTATGTTGCAGTCTGATACTACAATTGTTTAAATTCTTTTTTTTTCTCATTACTCTACACTCTGTCCTTTGTAATGACAAAGTGAAAACAGAATTTTAGAAATGTTTGTAAATTTATTAAAAAGAAAAAACTGAAATATCACATTTACATAAGTATTCAGACCCTTTACTCAGTACTTAGTTGAAGCACCTTTGGCAGCAATTACAGCCTCGAGTCTTTTTGGGTATGACGCAACAAGCTTTGCACAACTGGATTGGGGGAATTTCTGCCATTCTTCTTTGCAAATCCTCTCAAGCTCGGTCAGGTTGGATGGGAACCGTCTGTTGACAGCCTTTTTCAGGTCTCTCCAGAGATGTTCGATAGGGTTCAAGTCAGGGCTCTGGCTGGGTCACTCTAGGACATTCACAGAGTTGTCCCTAAGCCACTCCTGTGTTGCCTTGGCTGTGTGCTTAGGGTCATTGTCATGTTAGAAGGTGAACCTTCGGCCCAGTCTGAGGTTTTGAATGCCCTGGACTGGGTTTTCATTAAGGCTATCTCAATATTTTGGTGCATTGAGCTTTTCTTCTACTCTGATGAGTTCCTCAGTCCCTGCCGCTGAAAAACAGCCCAACAGCATGAGGCTGCTACCACCACACTTTACTTTTGGGATGGTACTCTGCAGGTGATGAGAAGAGCCGGTTTCCTTCAAACATGATGCTTAGAATTGAGGTTCATCAGACCAGGTAATCTTGTTTCTCAGAGTCTGAGGGTCCTTTAGGTGCTTTTTTGCAAATTCCAAGTGTGTTTTCATGTGTCTTCACTGAGGAGAGGATTGAGTTTGGCCACACTGCCATAAAGCCCAGATCGGTGGAGTGTTGCAGTGACGTTTGTCCTTCTGTAGGTTTCTCCCATCTGCATATATGATCATGGAGCTCAACTAGAGTGACCACCAGGTTCTTGGTCACCAGTCTAGACAAGCCTCTTCTCCATCAATTGCTCAGTTTGGCTGGGGACCAGCTCTTGGAAGAGTCCTGGTTGTGCCAAACTTCTTCCATTTGAGAATTATGGAAACCACTGTGCTCTTGGGAACCTTCAGTGCAGCAGAATTTTTTTTGTAGCCTTCCTCAGATCTGTGCCTCAATACAATCCTGTGTCTGAGCTCTGCAGGCAGTTCCTTTGACCTCGTGGCTTGGTTTTCGCTCTGATATGCATTATCAGCTGTGAGGCCTTTTACAGAGAGGTGTGTGCCTTTCCAAATCATGTCCAATCAATTTAATTTACCACAGGCGGACTCCAATCAAGGTGTAGAAACATCTCTGCAATGATCAAGAGACATGGGAGGCACCTGAGCAAAATTTCAAGTGTTGTTGCAAAGGGTCTGAATACTTATGTAAATGTGATATTTCAGTTTTTTCTTTTTAATAAATTTACAGACATTTCTAAAATTCTGTTTTCACTTCATCATTATGAGGTACAGAGTGTAGATTAATGAGAAAAAAAATTTATTTAAACAATTGTAGTATCAGGCTGCAACATAACAAAAATGAAAAAAGTGAAGGGGGTCTGAATACTTTCCGTACCCACTGTATGTATATATATATATATATATATATATATATATATATATATATATATAATGTGTATATGTGTGTGTTATGGTTACACTGTAGATCAATCTGAATATAGTTTTTTGTAAAATGTAATATATATAGATATATATATATATATATATATATATATATATTGTTTTTTTATATATAATCACAGATGAACTGTATAATTCACTGCTGCCTTGCAGATGTTTCATGTCTCTCATTTCACTCTGTGCTCTTTTTCTTCTTGCATAATAACATCAATTAAACTCAAATTAATATTTAATGTCCATTTATGTATTTTTTTGGTGCAGTGCATTAAGCGGAACGTACGATCAGTCAGTCATTATCACAAAATAAAATAAAAAAGTCCAGAACAACTTGCAGAAAAGAGTCCAACTGGGTTTCTATTCAGGAATTTAATACAAACTCTATGTCATTTTTATTTATTTGTGAAAATGCACTCTGTTTGGATGCTCAAAGATGATGCATGTTGAAAAAAATAACTGAAATTGAAAGGCAGGTCAAAGAGAGATTGGCTCTTAATTTTCAGAGTGCTTTGAGAAGGGTGCCAAGACAAAAAGATGTATGGTAGCAGTGTTTACTCCACTGGCTCTCTGGTAAATAAACACACCTCCTGCTAAATGGAGATAGAGACGCTTTCATACAAGTGTGTTTACACTCCCATTGGAGGTTTCACTCAGGGCCAAGCGGCCTGGACTTGTTCTGCTGGGCTGATGGGGAACATTGGGTTCTTTCAGCGTTGTAACGGTTCTACCCACACGTGGATGACCTGGAGCCAAGCAAAATGAGGGGTCTTACAGTAAAACGGAGGCTCAAATGATATCCAGTAAGAAGCACACACACAGTTCTAATACTTAGACCAGAAGCAAAACATTTTTATGTGTCAATGAGAAGTTCATTGACATGGCAGAGATGTTGACAAGTAGAATATACAAAGCTGGAGATTGATATAAACAGCTTCTCAAGAACTAACCACAAATTTTAGAAGTGCTACACCTGCATGGAATTTTCAATCACAGTGTTTGTTATTTTAGTATTATTTATATACTATTGTAGTATTTTGAATTAGTTTTCATTTTTATATTTTTAATTTCATTTTATTTTAAGCAATTTTGTTATGTGCTTTTGTCAACTATTTTAATTCTAATGAGTTTTTCAACTAATATTTATATTTTATCTCAGCTTCATTTCATTTACCAAAAACAATTTCAGTAGTCTTAGATTTATTTGTAGTTAACAATAACAACAATGACAATGATGTCCAAAGTTACTTTGCAAGCCCCTTGAGGAACGGTTTACATTATTCATTTTTTTTACTTTCCCTGTGACTTTCAGCAGACAATTAATATTGAATATGTCAGGCTGCATCAATAAAATGTTATTCTGTTCAGGGCAGATGGCAGCTCAGCACTTGCAGAACATCTATCTGGGATCAGATCTGTTGTACAATACCCAATTTCCATACTCATTAACACACTCTGGGTCAACCGCAGTTTTTTCCCACCTTCACCCTCACTTATCATCCAGCGGTGGCAATCACACAAAGCTTCTGGATTCAGTGTATTCTTAGAAACCATAAATGGTTGCCAGGGACAACAGCTTGAGGCAAAAACGATGGCTTGCTTGGATCAAAACACCCTTCTAGCACGGCTGCATTTTGAGTAGTGCCAGTATGGCTCTCAAAGAGCCTCTCTTCAAACAGCCTTTGAACGGTTGTTCTTTGCACTGGGTAATGGGTTTCCTTAATGTTGGTGTTTTTTCATTTTACTTTCAGCTTCTTTGACACTTAATTGATAGCACAGAGAAAAAAGAAACAGGAAATGATGTTGAAACTCATGTCGCTTATACGACCACCACAGAACAACATGTTAGAGCATGTTCACTAACCGCCTTTATTATATTATATTATATGTCAGTCTGTAATGTTTTTTTAAAAGGAATTAATATTTTTTAATCATCATGGATGCTTTAAATTGATCAAAAGTGACAGTAAAGACTTGGTTTGTTACAAAAGATTTCTATTTGAAATAAATGCTGTTCTTTTGAACTTTATATTCATCAAACAATCCTGAAGAAATGTATCATGGATTATACAAAAATAAGCAGCACAACTGCTTTTAACATGATAATAATTAAAAAAAAAAAAAAAAAAAATCTTGTGCACCAAACTACAGTTTAAAATACATTACAATAGAAAACAGTTTTTTGCAGCCTTGGTGAGCATAAAAGTCTCTTTTCTAAAACATTAAAAATTCTCACCGACCCCAAACTTCTGAATGTTAGTGTATCCCTACTTTTGTTACTTTTTGGATCGGTTCATGTAAAATCTGGATTCTGTAGCAAATCTTGAGCACTAGGCCATGACTGTGTTTGCCATATTTTAACCTAATTTTATTTGTTTCAATTTTCCTTCCTAGATTTGACTATCAAGAGCTGCTCCACAACTCCACCTTCTGTCTTGTTCCCCGCGGCCGGCGTTTGGGGTCATTCCGTTTCCTGGAGTCTTTGCAGGTAAAACATTTTTCAATTGACCCTGAAAACTGAATACAGCCAAGTATGCTTCAACAAGCCTTTTAGAGATGCAAGAAAGGTTTGGTAGATTATGAAAACAGTCAGGTCTCAGAGTCTCCCAGATAAACAGCACATTAGCCGTAGAGTGGAAAAATTTCCCAGGCGCATATATTCTTGGCATCCTGGTGGTGTGTGTGAAAGGGCCGGAAGCTCACGGAGGGTGCCCTCGCTTCGACTCTGCCGAGCCGTGCTGAATGGATAAATCCACAGAACGGTGGGTTTGGCAGCCAGCTCGGCCCTCACACTGATTCCTCGGCACTCCCTCGCTCTACTCCTCTGTCTTTTTCTCCCTCTGTGCTTTTCCATATAAGCCCCTGTCTGAGTTCCATAGATCTCTTTTCTTTGGAGGCAGCCAAAGCCACAGAAAGAACTGGCAATTACTAGCACTGCTGAAAGTTCTACAACAGAGGTTCTCAAACATTTCAGGCCAAGTAGCACCTAGTCAGGGGTAAGACTGGGATTTTAGAGGTGGCCGGCACTAAACATTTTCAAATCAAAGGTGGCGGAACATTACAGCCCTGTTACACTTATTTATGTTCCTTTTCATTTTTTCAGCAATTTCTACAGACTGTGTGAGTGACATAATGCCATCTTTTGATTAATATCCATATTCTTATAATTAAGATAACTCATGCTGATGTCTCATCAATCCCTTGACTGGCCTTTTTGCAGATTTATGAAGGATGCTACTAAAACAGCATCTAAAAGACAGCTTCTGAATTTGTTATGCAAACTTTGCAGTCCAGTTTAAAACATGAATACTATATTTTGGAATTCTGTGCTCGGAACACACATTAGCGATACCTGATTTAAAACTGAGGGATGGGATATAGGATAAAATAAAATAAAATAAAATAAAAAACATTTTATGCATAGTTATCAAAATAAACAAATTAATGTAGTACATTATCCTAACTGTAAACTATTTATGGTTACTAAGCAATGTGGCAACTATAGTACAATTAAACTATCAAAATAAAATAAAATAAAATAAAATAAAATAAAATAAAAAATAAAAAAAGAATTCTGAATAGTTCTGAATAGTTATCAAAATAAACACTAATTAATATAGTCCATTATCCTACTGTAACTGTAGGCTATTTATGGTTTCTAAGCAATGTGGCAACTAAAATACAATTAAACAATCAAAAAAATAAAAAATAAAAAATAAAAAAATACAGTCACAGGTGTGTTAAAGGAGTTACATTTATTATTAATATTGATCAGATTGAGCACGAATTAATAGGCTATAGTTCATCATCCTCCTGTAGGCTGTTTATGGTTTTAACATGGCAATTAAAAATACAATACTAATAAAATAAAATGTGTGGTCACAGGTTTGAATTTCACAGTGGCTTCAAATGTGGCTCATCCAATTAACAACAGAACAATCTGTTTTATAAATGCATATGGACTAACTATATATGGACATAACTACAATTTAAATAAAAAAATCTTGGTACTAAAAATTAGTACTGCAAAAATATGCATGCCACAGCATGAGAACTGCTGTTCTAGAACATCTTCTGACCCCTATCATCCAGATCCTACTTTTTTTCTCTCTAATCTCACCAGCCTCTCTCTGGTGCTGATTCCTCGACACACTCCTTTTAGAAAAATGGCTGTGCAAGCAACCACAGAATGGATCAGTGCCAAGAGGGATCCGTGCTAGTCGGGCAGCCCGAGAGCTATCATCCCAGAGCATGAAACAAAGGCCAGCTCCTGGATCTCTGTGGGCTTAGTAGGCCAAGGTAGCAATCAGTCACCTGAAGCAATTTGTTGCTGTCCGCCCCTGTGTCCTCTATCGCTGTTTAGGATGAAAGCATGGCTGCAAACAGCTAGAGGGGGTGTGTTTGATCTTGGCCCGTTCTTAGGATTGCACTCTCTTGTGATTTAATTAAAAATCTCACTGTAGAGCAGAATACGAGCTGAATGACGAAAAGAAGAAGAAAAAAAGGCAAACAAGGAATCTGGGAGGAAAAGTAGAGCAACATCAAGATGGAATAGTAAACAAGAGGGGAAGGCCAGCAACTCCACTTCAATAAATAATGGACCTGTTTCTCTCCTACCTCACCCTCCTAT
Organism: Spinibarbus caldwelli; assembly: GCA_039654775.1. NCBI lineage: Eukaryota > Metazoa > Chordata > Actinopteri > Cypriniformes > Cyprinidae > Spinibarbus > Spinibarbus caldwelli. The sequence continues at coordinate 13,445,621 of CM077244.1, read as the reverse complement.
TCGGGGCGAGGGAGATGGGGTAATTAACATCTGTCTGGCGGTGTGTCTGATAAAAAAGCTGGCTGGGAGCAGTGAGTCATGTACAGGCCCCTCCGAGACTTCTTAAACAACCAGCAGCCTTTTCATCACACGCTATATATCTCATAACCTTGCCTAAAGGGAAAATCAGATACACTATGTCTATTTTTCAGTGCATTTGGGGTGAACTTGGTCTGTTTTCTTGTGTGTGTTTTTGTTTTTCATTAGATGAATTGATTATGTTGATGCTAATTATAGTCTAAGCCACTGTCTGTCTCCTGTGGTTGTATCCCTCACAGGCCGCTTGTATCCCAGTGTTACTCAGTAATGGCTGGGAGTTACCTTTCTCTGATGTCATCCAGTGGAACCAGGCCGTCATCGAGGGCGACGAGAGACTGTTGCTACAGGTAACAAACCTTCGTGTGAAGAACTCGAATGTCAGTTTTCTGAGAAGGCAACATGAGGATGGAATAAGCTGGTAATTAAGACATGTTGGTAGTTGAAAATAATATGCACAAGCACTTTTTTATCATGAAGATTTCATATGAATGTATAAGGGAAAGTGTGTGTTCTTAGATTTTTTGACTGTCACCATTATCTAGTCCTGCTGCTGTGTGACATGAATATTTAAAGGGGTCATCGGAAGCAAAATTCACTTTTCAAGTTGTTTGAACAAAAATGTGTGTTGGAAGTGTGTGTACACATCCATCCTAATGATAAAAATCCACCCAGTGGTTTTTTTTTAACCCCTATTTTAAAATCCCCTTTCTCAAATCTCCCACGATAGTTGATTGACAAAGCCGTCTTACTTTTGACGCGCCCTGAGTGAGCTGAGAGAACTGAGTGAGCTGTAAACAGTCCGACCGCCATTGTGTCGACTCAGGTGCAGGGGAAGACAAGATGTCTCAGATTAAGTGATTGAGGTGTTTTGTTGTTAGATGTAATAATGAATATAGCAGTCGCCATTTACTCCCGACATCTGAGCCACTGAAGACACAGAGGATTAACGTTACTTTCACTTTGAAGTGAATGCGCCAATCCCCGATCTGCCTAAATGCGTCTATGTTCGCGCGAATCATTCGTGATCCAGCTTCATCTACAGAAGAAGCGTGTATAAGGGTTTTTTTATGAATATTTGCAAATTGCCTTTCCTAATAATGTACTAGTTAGCCACTTTCACGGCTAAACAGTACTGCTCGTCACCCCATGTAAGAGAGGGGCGGGGTCAGCAGAGCTCATTAGCATTTAAAGCAATCCAGCATGGACTAAAAAACGGCTTTCTGAAAACAGAGCTGATTTTGACAGGGTAAAAAAGGTGTTTTTTACACTACCATTGAGAAATTTTAACCAAAGTATGTTATAGACTTTTCATTAAGACCCTAAAGAATCATATCAACTTAGCAAATAGCAAAATATTGCAAAATGGGCATCCAATGACCCCTTTAATAAAACATTTAATTTAGGTTCAATTTGTTAACATTAGTTAATGTATAAGGTGTCATGAACTAACAACGAACATTTTAGAGCATTTGTTAATCTCTTTCTTTGAAATCAAAGAATCCTGAAAAAAATGAAAAGAATCATATTTTCATGAAAATATGAAGCAGCATAACTGTTTTCATCACTGATAATAAAAAGAAATGTTTCCAAATGAGCATATTTGAATGATTTCTGAAAGATCATGTGACGCTGAAGACTGGCTGCTGAAAATTGAGCTTTGCCATTATATATATATTTTAAAGTTATTTTAAATTGTAGTAATATTTCTGAACTTATCTGTTTTTACTGTATTTTTTATCAGATAAATGCAGCCTAGGTGAGACATCTTTCAAAAACAAAACAATTTTTTTTAGTCTTACCGACCCCAAATTTTTGAATGGTAGCTAACATTAATTTATATATATTTTTTAAATAAATTTACAATTTGAAATGTTACAAACATTTTAGTATATGTAGAAATTAACATTAACCAAGATTAATGAATAAGTATGTCACAAAATATATATTCCAGCCACAATATGGTGATCAGAACCCCTATGTGAATTAACATGTTTGCTAATTCAATTGCACTTTATAGTTGTGTATTTATAAAGTATTTTATTATGTGAAGCTAAAAACACCGCACTAGAGCATGCCATCAGTTTAATGGCATGCTCTAGTGCCATTAAACTGACTGTAAATAAATACAGTATGTTCACAAAAAGATGATGTGATATTGATTACAGTTTGAAACTACTGTATTACTTTACCTGTATGCCTATGTTATCTTTCCTCTAAAAACAAAACAGTCTAAAAATGATGTACAAAACACTTGGCGTTGCAATAAGCAATAAGACGAACACTGCAACAATATTACTGTTATGTCCCTGTAATGTAAGTCCTCTGCTTTCAATAAAATCGATAAATGAGAGATTAAAGATGGTACCAATGAAATGAGTCAGCTGTATCAAAAAGATGCGACAGACATAAAATTAGCGTCGGTTTCAAAAAATATATAGCTTTGCCACGGACAACGATGAATATTTTTTAATAAGACATTTAAATGATTAAAATTGAAAAATACTTCCAATTTTTTATAGGCCTAGTTATTTTTAGCTCTACAAAACAGCTCGTTATGTTGCTTGAAATGGAAAACGAGTATTCCTTACATTATTTTTATGCAGTGTCATAAATCTAAACACCCTGATTAATAGCGCAGCTAGTTTTTACCGTTTACTGCACTTTGTTATTCTTCTCGCACATTAACAGAAAATAAATTACTTCCGCATTGAAAAATAAGGTGGGTACTGTAGCATTTCACTGCAAAACTCTTTTGTCAGTGCTGCACATTTGTGTCTGGAAGAGTTTGTGGAGGTGGTCGACAGGTAGAAACTCGATACTACGGTTTTTATAGGAACACCAATTAGCCTCACCGGTGAGTTCTTTGTCACTTTGTTCCCTCAGGTACCTTCCACAGTGCGGGCAGTGGGCATTGACAGGGTGCTGGCTCTGAGACAGCGTACACAGATGCTCTGGGAGGCCTACTTCTCCTCCGTGGATAAGATTGTAGTCACCACACTGGAGGTGAGAGCTGGGTCAGTTTAGATGTGTATACAGCGGCGGATCTAACAGAGAGGAAGGTCTGTCAGGGGAAATTAAACCAGCGCAGGATGCCATACATCATTAGCACATACTTAGTCCCCTGCCCTTAGGTTAATTGGCACATGAACTGTCAATTTTGGCTTTGGTCTGCCCTCTGCTGGCCAGCAGGTGAAAACGGTCATCTTTAAAACCATAGGGATTAAATGTGCTTTTGTGATTTGATGTGATTGTTATATTTAATGCTGCCGTCTTGCTATCTGTCAGATCATAAAGGACAGAGTGTACTCGCACATCTCCAGAAATAAATTCATGTGGAATGCCTTACCTGGAGGGCTGCTGGTTCTGCCCGAGTACTCGACGCACCTGGCACACTATCCCTTCTATTACTTAAACCTTGGTAAGCCTGTGCCAAATCTTTTAAAATATTTTGTAGTATGCATATTTATTTGGAATGGAATACTAGATGTACTTCATTCTGTGCCATATATTACGCTCTTAAAAATAAAAGTTTATTATTGGCATCTATGAAATTCCAATCTTTCCATTGCACAGAATGTTTTTAATAATGGGGAAACATTTCTTTAGATTATTAAAATGTTCTTTACACTAAGAAAAAAGGTTCTTTGAGGAACCTGAAATTGTTCTATTACATTGCTACAAATCCCCTTTTGGAACCTTTATTTGTAAGAGTGTGTATTGCCTGAATACAAATTTGAATTGAATAACAAGCAAGCAAATAGTGAATAATAACAAAATGTACATTATGAACACGAACAATAAATATGTTTAAACATTTGTATTCTACATTGTTGTCACATGACCTCATTATTGTATATTGCATGTTTTATTGTGTGAACAGAATCCACTTATCATCTTAGCTGTTTAGCTTTTTTGTCATATGATGTGTAAAATGTGTTTTATAATATAGGCCTATAAATCAAATAATGAGTCAAGAAAGATGTTAATAATCATGGTTGATATTCAATCATCATTCATTCATCAGTTTATTTGTCACAATGTAAGGTTGATTGTATTGCATTATGGGATACAGTTTTCCACACAGCATACTCTGGTTGTATACTGCACATTTTGACAAATTTAACAAATGTAATGATTTGACTGTATACAACAGTATACATACTGCAAAAAAAAAAAAAAAATGTATTAGAGTTTGGTAGTAGTGTTTGTTATTAACTAAAACTAAAACTATTAAAAATAGGTAAGTGAAAATAAAATATAAATATTAGACTAAAAACTTAATTGTAATTAGACTCAAATTTACAAATTAATTTTTTTTATGAAAATTATAAATGTTGCCTTGACAAGTAACTAAAATAAGTCTGAAATTACTAAACTTAAATAAAAAAAATAAGTTCAAGCTAATTAGAAATATTAAAAATTAAAATGAGTAAAAAGTACAAACTGAAAAAAAACTAAAACTTAAACTAAAATTAAAATGAAAATGTGAAAATAAAAGTTAATTCAAAATATTAATAAATACTATAATAGGATATAAATAATATTAAAATAACACAGTTTGCCAATTAAAACATTGTGCCATTGAGCACTATACTAAGTATATAGTATGGATAGTGTCTTAATGGCAAAGGACGCTCACTCTTTTTCCTTGATGTAGGAATCAGTCCAGGTCAGGAGTTCACTGCTGTAATTCATGCCACCTCACCTCTGGTCTCCCAGTCTCAGCCAATCATGAAGCTTCTTCAGGTCGTCTCCAAAT
>CM077244.1:12938284-13435784 GCA_039654775.1 Spinibarbus caldwelli | reverse complement strand
TGTTAGTGTTATGGAAGAATGACTTGATCTGAGACAATTGTAAATGTTTTGGTAGTTTTAGTTCATTTTGGAAGTGAAATGTATTGCTGTGTCAAAAGCTGAAAGTTGGTAATAAGAATTGTGTCCTAGCAATTGTAAAAAAAAAAAAAAAAAGAACAAGTGTGATGTATTTTTGACGTCTTATTTCCTGTCCACTAAGGGCACTAAGATGGCCCCATGGGCGAACCCTGAGCACTTTACCCAGAGGCAGGAGTGTGTCAACACCTTTGCAAGCTGGTTTGGTTACATGCCTCTAGTGCACTCTCAGTTTCGCCTGGACCCCGTGCTCTTCAAGGACCACGTGTCCGTCCTGCGCAAGAGGTACAAAGACCTGGAGCGTGTCTGAGCCAAGCTAAACGAGTGGCGACGGGTCACAAACTGATACTCATGCTGATGGAGAGACTTATCTCTATCCCTCCGCCACTGGCTGCTAGCTTGTGGTGGCCAGCTGGCGGACAAGAGACGGGTTTTTGCCTCTTATGACCAGTTCTCAATTTATGACTGACAGCTTCATGGATGAGAAAACATCACAGATCTGTCAATCATTCCAGCTGCTGTTTGACTGGAGGAGTTTGTAGCATTAAGGGTGCCTAATGGTGCATTGGACTAACACAGGAGTCACAAAGCAACTGACTGATTACATGAAGTGGTAATTACATGACCAATAAAATAATTCCGAAATGCAAACGGTGTGTGTGAAATTCTGGTTTTATTTTGCTGTTCCCAGCAACTGTGCCTAAAACTATTACCCAAAATATGGGTAGTTAGTTTATCAATAATAAAACCATTTTTCTCTTCAATATCAAGACATTAGATGAAAAGCAATATTTTTTTGACAAATCTTTCATTTTTTAGACAATTTAGAGTTGAATTAGATTATAAGAATACAATTTATATGAAAACATATGGAAAAGTTGTATAATTAGAGATGCACAAGCAAAGGACTGAAAGAGTTCATTGTAATGATTTGTTCAAAAACATTCTTGAGCTCAGGATTCACCGGATTGAATCAGACAAATCTCAAAGAGTAGTTACTGAATCAACATCGACTTGAAAATGAAATGGAGCTTTGTGCACTTAAAGTTTGTGAAAATTAATGTAAATTAATGTAATTGCTTACTGGTTGTTTATACAACGTAGTTCAAGAGGAAATTTTGTAGTTTTATTTATTGCTGGTATGAGTTTTTAAAGCATACACTACCGCTCAAAAGTTTGGAGTAAGATTTATGTTTTTGAAACAAGACTTGCTCACCAGAGTTGCATTTATTATACAGTATAACCAGTAATGTGAAATATTATTACAATTTAAAATAACTATTTTATATTTTAATATATTTTAAAATGTAACTTATTCCTGTGATGGCAAAGCTGAATTTTCAGAATCATTACTCCAGTCTTCAGTGTCACATGATCCTTCAGAAATCATTTTAATATACTGATTTGCTGCTCATAAAAAGATTTCTTATTATTATCATCATCAATGTTGAAAACAGTTGTGCTGCATAATATTTTTATGGAAACTGTGACAAATGTTTTCAGAAATCTTTAATTAATAGAAATTGAAAAGAACAGCATTTACTTGAAATATCAAAACTTTAACAATATAAATATGTTTAGTTCTAGATATAATGGCGTATAATTGCTGTTGTGAATTCTATTTTTGTATTTCCTAAAAGAAAAGACATGACAAAAGAGTTGTTTTTCTTTTTTATTTTGTATGAAAGTCTTTAGTTTACAAAAATTATCATCCTGCAATTCATTAGTTTTTTTTTCAGACGATCCTTTCCCCAGAAGGCAGATATCAGGAGTGTAATGCAGAGCTCAGGAAAACACACACTCTTCCTGAGTACATATTTGCTGAGGAGCAACAGTGTGAAACACATCACACAGTTTAATGCACAAAAGACCATAGTGTAGGCACTATTATTTACAAAACTCAGTCCGCAGTGCTCATTTATTATGCCAACAACATGGCTAGCTTACATCATCTGAATGGCTTTTACATTACTTTCCGTTTCTGATGCTAATTCAGTGCTTTGATGAAGCAGTTATTAATCAGAGCATTGGGATTTAACACTGTAAATGAGGCAGGACCACAAAGAGCTGCCAAGCCTGATCTCATTTGTCATGATGAAATATTATGTGGCATTTGCACGAGCAGTGAATGAAAGGCAGTCCTGCCATCCGCTGCTATCCGTGTGAAAGCACCTGAACGTGTGAGAGTGAGAAGACCGTAGATGAGGGCTGACGGAAGATGGTCAGATATTTATTAGGAAGCGTCCCACTGTCATTTTCGCATGGTGAGCATGGCATTGACGTCCCACAGGAGGTTCCTCATCTGGTCCATTAGCACTTTCATCTCCTGGTTCTTCTGCCTCACTTTCTGTTAAAAAACACGAGAGGAGAAGCTCAGAGCACTATTATTACATGCATCGTTTAAAAAGTATTTTTTTTAAGAAATTAATACTTTTATTCAACTAGAATATATAAAACTGATCAAAAATGATAGTAAAGACATTAATAATGTTACAAAAATATTTTATGTCAATTATTTTATATGAACTAATTTCTGAACTTTCTATTCATCAAAGAATCCTGATAAAATGTATCAGTTTCCACAAAAATATTACACAGCAGAACTGATTTCAACATTGATAAGAAATGTTTCTTGAGCAGCAAATCAGCATTTATAATAGTTTCTGAAGGATCATGTGACAATGAAGACTGGAGTAATGATGCTGAAAATTCAGCTTTGCCATCACAGGAATAAATTACATTTTAAATTGTAATAATATTTCACAATATTACTTTTTTTAATCAAATAAATGCAGTTGTGGTGGGCAATTATATTCTATCTTTAATGATTAATTTATATTTTAATCTACAAATTACAATTCCTTAATTTAAACACACATTTTTTATATTTGCAAATTATAATTTGCAGTTGAGAATATAAATTATGATAGCATTAAAAAGATTTTTAAAATGATATAAATCCAAATTTGAATATTCTATTTGAAAACAGTTGAATACAGTTGGTTCACCCTCCGCCCATAGTTATAGGGATGTTTTTTTTTCACCCAAATAAAAGAGCATAACATCTTGTAGGTATATACTGCAGTGTAATAGTATGTTCAGAGATATGAAACAATAAAACAAACCTCTAGAACCTCCTGTCTCTCCTGAATGACAGCTGGGCTGCACGGCTCCACTCTCACAGGTGTCGTCTCTTCCCCCACATAAGGAACCAGCTGGAAGGATGGAAGAAAACACATTATTGAAATGATATTTGTAATAATAACTATCTCCTGAAATTTAATCTGATTTGAATGAATGACTTAAAAAAACAAAACATCTGAGACAAATAATGAAAAAGCTTCCATTTTACTTTTTTGCATTCAATGCTAATTTTAACAGTACATTTTTCAAAAATATGCCTTTTCTCTTAAAATGTTTAAAAAAAAAATGTTTCAAACTAAAACTATATTTCCAGGATTATTACATTTTAAATTTTCAATGCCGTCTCAGACTTACTACAGGCCCTACTGTAGTATATATATATATATATATATATATATATATATAAAAACTTACCACAAAAGGAAAACAACAAAACCTATTTTAGAGCTTGGTTTCAATATCAAAAGTAGTAACAGCGCCAAGGTATAATATTTATTTAGCAAATGCTTGATTTATTCAGCAAAGATCTAACTTGATTCACAGATCTTGAAGCCCACAAAGGATTTCAAAACACTTGTTGACTGTTCACGCTGCCCTGATGGAAAAAAGATTCTTGAAAGATTAATTGTTTTTCCACACTATTCTTAATATTGAGTATAGCAGCTAATAATACACAACATCACAGCTACCTCTAATAGCATGAAATGAAACTTTGTTGCTTTATTGCTGTGGGTGGTCACTGGTATATTGCTGCAAGCATTATACAAGTTTTTAATAAATCCACATAAATTCTGTAAGGAAGTTGTTTATTCGCTTTACATAATACATGCAAGTAACTTTACATGTAAATCTATTTTAGTCTCGCAGTCTGACAATACGAGACAATATGTTATTTTAGTGCTGGGCAACAATTAATCATGATTAATCGCATCCAAAACAAAAGTTTTTTGTGTACATAATATATGTGTGTGTGTGCTGTGTATATTTATTGTGTGTATATAAGGACACACACACATACAAAATATATATTTAGAAGACATTTACATGTATATATTTATATTCATATAATTTCATTTATATATAAACATATTTAATATATAAACATAACATTTTTTAATTAAATGTCAATTGTGACCTAAGAGAGTATTTCAGAATAATGACCATTAAATATTTAACTAGGAAAAGGTCTGAGTTTATCGAAAGGCCACATGAACAAACAGAAGAGGCTATACTGTGCATCAATAAAGATGGATGAGACTCACCTCAGCTGGAGACTCCTGGATGTCAGGTGTCATTTCTACACAGCGTTCATATAGCAGACGCAGCTTACGGAAGAGCAGTGTCAGCTGACGCAGATGCTCCTGCAGCTTCCCAAAGCGGTCCTGATACGCTGCCTGACTCTGAGTCACACCGTTGGGAAGCTAGAAGAAACACAACCAGGTTTTTCATTTTATTAGGTATTAGTGTGTTTGAATTGTGGTGCATGTGCTTTTTAGATGCTGTTTATAAGAGATATTGATATTAATAATCAAAATATGGCATCATTTGTTGCATAATTTAAACTTTTAACATTTCTATTTCCTTACCCAAATGCAAAATAAATAAATAGTACTAATAATATAATTATATGGACCATTATTCCTTAATGAAGCAACTAGGATTGACTAGCTACTAGTACTGTGCACTAGCGTTCTCAGATCCCCTGTATGTTTAAAACCCGCGGGCGCAGACTCACCTGAGTGGCCCGTGTGATCTGGAAGATCTCCATGGTGCGTGTGACGATGTCCTGGACAGTCTCCTGACCGATGCGGCACAGGTAAACGGGAGAGATTTCCCGCAGGGCACCTTGTGGGGGCATCCCGGGCTGCGCAAGGCCAGGAGGCATGTGTGTCTGCTGCTGCTGCTGAGGGGGCATGACAGGCATCCCCGGACCAAGCCCCTTCTGCGGGAGTGGAGCAGACATCTAAAAACAGAGATCGTTCATTGAGTCGGCTAAACAAAAAAGTGGGAGCGTGCTTATGGAATAAAAACTGTGTATCTGTTTATTTATGAATGAATGGATGAGACAGAATGGACGGAGCATTGAATTCTGCGCTCCGAGCTCGGAGTAGGGGCTTTGTGTAGAAACTCACTGCGCTTATTGGTGTTGCTCCTGGTCCGTAAGTAGTTTAAGTTACTTCTGGTGGATAACAGTAATGATTTCTAAATAAATGAGGGACTTCTCCACTCGCTCACATTTGATTTCAAACAGAGGAGCATTAGCCGTGACCTGTTTCATCACTTCCTGTTTCCTGTGTTACGTAGAGGTGTTTTTTTTTTTTTTTTTTTTAATTAACAAAAACAAGTTACATGTATATAACAAATATTATACATGATAAAACAATTATACACTAGAGGGGCTGTATACTGATACAGATTTATAGAAAAATATTAAAATGTTTACAAACTTTCACCGTTTTAATTGCCTTTTGTTTAATAGAAAATCTTATAGTATCAATATAATGCTCCATTTCCTTCCTAAAAGAAAAAAAAACAAGTTTTTTTGCAGGAGAACTTACATTTGTGAATATGAAATTTTGCATGTAAAAGAATAATATTTATCATGTAAACGTGATTGTGCTTTTCTCTGCTGTTCTCTAAGATACCAAATAATACATATTTCCAAAACAAAACAAAACGACTGTCAATATTTTGTACAATAAAATCACAGACATTTTCTGTTACATAAAGGTGCTTGTCAGGAAAAGCAAAGCATTATTTAATTATTAATGAATTCATTTGTTTTAAGTTTAATATTTTGGGTTCTACTAATGTTTATTTTATAGTATAATATTAATATAATATTAGTATTATAATTATTAATAGTATATTGTATTGTTATTATTTATATTTTATTAATACAATTATTCATGTACAATATTCAATCAGAATTGTTTATCTTTTAGTGTTTTATTTAATTTTATTAATTTATGTTTAATTAATTGTAGATTTTGGTATTATTAATGTTAATATTTATATTAGAGTATAACATAATATTAATATTTGCACTCTAAATATTTATGTGCCCAATGTAACCTGAGTCCCAATGTGCATACTATCCATCCTAAATTCTATGTGATATTAGTAATTTTCAATACTATTTAGGGCAGATAGTATGCACACTGGGACGCAGGGAATGTTTTTCTTTCTTTTAGAAAAGACTATTATTTTGAAATCGACTTCTCTCATTATGTCCCGCGAGTTTTTCCGTCTCCACGTAAGCTTCTTCTTCAACGTGTGTACGATAATCCTGCCTGGCTCCAGGTTTGTTCACTGCATATGGTAGATATTTATGGCTTTTTAGATTTGATTTACACTAGTCTACATAATTTAAGACATTCATATGTGTTGAATATGGTTTTAAAATATGTTTAGCTTTACGTATGCTTGCTACTTCGTAAACTCTTAACGTTAACTTAGTTCTTCTCATTTTTCAGATCTGAATCTAACATATTGAAGCACTATCAGTAATTACACACCAGGCATTATATGCATACATTTGGACTCGTATCTAAAGAAGTTAACAACTTCTGATGCATGAGTCTGATGGTTGTTTGCAGGTTGGCCCAGACGATGGCAGCGAATGGGTGTGATCTGAACCCAGAGGAAGTCTCGACCCCACAGCATCCACCCAGTACGGAGCCAAATGCAGCAGAAGGGAGCAGTTCTGACCCCAGTGGCCTGTCTCCGTCTCAGAGAGAGGTTCTGGAGCGCTGTCTACATGCTCTCACTCATGCCAAGAATGACAGCCACATTTTAGCAGCACTTCTCCTGGTAAACAACAGCTTATCCTCCTCATCCACCATATACTGAAAACATATGTTGTATTGCTCATTGTTATCTCTTGCGTTTAGATCACAAGGCTGTGTCCAGCAGGACAGCTGGATACCGGGACTCTACATCGGATTTTTGAAGCGGTAGGTTTTAATCTGCCCGCACGCCTTCTGGTTACAGCATTTCGGGGTGACGACAGCTCCGGGTTGCCCCCGGAGGAGTTGATCTCTCTGGGCACTGCTCTATTGGCTGCTCTCAGCACAGACGCAAGCATGGTTGCTCATCCACAACTTCTCAGCACGGTCCCTCTGATACTGAGCATACTGGAGAACGGACCCAACTGGACAGGTAAACAGACAAAAACACTTGAAGCCCAGAGTGGCTCTGGATCTCAAACTGAAGGTGTTACAGATTCCCAGACCACTTCTAGTACGTCTACCTTGGATGAGGCTTTGGCTTGTGACTGCTATCAGGTTCTAAATGCTGTATGTGCTTTACCACAAGGCCCCGAGCAGCTTCTCACCCGTGGTGCTGTTATGGCTCTATGTAGGGCCGTACTCAAAAAACAAACTCTCAGCCATGAAAAAGGGCTTCCGCTGTTGGGACACCTGTTGTCATCTAGCATAAGACCACGGGCTTGGGGTAAACACTCGTCTGATCTTCTCTTGCTGTTGCGAAACGTTTCGCAAAACTTCTGTCGAGTTTCAGATCAGGACAGGTTAGAGATGTGCTCTCAAATACCAGCGTTTCTTCCTCCACCCGGGGTCGAGTCAGAAAGCCAGGTGCTTAAGGAGATTGTGGGTAATCTATGGGCTTCGCTGCGGCCTTTGATTCAGGGCAAGCTCAATCAAGAGCATTTAGGCTCGGTTTTGGTAGTATCTGCCTGCCTTCTGGACCTGTATGGATGGGAGTCAACGGGACCTCCTAAATTCTGTTGCTTGCTGGTGAACCGGGCATGTGTGGAGGTGAGGATGGGTCTAGAAGAGCCGCCGGGTACAGAAATCTCTCCCCAGCTGCAGCACATTCTTACTGCCTGCTATCGCATCATGGAGGCGGCTATGGAACAAGCCTGTAGCCAGGGGGCGGTTTCAAACCCTGCTCAGATACAGACAGCTATCACTGGCCTGAGTCTTCAGCAGAGCAGACAGGTGCTAGGAGCTCTGGAGGAGGCATTCTCAGCTGAAATTTACTATCTGAAACAGGTGAGAATGCAAGTGTTAAACATATGCATCACTGTATTACGGTTCAAAAGTTTGTGGTCGGTAAGAATGTTTATAAAGAATCTTTTGTGCTCACCGGGGCTGCATTTGTTTGGTCAAAAATACAGTAAAAACAGAAATATTATTACAATATTTAAATAACTACTTTTCTGTTTCATTGTATTTTGAAATGTAATTTATTTCCATGATGGCAAAGCAGAATTTTCAGCAATCGTTACTCCAGTATTCAGTGTCCTGAAGATCTTTCAGAAATAATTCTGTTAAGCTAAATTGGTGCTCAAGAAACTTCCCCAATGAATGTTAATGTTGAAAACAGTAAAGCTGTTTAATATTTTTTTGTGGAAACTTTCTCATGATTATTTGATGAATAGAAAGTTAAAAAGAACAGCATTTATTTGAAATAGACAGAAATAATTTGATCAATTTAACATCTCAACATAATCTTGCTGAATTAAAGTTTTCTTTAGAAAAAAATCATACTGACCCCAAACTTTTGAATAAAGGTGTATGTATTGTTAGAAGTCTGTTTGAAGAACTTTAATTAAATGGGAAAATACTTGGAATACTTAGAATTATAAACTGTTACTTATTGTTTCCCCATTTAGGTGGAGCAGACCAGCTATGATGACCCATTTCTGTTCGCCACTTTCCGCTCCCTCTGTGCATGGCTTGCCGAAGAAACCTCATGTCTAAAGGAAGAAGTCATTGACCTCTTGCCTTTTCTCTTCGGCTATGCTAAAAGTCACTTCAAGGGAGGGGGAAAAGGCAAGGGACTTGCTGATTGGATGTCAAAGATGTCCATCAGCAACAGTTCACAAGATGGGACCTGGAGCAGAGAAGCTGCTCTTAGGTAAGACATTACTGTGCCTTTTTTAATAGAAGGTTCCAACAATTCTGTTTAAGTGTATATATGTTCCTGTTCTTTCTTAGATATCTTCTCCCATCTCTGTGTCACCTCTCCGCTGAAGATGGGCCGAGGCGGGTTCTTCTCTCTCTGGATACTCCAGCCTTGCTTGTGGATTTTCTGAGTAAAGGTTGGGCGTCTTTGAGAGGTCAGAGCAGGAAAACGGTGACCCGAGACCCCAGTCTGGAAACAGCGTGTTCTGCTTTACTAAACTTTGCCATCACAGAGCCAGAACGAGTCAGGTACACACAGATCTTCACTCACACACAGGATAAGTTATTCCTTAACCATGACTTGATGCACTGCTCCATTGCACTTTCTCAGGAATGATCCTTGTTTCGTTGCTCTGGAGAGCTTGCTGAGCGAAGCACTGCCTGTTCTTCTCCAAAAGCCGAGCCTCTTGGTCTTAGCAGCGAACTGTTGCACTTTGGGTCTCATGATTGCCAGGCTGAAGTCAACTTCCACAGGTACTACTGGCTTGAAATTATACGAATTGGTTAGTAGGATATACCATTTTATAGGATGTGTATCTTAGCCTTTATGAATTTCATAAAAAGAACTAAAAAGTAAATAAGTGCTTGGCAGCGTTATTATTATCTAAACTAAAACTTAACCATAAAAAAATAATTTTCATTAGTTGAATAAAATAATTTACTGAAACAGAAAATAAAAAGGCAAAATTCTCATTCAGTTTGTTAAAGTAATAAATAAATAAAAACTATATTTAAAAAAGAAAACAAATTATAAAAATTTTTAACTTGAAAATATAAAAATAAAGTCTTATAAAAAATATTTATAAAAGCTATAATAGTATGTCAGTAATGGTAAAATAACATCATTGAATAAGAAAGGGGTTTCAGAGGCAGAGCAAGTTCGTACATTATGATGACAGATTATAAATATAACAGTTTTGTTTTAGGAATAATGTCCACTGATGAAACATTTACAGTAAGAGCAGATATGATTATTAAAATTCTATCCTACTTTCTTAATAAATTAAAAACAAAAGAACTAAAATGAATTTAAATGCTACAAGTTTACATTTTAACAGTGTTACTAAATTATTAATGTTTAGAAAAAGTAACTTTAAAGGGATAGTTCACCCAAATATTTAAATTTTGTGACCCTCGTGTGACTCATTTTGTCAGAATGAATAGTGTAGAAGAATGCTGGTACCCAAACAGTTGCTGGTAGCCCTTGACTTCAATAGTCAGGGGCTATCAGCAACAGTTTTCATTTTTGGGTGAAGTATTTCTTTTAGTGTGCGTTAGATGACAGCAAAGGATGTGTTTATTGTTGCTGCTTAATAATGGGTGCCTTGAATCTTTGCAGACCCTGTAGAACTAGGCCAGCGGCGTTTCTTCTCCTCAGTTCTGTCTTTTCTCCTGAGTGCTGTGCAGTCTGGACAGGCTTCTAAACCGGCACGGATCAGCGCTCTCTGGGAGGAACACTGGGAGGAGGCTGGAGAGCTTTGGAGGCTCAGTCTGCAGGCTTTGGGTGGTTGTGTTCGAGCTCAGCCCTGGATAACCACCCTGATCAGAGATGAAGGATGGCTGCAGAACATCTTCACTCTGCTAGGATCCAGCGGACGTCTCCCAGACCAACCTTCACAGGATGCTCTCGAGGAAGTCCTGTGTGCCATTGCCAAGCAATGCCCGGTGTGTCGCAAGGACATTAGTGAGCTGGTCAAGAGTGTAAGCTGTGGGTCTCTTCAGGGTTTGCCACAGCTTAGAAGAATATTGGTGGAGTAGAATTTGTAAAATACATATTTAATAAGACAGATAAAGCACTTATGTTGTCATATTTGTCTGTTTGGCATATTAAATATGCAATGGATTTGTTATACACTCTGTGGCCAAAGTATAAACTAGAATGTTGAATAAAATATTTCTTCTTTTGAAGTGATTTATTATTTTATGCATAAAGGAAGCACATTCTGATCAAACGTACCTGGATTTCACTGCTTTGAAATTGATTCGTTTGGAAAGTGCATTTATGTGATCTGAAATGCATCTTGCACTGACCTGCCAGTGTTGTGTGGTAGTATGACCACTAGGTGGCATCCTTACAGCAATCTATAGCTATTCACAAACAGCCAAGGAATGATTTAGTTACAAGCTGTCATAATCAAACAGTTGTTAGAAAACATGGACATATTATTTATCATAAACATTTTGGGTTACAATCACCATTTCTTTTAAGTTTTTAATTTTAGATTTTTTGCTGTTTACCTTCACGGTTCTGTGGTTTGAAAAACGGCATTTTGTAAGTACAAACCTATAGTTTCTCAGTTATTATGAGGTTTTAAAACAAAACGTTTCAAATGAAGAACAGCATGCCACATTTAAAAACACTGCTCTCGCGACTTTGAATGTCAATAACATTATCTGTCGTGTCCTTTCTGCAAATTAGTAGTAACTTGTTACTGACCCTTGACTACGTAATGCTTAAGGGACTGAAAGTAATACAACAACAACAAAAAAGTTCTCCCTGATGTCGGTAGGCTACTGCCTACTTGCGGCTGTCTGCAAACATAGTGAGCTGCCTCTAGACAGCATCTTCGGGAAAAATGATTAAACTTATTTGATTAAAAACATTTTTTCTTCAAACAAATTTACATAAAAACAAAAACAAAAAAACAGCATGGCATTCATTATCATGAATTAAAATTATATACATGTAGAACAGGTGTCGACTTGACATTAGTTAAAAATGCCCTTGACCAGAGAACACAGTTAAAATCTTTCGTTATAAAGATGACTTTTGTCTGGATGAGGTTTATTGTGGACATTATTTATTCAACACCTACAAAACATGACGATGCTAGAATATTAGTTTGAGGGTAAAATTACCAAAAACATTCTGAATAGCTAAAGCATTTGGGCACCGTAAAAAATGTTGAAATGAAAATAAACCCATTTTCTCCGCTTAAACTGTCCTCGGTGCGTCTTGCCATCCAAAATCAGGATCCCATTTGCCCCCACTTTTGTCTACCCAAGTTTATCCTCCGCCCATCAGCATACGTCTCTCTTTCTCTCCCTCTCTCTCTCTCTCTCTTTCAACTCTTGTCTCTTTTTGTCAATAAAACTCCCGTGTCTCTCCAGTACCTCTCTCTCACCGTTCATCTCGCAGGGCACATAGTCGGTTCTCTCCCATCTATTCAACAAAGGACGACAACTTTATCCAGAAACATGTTGTGGAAATCACGGACCAAGACAGAACCTTACTGCTTACAGGTAGGCTTCAGTTCAATATTATTAGTGTTTCAACTTTAGCTACATCAGAGAAAAAAAAGTTGTTTTTTTTTTTTTTTGTTTTTTTTTTCAGTGAAAAAGTTTTTGTATATTTAGAACTACTAGAACTAGATTGTCACTTGATTAAAAAAGTATCTAGGCCTATGCTTTTCGTACTTAGAAACAATGTGATTTATTTTCTAAAATTCAGTAGGGGTATGATCGCTGGTAGGACTTGTAAAAAAACAATGTATAAAAAATAGTCTAAGAACCTAAACTTTATGATGATTATTTTCTGTGATGTTTATAGAAATAAAAATTAATTATATGCGAAATAAACCGTGGAAATTTTCAAATAGTCAAAGTTTAGTGAACTATTAACCTGCAAGAAAACGTAAAAAAAAAGAAGAATTTTTCAAATGAACGAAGAGAATTAATTAATTTAGAAGAATTAATTATTGTCCCTTTAAGGTGGTCTAGCCGACCCCTCCCCCATAGTGTAGCGCTATAAGAGCGCTCGGGTGTGATTAACAGGGACAGTCTGATATAGAGCATCATCCAGAGAGGAGAACATCACTGGGACTATCTAGGTCTAGTTAATGGATCGAGATCCCGGGGTTTTATTGACTGCTAGGCTTTAAGGAGGCTGTAAAAGTCAACGCGAAAAAGGCACATTGGAGCTCTTGTCCAGATGTTAGTCCACACCTACTCGACCATGGTGAGTTAAACTGATGCAAAGTTCTTTTGATCTGTTGGACTCTTCATCGAGATGATTGTCATGTGATATCAGCTGCGATGAGTGTATAGATGAAAGCGCAGACGAGCGGGCGTAATCGGGGTCAATGGTATTAAGTGTGCGTAGCGCAAAAGTGTGCTGGAGTGTTTCATTGCAAATGTCACATGCTGCCATTGGTCTAAAGGGAGATAACAGACTAGTCTTTGTGTTACAGTGACTTGAAAGTTATATCTTGCGTTTCAACAAAAAGAATCATTAAACTCGGTGGCTGAAAAAGGCAAGACAGAAACTTCGGTTTGATTTGTTTTTATCACATGCGATGGCGTTTCCCACACTCGGTATTTTGACGGAGCTGAAAAACTGCCAAAAAAAAATTTCGCCCTAGATGAAGAATATATTAATATTCAAATAATATTCAATTGAAATATAATAATAAAACAAACCAATGTAAAGAAATAAAAGATTAAATGAATGAATAAAAATAAAATGAGTAGCCTATCTGCAAAAGTAGAAATGAAAGATACTGTCATTTATTTGTTACAGGGTTTCAGTCGTTTAAATTATTTTTTACTAAAAATATCCGAGAAACTGGAAAATGGCTAGGAAAAATATAGAAGCACTAAAAGCAAAATTATTAGGCCTACGTGTTTTTCTGTGCCTGTAATCCTGTAAAGCAGCATTAATTGTATCTATTGTCTGTCTATCAATCCTGATTGTTTAAAACAGTGGGTATCATTAAAACGCCTGGCACAGAAAAAAGCTCTGGAACAGTTCTGGAACATTTGTCAAGCTATTAGCATTTTTAATTAGTGTGATTTTAACGAATATAGGCTAGTACGATTAACAACCATTAATTTAATACCCAGAAAACCAGAAAATAAAATAAAAGATAAATTAATATAGAATCTGCAGTTATCTTTCCTAAGACTTGACATAACAGTTACACACATTACATGTAAATTCAATAAATTATTCTAATAACAATAACTGTATATTTACACACAGCTCATAATCAACAAAGAGGCCTGATTATGCTGCATGTACTGTATAGCCTAGGCATATAAAAAAAAATCAACCCTATTCAAAATATAAAAACAATTGCTATCTTAAATATCCAAGATGCTCATCATTGCACTTTGATTTTAATTACTGACGAAGAAAATCTAAACTCTAAAAACATCAATAGAAATGACAGAAGTCATAGTAACTAAAATGGATGGATACAGGGATCAGCATCAATTATGATGAAAACACTTTACGTTTACAATGTGATCTTATAATATAAGTCTATTGCCAGTCACTTTTATTGGCTGTATGGCGAACCCATAGATTGTCAAAGTTATGATAGATTTTCATGAAACTGGTTTTTACCCACAGGACCGTGCGGACGGACTGTCCAGCTCCTCTCCGAGCGGACGACTCTCGCAGCTCTCTTCGCTGAACCAGGCAGCGTATTCCTCGGCTCCCCCGCTTTGCCACACTCCGGCGTCCGACTTCCAGCCGCCCTACTTTCCACCTCCATACCCCCAGTCCTCACTGTCTTATTCCCAGAGCCAAGACACCGGATACCCGCATTTACCGGACCCCTATCCGTCCATCAATTCCCTCCATCAGCACCAGCAGGCAGCGTGGCATTCCCAGCGCTCGCGCTCAGAGGACGCGGGGCTACTGTCGCAGTCACACCGCGCTCTGAGCTTAGATCCGCGGCGGGAGTATCCGGGCGTTCCGCGGCTGCTCCATCATGGACTGGTTGAAGGAGCAGCGGCGCTCGGTGAAGGTCCTCTGGGAATGCACGCAGTGGGTCATCACGGTCTGGATGACATTCAGGTGAGTTTAATCACTTTTATATTTATTTAGTTTTATTACTATTTTTTTTTCTGTATAACAAACATTAAATAGTGAGCAAGAATCCAACTTGAAAGCATTGATATTATTTTTAAAATTTTAAAAGTTTTTACACATTTTACAGCTGTTTTTCATAAAATGTAAACTACACAGTTAAGTCTCTTCATAACAATTTGTTTATCTGTTTTGTTAGGCTGTTTATTTAAATAAAAGTGTCTTCGTCGTGTTCCAAATGAATGATAAAATGTTTATGAATTACATCAAACGGAAATGTAAATATTTTCCTAAACAACGATTTCTTTTATAATCTAGCTTTAAAGTGATATTTCTTCCGTGATGACCCTTCGAGTGTGTTTGTGTGAAAATGCTTTTAGCTACTTTGAAATATAGTAAAACACTGTTTTTCCTTACAAAAGATAATAAATAAATAAATAAATAAAAATCTAGGCTATAGGCTATATTTTTTGTGAATTCCGCTGTCTAAAACCGATAAATATTTTTATACATATTTTAAAACGTTATTTAAAAGATTACAAGCCCCCAAATAAAATACTGCTCCTGAAATAAAGGAAGCAACGTACACGTAAAAACGTGCGTGATTCTTCAATTGGCTCTTCTGACTGCTTGATCTTTAAAAAATAAAAATTAAAAATGTTAATATCTGGTGCAAAAGTGGGTTTAGGTTATAATGTTTGATGGTTTAGATTTTAGATATCATGTGTAATGCTAATGAGGTGAGATGGTAATGAAATTTCTCAGAGAAAAGTCGAATAAGCCTTGGACAAAGTTAACAGTCAATTAATTTAGTAGAAAAGTAAAAGTGTGTTTTTTCTCAATTAAAAGTCTCCAGAAGAACGGTATGGTAATGACGCATCATAAAGCAAATCATGATGCAAAAGTCTTACTGTAGGCTACTTAAGGAATAAATAAAATAAAAATATTTTTTAAAAATGATATTAGCCATAAAAAGGTACAATAAATAACGTTTAAAGCCACTAATTTATCTTCTAAAAATACGCTTCTTTAAAACCATCCTAATGCCACTATTGAAGAATTATCCATTAAACTGACCATTCCACATACGATTCTTAAGAATCTGCTTTTAATTCGTTTGATTTTCGGCTCGAGCTACACGATGGCTTGTTCTTTCACTCTTTCAGTAGAGAAAACAACAGTAGTGGGCAGGTGCAGAATGAGTTCGTGTCTGTCTGTCACAGGAAACTTACAGCGCGTCCAATCGGTTTCCTCGGCCAATTATTCAACAAACAACTGGACTCCCTTTGATGATAAGAAGCATTTCCGAGAACTGAGTTAGACGGGAACAAGCCTGATAGTTTAATTTGCCGTACATAAAGCTACAAATAAGCGTAAACACTATTTTTTTATTTTTTTATTTTTTTTTTACTTGGTGATTCCTGCGACTTTAAATGGACAAATATCTGATGTTAATTGTCAGAATTGTCTGTATTGTTTTATTTATGCATTGCTTTATGTTACAATACAATAGAGAAAAGCAATGTCGTCGTCTCATTGCGAACTTTTCCCCTTTTATTTCTGAGGAGAAAATAAATGTTGTAAATGATATTGCTGGTGCATGTGACGTCATGAAATCTCTCATTCCTTCCACTTTTTTTTTTTTTTTTTTTTTACTCAGATCTAACAAAATATCTAGTTTAAATTAAGGAACATATAGTAATACAAAATATAAATACAAATATTTATAAATTACTTTATACAACAGTATTCAAGTGTGGTCTTATCACCAGTTTTTGATTATAATTATAGAGATAAAATTAATATATTCATAGTCTGTATTTAATCAGGAATATTTTTACCATTATCATCATCCTAATAATTTAAATAATTAAGAAAATAAATAATTGCAAGTGTGTTTCAAACATTTTCAATAACTAACATCAAGCAAGTTTAAATTAAGTCAAGTAATAGTGTTATTCGGTTTTAACAGGGTATGGAGGAGGCATCCGCTTTGGGGATCCTGGACCATTCTGTTATCAAGAAAGGTGAGAGTCTGTACCTCTGATGCATAAAGAAGAGGGGGGTGACCTCTCCAGCTAGGCGGGGGAAAAAAAGAAGAAAAAAAAAGATTTTATGTGCTGCTCAGACACCATAAAGGATTCAGTCAAGCACACACACACACACACACACACACACACACACTCTGCAATTTCATTTGAAGTCAAGAAATCCTGTAGCACTCTGCTTCTGCCTTCACCCTTAAGGCAGTTGCTGTTAATGAACTGTTCATGGTCATATGAGAGAAAGAGGGGTATTAGAGAAAGGCGAAATGGAGGAAGAGAGCAGATAATAAAGTTATGAAGAATTCAGAGCATCACTACTCCTTTCCACTTACCATTAAAAAAATGGAGTGGATAGTTTAATGAGGATAGTTTCTGAAATCACTTTCTGCAGTGCAGTACAGCATATTTTTATCAATTACTAATGCATTTATTTTAGATTTATTGCATACATTCAGTGCTCTATGAAATCTCGCTTATTTACCGAGCAACAGAATGGATAAATTATGTACTCATGGGTGTAGGGAGATTTCTGTGTCGAGAAGAAACTAAAGCCTACATGAATAAACGGATCTGCTCTACAGCTTATGTGAGATGCCTCCACGCCTCGGCCGCGCGCTCAGAGCTCGTTTGTGTCCGCAAATCAGTGCTGCACAGAAGGGCGTAGCGAAGACGCGCACACGCCTACGAAGAGGAGAAGGCCAATACTACAGCGCATTTTACCTCTACAATAAGGGATATAGATAATATAAACAGTAACACAGTGTGTTATGTGCCAATCCTTGGAAAGGGGGAGGAGAGAAGTGCGCGAAAACACACGGGAGCGCGGTGATAGCTGTGGCATATGAAGTAGGCCTATCACTTAATAAACATTCAGCATTCGACTTCACTTTTTGGAGGATGGATGATTATTACATTTCAATAATGTGAATTATAGCTACTAATACTTTCAGGGCAGCCGATTTTTTAAATAATTTATGTCAGTAGCAGTGTCGCCAGTCGTATGATAATTATCGTGTTTGTACGATAATTTAGACCTCTGTACGATGTACGATCAATATTGAAAAAAATAATGTACGATCATTTCAGAATTTTGTGAAACTTCTAATGTTGATCGTTTTAATCATAGGGCTTCTATCCTAATTCATCTAGCTGTGGATCCGTCTACCGTGCCCTGCTTTTAAAGCAGCACTGTGTAACTTTTGGCGCTCTAGCGGTTAATAAACAGAACTGCACGCATCCCGCGGAAGAACATTCTAACCGGAGCTACTTCTCTATGTTTATGTCTATGGCGATTCACGCAGGCATGTGTTACTCCGCAGCGATGAAGACCCGAACAGGCTACAATAGTCCGAATATAAGCACTATATTATAAGTGTACCGCAGTGATTCGGGATAAGACAAAAAGGCGGTTTGGAAGATGAATTCATGATGTACTCGCTCATTACATACATTTTGCAAATTCTGAACACAGAAAAAGTTACATAGTGCTGCTTTAAGCCAACGAGCTCTATGTTGCGGTCCATCATGACGGCTTCAAATCTGTCCCGCAAACGGACCCCTCAACATCTGGCAACACAGGCTTCTGATTACTGGAGTTTGAACCTTCCCACGTACGCCTAGTTATTTATCTATTGTGGTAATTTGCAGGTCGTGTCAAAAAGTTGTTGGTCTAGAAAAATAGCTGTATTCTGTACGTTTGACTCGTGTACGATAATTTTCTTCCAAATACGATCATTTTGAGCTAGTAACGTTACGATACTTGGACATTTCCAATCTGGAAACACTGGTCAATAGTTTTCTAACTGTCCTCTTACAATCTTAAAGAAGGCCTACTTAATTTTTGTAGGCCTATTGTCGATGTGTTATTTATAATAAAGTGAAAATAACTGCATTTTTTTATGAGAAATCGGCCGATACTAATACGGACCACAAACAAACTCGAGCGTTTGTGAGTTTTTAGTACAAACAAAATATTAACTTTGATACTTAAATGTTTTGTTGAGTTCTTTTGAAGGGATATGGGTGGAGGGGTTCAATTTTTACATTCAATTTTTACCCCAAAAGTTGGGTTAGTCCATATTTGACCCAAAGTTGAGTTGAAACAACCCAGCATTTTGTTTTAGAGTGTAGCCTACCCTTACAAAAAATAACCACGGTTTTACTACAAATAAAACCAAAAATATAGTTAAATCATGGTAACCACAAATTAACTATAGTATTGCTACACTAACCAGTTTAACCATGGTATTTGTAGTAAAACAGTGGTTAAATAAATAGTGTTATAATAAAGCATGGTTTATTTGGGTAAACTAACGCTGGAGTTAGTTTAGATGGTCTCCTAGCTTGGCAAAGCTGTTGCAAAGGTGCCCAAATCTCTCTAAAACCAGCCAACAGACCAACCGAGCCATGTAAACCACCTTGGGTTGTTTTTTCTTATAGCCAGAATGTTTCCCCAACCCTCCACGTTTTGAATCATTCATACACCCATGTAGCCGATTTTCCTAATACATGCATACTCTGCATTTTCTCTATTTCTATTGAAGTGTGCTTGAAAATCCAGCCCACACAGATGTGGCATAAGCAAATGCTCGATTAAGCGTCTGCATGCAGGCTAATCTTATCAAAACAAATGAAGGTTTTTAGGAATGATGTAACAAAAATACTTGAGCTCAAATTAAAAGCCAATGGTTTTCTGTTCTTCCCAGAACGCTAATCACTGTTAGAGTTTGAATGGAGGTTTATGTCTCATTCCTTTTTGTGCCTTGGTTTAATGGGGAGAAAATCTTTATACAATGTCTGCTTTAAATGGGTTAATACATAACAGCCTAATTTTCTGTTTTATGTTTGCTATTTTATTACATTGTGTTATTTTCGAAACAGTAATCGTTGGGTTCATTTAAAAGTCAGATTTTTAAGGAGCCTGAAAACTTTAATTACAAACACAACAAGTGAAAACGACTGTGTGCACAACAGATGGAATAAAGCTTTCCCCCAATGGAGATGCAACACCCATTTGAAAATAGGAGTGAGAAACAGAAATTAAACACAGTGTCACTGAGACAACATATGTTAACCTGTGGGAGAGTGTCTTAAAAAGGTTTTTAGAACAGAAGGGCAAATCCAAAAGCACAAATTATCACATTTTTATAAATCATCACTTTCTTTAAAGAAAGATTTCACTCTCCTGTAGTAATTCTAGCACACATACCCTAATCTGCTTTCGGTTTCTTCTTACAGTTCCGGTCCCATCAAAGCTAAATGGCTCAGCGGTCTCTGCATTGTCCTTCACTAAAGAAGGCCTGGGTCTGGGCGGTGTGTCCAACCCCGCAGAGGTTTTCTGCTCTGTCCCGGGCCGCTTGTCGCTCCTCAGCTCCACCTCTAAGTACAAGGTCACAGTTGGAGAAGTGCAGAGACGCCTGGCCCCACCTGAGTGCCTCAATGCCTCGCTGCTCGGAGGAGTCCTGCGCAGGTGAATGGAAGGGGTGGAGAAAAAGAACAGCAGATGTGTTGGATGAATCTGAGGTATTAATCTTTTCTACCTGTTCTCCTTCAGAGCCAAGTCAAAAAACGGAGGCCGCTGTCTGCGAGAACGTCTGGAAAAGATCGGCCTCAACCTGCCCGCCGGTCGGCGAAAGGCAGCCAACGTCACACTCCTCACAGCGCTGGTGGAAGGTACTGAAACGTTTAATAAAAACCAGACACATACTCATAATCAGATTACGTCTACTGCTGAGACACCGCCTTGTATTTGCTGCAGTAATTGTCCCAAACACAACACACACACTACATTATCAGTCACTTATGGTGAGAACGTAGATGTAAATCTCAATGTGAAGGAATAATCTTCCAGCGAGTGTTAACTTAAAATTATAAGTGCCTAAGAAGTCATTTTTAAACGTTCGAGAGCCTATTATCACCTCAAGCTTTCAGTCAGCACATTCAAGTTCCATTTTTCAATCTTCACGCTCTCTTCTCAGGTGAGGCGGTTCATCTCGCACGAGACTTCGGGTACGTGTGCGAGACCGAGTTCCCTGCCCGGGCCACAGCAGAGTATCTGTGCAGACAAACCGACCCGGATCAGCTGCCCACACGACGCAGTATGCTGCTGGCCACCAAGTGAGTTCTAGATCTGCCGAGATCTTCAAGCGGTTCAATCACTTCTACTTACTCAAAAGGAACAAGTCTTTTCAATCATAATAAAGACGTTTGAATGGTGTAGATATACTTAAATGTTTAGATTCTTTGAATGGTGAAATAAACCTAAAGCACTCAGGTATAGTTCATATTTAAACCAGGCGTTGTTCACAAATGTAACAAACTAGTTTTCTGTTATTTTACTAAAGTCTGTATCAGGGGCTTTCAAACTGGGGTCCAGTGGGTCCCACGAGGGTGCTAAAGTTACTAATTTTTTTTTTATCCGTGCACTGGTCAATCACAATAATTTTATTCTATCAGCCACCCTAGTTTTAAGCTATTCTTCATGTTTATCTAAACAATAATTAACAATAATTTAAATATTTTCCAGATTTTATGTTTTATAAATACATGCATTTACACACTTTTAAATATTTTTACTATATATGTATGTGTATATATATATATATATATATATATATATATATATATATATATATATACACACACACATATATATATATATATATATATATATATATATAGATAGATAGACAGATAGATAAACACACACACATATATATACACGTATACATATATATATGTATACGTGTATATATATGTGTGTGTGTGTATATATGATTTGTATATAAATATATGTAAATATTTTAACAAAATAACAATATAATACAATAACAATAAATGAATCTTAAGTCTTTATACATGAAAATATATGGCTGCCTTTATATTATAAAAAGGGATTCTATGGGCTTTATGGGCTAAAAAATACTGTATATATGTATTTCTAAAATATGTAAAATCTGAGAATTTTTACTAAATATTTTAATTATTTTTTAAAATAAACCCAAAGAAAAGCATAAAACTACGGCAGTCAATAGAAAAAAAATCATTGTGATTGATCTCACATTTTTGACCGTTTTATTAAATAAATTGGTACTAATTTATTTTAACCCTCAGTAAATTCTGGGGGCCCCAGTTTGAAAACCCCTGACACAAACTTTAGTAAAATAACTGAGAACTGCTTTCAGCAAGTTATTGCAAGCCAATAATAACTGTTTATTTACATGTATCGCATGGCGTACTCACGCTCACCTCTCATTTCATGTC
Organism: Spinibarbus caldwelli; assembly: GCA_039654775.1. NCBI lineage: Eukaryota > Metazoa > Chordata > Actinopteri > Cypriniformes > Cyprinidae > Spinibarbus > Spinibarbus caldwelli. The sequence goes on along the minus strand of CM077244.1, from coordinate 13,413,513 downwards.
TTCAGGGAGATTTGCAAGGAGTTTGTGGACCTGATGTCGCAGGACAGGTCGCCATTGGGCGCCAGTCGCCCCACCCCCTGCCTGGAGCCCGGGGTGCAAAGCAGCCTGACCCACTTCAGCCTCCTCACCCACGGTTTCGGCACACCCGCCATCTGCGCCGCCCTGTCGGCCTTCCAGAGTTACTTGCTAGAGGCCCTAAAACTGCTGGATAAAGGAGAGGGAGGGGGAAAAAGCCACCACGACAAGGAACTCAAGCACCGCAAATGAACAATCGGGAGAGAGACACTATCTCCCTCACTTTTAGGAGCGTATGAGTGTATTTATGTGTACGAATGTGTGCGTTCACCCCACCGTTTCGCGCCTGTACGAACCGATTGCATTCGTCTCTGATGAAATCCAAGACCTCCAGAGAAAGAGGAAATGCCATGATGCTTTGTGCTGCATGCGGACCACAAACTCCCAATGGATCCTCATGACTTCACTTATATGGAGCCCTACACAGTGTTCTCTGGAGATCGGGCCCCTAAAACAATCAAAAGATGGCACGGACAATTAAGGATGAGGGCGTAAAATAATTAGTTATTGACAAAAGAATTTGAAAATGTCATTTTGTACTTCATGTTGGATGTTTATTATCAATGTTACTGTTATTCTTATTGCCGTATTGCAATGTAAATGTAATATATTATTAAACCAACAACTGAATTCAACCGCTTGATGCTGAGAATGACTTCCTAATGAAAAAAAACCCCACAACTTTTTATACACAAGCAGGTTTTTGCTTTGCATAAATGGACTTGTTGGCATGGTACAAATCTGGCATGATTACAAAATTAGCGTGATACAAATTGAACACCCAGAGGGATGTTTGAAATTTCTAGCCCCATTTGCTAAGGGCAGGGTGACATTAACCCAAACCGAAACCTCAATGTGACACAGTGGCAAATCCAGCAGAATTACCTCTGAGATAAAACAGTCCTGACCACTAACCCCCGGGGGCTCGGCAATCACTACAGTCAGCGAACGCGGCTAAACAGTTGCTAGGCTCTTCTCTTCCACCGCTTCTGTCTCCTCTCACCCCATCTGTCACTCTACCTTTCTTCGTCTGCTCAGGGGCCTCCATCTCCATACCTGCCCCCCTGCCGGCTCTCATTCACACGAGCACACACCCGTACCCATCCTGAGTGTCAATTCCCCGCTTCTCCCTCGCCGTGACCCCCTCCCTCCCTTCATCTCTCGTCTCCCTGACACTCAGCAGGGCTGCTCTGCATTTCTCTCTGCCTGCAGGCGAACATATGCTGCTCGTCCCTTTAGATTCCGGTGTGTTCAGGAGAGAGGGATTGTTTAATGTTTATTAATCACCTGTCTGTGGAGGAGAGAGAGGGGAAGGAGACGCGCTCGTGCCAGTGCAAAAACACTTGTGTACAAAGCAGTGAGGAAACAAGTACACATCCAAAGATAGCATAAGTGCACGCCGCTCCTTTTTCTCCCCTCTTTGCCAACTTCTGTGCTCCGCAGTACGACGCAAACAGATCCAACAAACTTTTGAGTGTGTTTTGGTGTGGAAAACAGCAAAATCTACAAAATGATGAGCCTAAATAAATGTTCTCCTCTTTAAAAAAGGAAGGAAAATAAGAAGACCGTATAATTAACAGGGGGTCAATGTTTTTATTAGAGCACAGAGGGTTACATTTGCAGTACAAAAGAGTGTGACTAGAGGGGAATAACAGTAGTTGCTCATTTAGAGCCCACGGGAAGCTTCTCCATGTCGTGGATACCGTCTTTGTCAATCAAACGGACGGTGAAGGAAGGCAGGTTCAGGATGAAACGTTTGTTGAGCTGTTGGAGAACAAGGAAATATACAAAAAGAGTTATAAAAGGTCGCAAACATGACAAAACCCATGATTTGTATAACCCATTGAACCAAAACAGAAGGATTTATGCACTTTCTGAAGAACACGTGAGAACATGTGGTTCTTGTCGGCGCAAAAGGCACAGCCGCAGTGCTAAAGTGGTTGCCACTTCTTTTTTTTTTTTTTAAGAATCTTTTATTCAGCACAGATGACAGTAAAGACTAGTACTGTCAAACGATTAATTGCAATTAATCGCATCCAAAATAAAAGTTTTTGTTTACATAGTGTGTACGGTGTATATTTATTATGTATATATAAAGACACACACATACTGCATATATTTTAAAAATATTTACGTGTATATATTTATTCATATAAATTACATCACATAAATATATTTAATATATAAACGTAACATTTTCTTTAATATATACATGAGTTTTGTGTATTTATATATACATAATAAATATACACAATACACACACATATACTATGTAAACAAAAACTTTCATTTTGGATGCGATTAATCACGATAATTGTTTGACAGCACAAGTAAAGACATTTATAATGTTACAAAATATCTCTATTTGATCTCTTTTGAACTTTCTATCTGTCAAACTATTGTGAAAAAATGTTTCATGTGACACTGAAGAGTGGAGTAATGATACTGAAAATTCAGCCTTTCCATCACGGGGGAAAAAAAAATAAATACATTTTAAAAAATATTTTCAAATAGAAAATATATTTTTCATTTTGAAAAATGTGGGATTTGGAGAAGTTTATGGGATATGTTTGAATCTAACTCCTAGTATGAACAATAGTAATAGTGATTACTACTTCCCACAGCAATCAACAGTAATTATGAAATTACATGGATGAACAGACCAGCACATGGAGAGCAACTTACCTCCTCTAAACACTTCTTGAGCAGATCCACAGCCTCCTCGCGAGTCAGATCTGGAGTGAGAAGAACAGAAAAACTGGATTAGAACTCAGTAAATAAAATAATAGTAATTATGCCCACATAAGTGAAAGTGCAGAATCACCTGGTCTGTAATATCGGTCCAGGATGGAGAGAGTGAGGAAGGCACCGTATCCGTGTGCGGCGAATGGGGCTTTGGCAAGTGCTGACAAGTGATCCATGTAGTACAGTCCTGGACCATCGGTCTCATCATATCCTGCCAAGAGCAGGTTCACATGGTATGGAGTCTAAAAAAGAGAGAAAAAGCTATTTTAATTACTTAATCCAAAAATGAAGAGATGTAATTACAGTCGGATATATGTTTCAGTAGGTCATTTCCACAAAATAAAACCAGACAAAAAGTGGAGGTTATTTTGAAATGATAAAAATCTGACTGTACATTATTCAGCTTATCACATGGTTACTGACCAAATAAATAAATAGACACCGAGTATTCATTTGAGTTTAAATTATGTAAGAAAAATATGGAAGCCCATTTTTGCCACAGAATAAAAGAAAAATACAGATAATTCTGACTTTTCGTGTCACAATTCTTTTTTCTTTATAATTGAGTTTCTCTCATAATTTAGACTTTTTTTCTCATAATTCTTATATATACACACTCAGAATTGCGAGAACTGAACTTGGAATTCAGAACTCGGAACTCTCACAATTCTGAGTTCATATCTCGTAATTCTGATTTTTCCTCTGAATTCTAAATTTACATCTCACAATTGTTTTTTTTAATGACACAGAATAGAAAATAAAAAAGGTAAATTTTTTTTTTTATCTCAAAATTCTATTTCTTGGTATTACATGAGATATAAACTATAAACAGAAGTCAGAATTGTGAGATAAGTTAAAATTACCTTATATTTATTTATTTTTATTCCATGGTGGAAACTGGGTTCCGCAATATGGGAGACATGAAACTAGCAGTTATGTAAAGAATCAACTGCCTGTGGGAAAATACTTGACAGCAACTGACCAATCAGAATCAAGTAGAGTCGTGTGTAAAAAAAAAAAAAAAAATTAAAAAAAAAAAAATTGTGTATAATAAAAGTTTGATGATAAAATGAAAAAGAAATGTTGCAAAATTCAAGCATAGACTCAAAAAATCTGACTGAAAACACCACCACCAAACTGTAATGGGTTAGATGGAGGGAGAGAGAGAAGAAGAGAGAGAGGAGAGCAAAGGGAGGGGTGTGAAAGAGTCGAGAAAGGGGAGAGAAGGGGAGGGAGGGGAGTGTGGAGCGGTCTGGGCGGGGGGGGGGGGGGTCGCTGGTGTCACCAGCAGTGTGACATCTGCAGGAAGACGGCACCCCTGCTGCTGCGAGCACCTACCCACCTCCTCTCTCCTCCCCTCCATCTCCCGCCCTCACCCCTATGCCCTGGAGCAGTGCCAGCTCTCATTAAAACTTCTTTTAGTCCTCTTCCTCCCTCTATCTTGCTCACGCTCGCTCTATCTCAAAACTCTGTTCGTCTGAAACTACATTCGCTTTCCCCCACGTTTCCTGGCTGCACAGCTCTCAGATAGGGAGATTTCAATCCACATTCTGCCTCCACTGCAATCGGCCAAATTTGGTGCCATCGGGTGGATTTAAAGGTGAAGCGTGTCATTTTTCCAATGTTAAAATTCACAGTTTAATTTGCAAGTGTAAGACATCTGTAGGACTTCCAAAGAGTGTTTGAGAGAACCAACAGATCAACTTTAACTAATGATTTAAAGCAACTGTAAGTTTACCTTGAGATATCAGTTTCAAAAATCATTCTGATGGTTCACTGACTTCTAATAAGGTGAATGGCTTCTGTTTCTTTCCCACACTCCTCCCAAAAACATCTGTTCTGGGAGTTTGGTGAATGGGTACAAAATTCCGCAAGAAGGGTGGATTGCTTTATAGCAGCAACAAATGCACATGTACAGCTATCCACAGTACTTACACTGATACATTTAGGACAGTAAATTCCTCTCACTTGACTGTAGGGTGCTTCAAAACCACAAAAATAGACAAAACTACAAAAAGTTTCTTTAAACCTAAAGTATACCTCAGTTTTGATGCAAACATTTATGCCTGAAGTAAACTTGCAAATGCAAGCGTTTTTCTTTTTCCATGTGTATTCTAGCATACACACACAGTCGCTTCATTTAATAGTGTGCGCAAAGACAGGAGGTCAACATACCCATTAAAAAGTTTCTAGTGTCTGCAATTTTTCTCTCCGGAAGTTATGAGCGATAAAAATGTCTTTGTACCCATTAAATTTGAGTTGCATGTACATGTAAAAAACAGTGCATTTTGGCCTTAAATATTCAGACTAGACTTCCTGTTTGTCCAAGTAATGGCTCTTTAAAACACTCGATGGGTTTACAGAAACTCCTCTTTTCAAAGAGAGATCTTATTTTTCTAAGCAACTAAATGTACAATTTTTTTTTTGGATGATAAAACAGGTTTAAAAAAAAATTAAAGAGGAACCTGAGCCTAGGACCAGAATATCTTAACTTGTGGGCTCTTTTGGCTTGATATTCTAAGGTCCCGTCTACATGGAGACGATTTTAGCTGTATACATAAACATTTTGTATCGTATCGGCATTTCGTCCAGATGGATCCGGCGTTTTGGGAGCCTGAGACCGCTATTTTTTGGAACCGGGTCCCAGAGTGGATAAATCTGAAAACAACACCCTTGCGTTTTCGTGTGTACAGCCAATCATTTTGTGAAACGATGATGTCATCACCCCACGTCTCGACCCTAATCAGACAATGCTATGTCACGTAACAACAACAACGGCGGACTACATGCTTGTGTTCGTGCTGCAGAAGCTACTGAGCCTATTAGCTTTACTAAAGCAAAATATTCTTGTGTGTTGTGTTGGGTTGGTATACAGCGCGCAAGGTTTATCCACATGCTCCAAGTTTATCCAAGTTGTCTTCTCCGTTTTTAGTGCATCTCTATGGAAGAATTACAGCATCACATACTGGTCTGGCATGTATACTACATCGTTTTGAGTCGTTTTCAGTGGTTTGTGTGTACGCAGATATTTCTTGAGACGAAACCATGTTTACGGATTTTTTTTCAGAGCGAGGAAAAAAAAAAATGATTGGATAGGGAAAGCTCTGGCTTCATGTGGATGTGGCCTAAGAAAAACTCCACATAGCAACAGACTAGCAAAAAAATGAGTGCAATTTTTTTTAAAAGAAATTTACCTTTTTTTTTATTTATTTTTTTTTTTTTTACACAAGCCTTTAACATCTATAGAAATTCCCAAAAATGGTTCTTTGTAGCAGAAAAATGTTCTTCATATACAAACACATAAAATGGTTCTTTTAAGAACTGTTTACTGAAAGGTTCTTTTGGGAAGCCAACATGGTTCTTCTATGGAATCAATGTGAAAACCCCTATTCGGAAGCTTTATTTTTAAGAGTGTAAATGTGAATATATAGTATCACGTCCAGTTCCTTTCAGCGTGGATGAGACTGCAGAAGCTCCACTTCAACTCACCTGAGAGGCTTTAATCTGATCTGGGCCATCCCCCTGCTCTCAGCGGGTCTCTGGGGCACGTTTGGGTAAGTAAACACCCCCTAGAGAAGCTCACCTATGCAATATGCTTCACTCCCATCAGGGAGGGTTTAGAGGAACAGGGGCTTGTTGAAAGACCAGGTTTGAGTTTGTACGAAATTCCCCCGAGTGTCATCTACCCCTCCATATAAGCTCAACACCTGTTTCCCACATTCTGCACCTCATGAGCTAAGGTTCAAACATTACAGCCTTTCCTCTCACCTGAGTCCCTGTTACAAAAACTGAGGGACACCAAACAAAAGCTTCGTACAGAGACTGATAATTGTACCATATCATTCATTCATCCTGCCTTTTGCTTTCATGTTCTGTTCCTGCGCTCCCCATCCCTTTGCCCACTGCCCCAGGACATGTTCTCCTCTTTGGCATCTCTGCCCAATCTGCCGTATTAATTGTTCATCTGTAGCGGAACAGGGGAATGCCTCGCAATATGGCACCAGTAATTATTTGTGCCAGTGTGCTGGGAGAGAATAAGCGGCCAATAATGTTTCATGTGTGCCAGTGATGGCAAACTGTTGCTGGACTGTTCTGCGGAGAGCTTAAGGGGATGTTGGATGCAGCACATGGTTAAAATAAAAAGCACAGCACATAAAACAACCACAGAAAACGAGTGTTTGGCTGCAAAAAGCCAGTTTCGAACAGTACGTTGGACTCTATCTGAGCATCTGCCGCCTCTTTCTTTCTACGCAAAGATCTGTCTGAGGAGCCACTCCAGGGGAGCCCCAAAGGCCCAGTTGTTTTTTTAGAAACCTGGTCCTTAAAGCGTGCATGACATCTCTCTCATTTAAACATCCCGAAGGGTTTAAACACAAATGAAATGGGTTAAATAATACGCAAGGTTGTACCCATAATCCTTATTTTAAAGAAGAATCTGAGACTTTCCTTTGAATATTGTTACACATCGTGGATTAAGGCAGTATGCAAGTATCAATATGTGAACAAAATCTATTAGTCAACGTTCCTCGCTTTGAGGCACATTCGAGGAAAAATATTGAAACTGACTCATTTATTCGCTAGTTCTGTGAGCAAGTAGCATTTATGTTAAGACGAGCTAAAAGTGTGCAGATATATGAACTTGTAGCACTTTCTCAGCCCCCCAGAGGCCACCCCTCCCACCCTCTCCCCCTTTTGGCTTGCTCTAATTGTTTTTTGTAATCATTTTCTCTACTCTGCTATTGTGACAGGAGGCAGTTACACTCTTCCTAACAAATTAACACACACACTACCAGACAAAAGAGCCAGGATGGCGACAAGCCCATTTTTCCACAGATGGGTGCACTCTATGTTGCCCTGAGTTTAACACACACACACACACACATTTGGAGAATGTATCATATAAGCAGGATCACATTACATAGGAGGCGCAGGTGTCAACGACCTCTGAGACCTTGATATCACCTCCACACATTCAAAATATACTGGCATCTGTTTTTAAGAAGAGTTTACACCGGCTGCATTCAGATATACTCTGTGGCACACCTCGCTTTGCTGTCGACAAAAGGACTGAAGAGAGAAAGCAAAGCCATGTGCAAGAAAAAGTGATTGAAAATGTGTTTTTAACTGATATATACATTACCATTCAAAAGTTTGGAGTTAGTAAGATTTATTAAAAAAAAAAAAAAAAAAAAAAAAAAAAAAAGGAAAAACAGTAAGGATGCATTAAATTGAATAAAAATGTAAAGATTTTAATTTTAAATAAATGCTTATATTTCTATTAACTGGAATTCTGGAAAAGAAATAGCACGGTTTCCACAAAAATATTAAAAAGCACTGTTTTTAACATTGATAATAATAAGAAACATTTCTGAAGGATCACGTGACACTAAAGACTGAAGTAATGGCTACTGAAAGCACTCAAAGTACTAAAATTACATTTTAATATATATTACAACAAAAAACAGTTCTTTAAAACTGTAATTATATTTTACGACATTACATTACCAACCCCAAAGTTTTGAACAGTAGTCACTATACACTACATATTGCATATAATAAAGCGTTTCATTTTTATGACATTTTAATTGTTTTCACACAGGTTTCCTGTATACCCCTTTGAATAATGTAGATTAAGTGTAGTTACAGTAAAAAGGGGAACAATTATTTCCTTTTTGGTCATTTTACAAGTAACCCTATGTTTGATCCATTCTAGATGCATCTCAGGTTGGAAATCACCGGTCTACACAATGTGTAATTAATCTATCGAAAAATTAAGGTTTGGAAACAAACCATCCGATATTTATAGACGTAAAAGTGCATTCACAGATCATAGAACATTCTAGGCTTGAACGCAGAGATTCTATACCAACCCGACTCCGCAGATAGTCTGCTAGGTTTTTCCTTGTGAAGTTTGCAGCAGCTGCTGGGCTGAGCTCATATCCTGCAGAAACAGATATGCCAGAAACAATTCAGAAAACAACAGAAACAGTTGCAATGTAGAGCGCATATCCAGATTATGATAGATTTTAAACAAAGTACAATTCTAATGGTAATTGTCACGTAAAATGAAAAAGTATTAGAAATCTTCTGAACTAAAGACTGAAATTAACTTTGTTCCTACCAGAAATTCATGTGAATGATGTTTAGAGTTAAAAACAACAAAAACACTCTATACAGGAGTGTGATTTCAGGATACTTTCCAATACAATCAGTTAACCTTCAGAAAAAAAATAAATAAAAATGAACGCTTACCATTTCTCATTTTGTAAAGCTGGACATTTTTCTGAATGTATTCTGCAAACTGTACTGTGTCACCGGCTTCACCCACACACAGGAGCAGGATCTTTTCACTGAGCTTGAACATCTTGTCATAATCTGGTAAATATACACAAGAAGTCATCTTAACATTATGTCCAACACAACCCTAACATTTATAATTTTGGTAGTCTGGTGGTAATTGGTGGTCTATTTGACCTCCGGACCTGTACGGTTTCCTGTATTGAAATTTTCTGTGGAAACAGAAAGCAGGGCTTCTTCTTGCTATAGATATAGTCAATGGCCTTCAGTTCACAATAAAATTCATTATTTTCTACTAGCTATTGCTTGTCAGACGTAGCTGGTATTAGGGGTTAAGGATGGAAGGGATACAGCTAAATTTACTGGGCATGGGCACGTCGATATAGCATAATTTTTCTCACACTGTACAACAATTACTGTTTTTGCATTATTGTAAGTGGTGGGTGTAGACGTTAATAAAACAATCTAAGAAATAGAAAATTTAATTTATTGTTAGCATCCGGTTTTTGCTGCATCCCTTCTAGCCACAACCGTATTAGAGGGAGGGACACTGCTCTTCTTGAGAGCACTGGACAAAATTTTGTAAAGGGAAGAAGATGTCAACATTTTTACTCCGTTTTCTCAAAAATAATGACAGCAAAATTTCACTATATGTATCTGCTAAAAACTTCTAAGTCTAATATGATGGGATTTGGATGAAATAAGGTTAAGTTTTAACATAGACCATAAACAGCAACACTAATTTTACTTTATGGAGTTTTCTTTGTGGTGAATAACTTGAATTTTAATATTCCTCCGTAACTATCTTACTTTCACTTTCACAAATAAATCGCAAACTCATCCGAGGACGAGGATAATCACAATATAATAACTGACGTGTTGCTCCCGTTGAAGTTTAAAAGTGTATTCTAAATGAAGTTTATTAGGCTGATTTGAATATATTAATATGTAAATCAGTTCAATGCACAAACTGTTAGCACGGGGTGGCTACTTCGGTACTACACTGCCATATATTCTGAAGTGGTGTCGATATTTAAATGCAGTTAAAACAGATATGTATAAATATTGATATGAGGTTAATTATTGTGGTCTACAATATTTTTATACATTATTATGAATTGTTATCTGGCCGGTTAGCATGCTGCTAACATGCTACTACACGTCAAACTCACCGTGTTTCATCTGGATTATACTGCTGGCTGCTACATTATCTGCGGCAACCAGCACAAAGTCTGGCCCCTGAATCCCGATCAAGTATTCCATATTGCGGACCGAGTTTAGAGGCAAAAAAAACACGCCCTGATCACTCAGTAGACTAACAGTGCAGCTCAATCAGATATTACACAGCAAAACCTGAATGGAGCTCAACGGCGGCGCACTCTTCAGACGTCATCAGAGAGTGCGTGCTCTGCTGTCACGTGACGATCTGTTTATGGACACCGGAAACTGGTGTAAGCCCTAAAAAGTGACAATTTCTCTGTCTGGTATGTGCAGGCACAGAAACTCTTGGAGAATATTACAGAGTGCACAATATTATGGTCTCTGGTCAAAATATAAAGAAATATAAGGGAAAATTCAGACCTGGTAAAGGTAATTAATAAAATCTAAAATAGGCTAGTTATATGACATCTGATAGAAATTACAATCTTTGATTATATTAAATCTCTAGAATTATATATCCTGTCTCTCTAGATAGAGATAGATAGATAACCCTAAGACCTGTGATTTTATTATAGGCCTGTGCATTAGTAAAAAATGTATAGCGTTATGCCTGTTCCATTCCCATAGAATAGCTTCAGTGAATATGAATGATTGATCATGTTGTCTAGACCAGTGGTTTTCAATCTTCTTCCTGTGGACCCACAACTCTGCACATTTTGCATGTCTCCCTAATTTACACGCCTGATTCAGATCATCAGCTCATTAGGAAAGAGCTCCATGAACTCAAATGAGTGTGTCAGATAAGGGAGACATGCAAAATGTGCAGAGCTGTGGGTCCCCAGGCACAAGTTTGAAAACCACTGGTCTAGACCAGGGTTCCTCAAATCTTACCCTGGAGATCCAATCCACTGTAGAGTTTAGCTCTAACCCTGATCAAACTCACCTGTCTGTGATTTTCTAATGATCCTAAAGACATTGATTAGCATGTTCAGGTGTGTTTGATTAGGGTTACAGCTAAACTCTGCAGGAAAGTGGATTTCGAGGTCCAGATTTGAGGATGCCTGGTCTAGACAGTAGGGGTTTCAGATCTTGTATACCCTCAGCTGCAGTAGGAACTGCTATAGCCCCCAACCATTACAAAGATTCCCATTCGTGTTCGTTAGTTTTGCCTCTTTGTGTCTCCTTCCTATACTGTGGTGCAATTAATACACTTCATAGTATTTAGATATATAGTGAGAAAAATGTTTTCTTTTTTCTGAGAGCTTTCAGTCTTTACTAGTTTTGTTTATATATTGTGCAGAACTGCAGCTTTAGAATTTAAGATGGAAAATTGTGTATCCATGTGATGAAAATATTCCTGTCTCTCCGTCTCTCTCTTTTGGTAGTTGTCACTGGTTCAGCTTGACTACTTCGTTAGGACTCATCATTTGCATTCAGATTAATTATCTAATTACCGACAAATGTCCGGCGGCCACCCCGCACTCTGGCTTGTCAGCTCTGTGCCTGTAATTATTTTAATCATTTACTTTCATCTGGAGTGTTCCTGCCATACTTCTGTGTTTAGAGGCCATTCTTAATTACCCTGCCAAGACACTCTTCCCCTCTTTTCATGTGAGGAAAAGGGGCAGAGAGAGAGAGAGAGAGCCCGATGGGGACAAAATCCAGGAATCTTGACAGCATCATAAAAGCTCTGAGCTCTGCTGGTTGTTCACTCTGTTTTCCCCCCTTCAACTTCTCTCTCTCCGTTTCCCTGTCTCTGACTCCCCCACCCCTCCGCCAACCCACATCCTTCTCCAATTCGAACTATTCCTCTCTCTCTCTCTCTCTCTTGCTCCCCACCCTCCCTCACTTCCTCCAGTTCCCCCTTTATCGCAAGCACACACAGGAATCGCCTCCGGGGCCCAGTGCTCTGACTACTAATACACTCACACACACTGTGACATACATCATGCGCCACGTTCCCTGTATATTATCTGGTAAATCTATACACCTCTCTCTCCGCAGCTTCTCTTTATTTAGGGACCACCAGTCTGGTTGTCGGGTGCATCTGGTTTGTGTCTGGTAGTTGTTGGCTCAATTCCTGCCATCGCTGCATTGTGAGACGCGCTGCGCAGTGGTGCAAATAAGCTATAATTGGGGCCCCTGGCTGTTTAAGGATTATTCCAACTTTAGAATATCTAAAGTCTGGATGGTGGTGTTTCATTTTCATTCAGTTCGAACTCATTAACTGAAATTTTTGTTTTTTGTCATCAGAACATAAAATAGCGCTTGAGCACTGTAATATATGAGATCAAAATGGTGTCCGGGAGGGAAAAAAAGCACAGTTTCTGCTCCGTCCAGATAAAATGATGGGTGGTATTGTCCTATTTTGAGATCAATTCTTCAGCCAGAGACTCTGCAGAGAAAGAACTGCGCTGAGTATTAAGAGACACGTTGGCTCTGGAGGGACTCGTTTGAGTTTAGGGATTATGGACTCATAGCCCAAGGGTAGTTTGTTAAGAGTAGGGTATGTTTTGAACTCAGATTAAGAATATAGGTGGTGCATGAAGGGGGGCAGAGAAAATTAATAGTATTCATGGTTTTTGTGTGGGCCCCACTTCAATCAGTGGATGAGAAATATGAAGGTTGCAATCTTCACTGTGATAAATAGTTCAAATGCTGATTGTGTGTGGGGGCATTTGAGATCACACAATGGATTGCAAGATGTTTATTCTTTACAACAGACAAGTATCTATTTTTATTTTACTAGAGCTTTAATTATTCATTAAATCTGTACTTTTGATATGCATTATTCACCTCTTGACTAGAATTCTTTATATTTTTTAGTTACTAAATAAATACTATTCAAGACAGTAACACCTACTTAATTGTACTATAAGATTTTTATTTGAACTATAAAGTATAGCCATTCTGACTAAACAAGTAAAAAAACAAGTGTAACTGCAGTAGGTACTTAACTGAAAAACATACTACCTTTGGGATAGTTACAAGTAACTGGGATGAGCTACAGTGGAACTGGAATAGGCACCTGTAACAATTGGAATACATAGTTGAAAGTGAACAGCTCATAGGCTAATAAAATTCAATGGATTAAAAAACAATTTGGAGTGTTATTATCCATTAAACTGCACTGAAACTATCAGATGAAAACAAAATTTGAACTAAATTAAGCTGAAGCTGTTTCACATCTGAAATTGAATTTGTTTCATTATTGATGAATTCTGTAGTAACAGCACTGTTATTTTCCCGTTTATTGTGAAGCTGCTTTGACACAGTCTGCATTGTATAATGCCCTTTATCTACTTGACTTGGCAAACATTTGCAATTGAATAGTTAGTTACTAGTCAATATTGGAAAAGTGACAGCATCAGTAGCTATAGCATAATGAAGTGAAACTGCAACAAATAACACTTTGAAGAAAAAATTTAAAACGACTTGCCACATCCAATGTGTTGCTGTAATAGGCTATAATCATGCATTTTCACTTTATCTAGTCAAAACTTTGACTGTGAACAAAGGTTGCATCAGGGAAATACGGTCAGCCGTGATGTGAGCGTGTTCAACATTGCAATTTCCACATTTGCATTCTTGAAGAAACGCAACGCCGGTGTCACCGGCACCGCTTTTTCGGTTTAATCTGCAATTTCACGGTGCTGAGAGCGGGCCGGGCTGAATTTATTGTTCCGGCCTTTCGACGTTTAGCGGCACTTTGCTTTTGTTAAGTGGCAGAGGGCGTCCACAGGACCTGGGCACGAGAGGGACCACTTCATCTGAAGGGGTGAAAAAGAGCAAGCTAAATGGAAGTGACAGCCTCTGAAAAAATTCCTACCGGCAGCTGGGAGGATTTGACATGGCGAGCTCCCCCACCACCGTCGGCCCTGTGACCCCCGTGCCTGGCACACGCACCTGCCGCTCTGAGGCGCGCTTTCACCGGCAGAGAGATTATCGCGGGGCGTGGTGTGGTCGACCCGTCGTCAGTGAAGTCCTGTGAAAACCCCCTTATGCGTGAAAGAGCCTCTATTCAAGCGCCTTTGTTCAACACATTTTTATAGGACAACATTGGCCATTATGAGGTTTTGAGATTTACATGGGACTCCATAGAAGGGTATAATCCTTTCAAGCAGCAAACGAATAAAAGTTTAAACCCGCTGTTTTCATATTTATTAGCTGGTTAAAGCAGACGAGGCAGCTGATCCCACTCAGACCAACAGGCTTCAATATGTCTACTAGGCTCTAGCAGATTATTAAACAACCAAAATTGAACCAAGACAAGTTGTCTTCACCAAACCTTTATTTTGTATCTATCTATCTATCTATCTATCTATCTATCTATCTATCTATCTATCCTTTTTTATCATGCATGAACCCCAAGGCTGTCCACATCCCCCTGACTCTCTGCCACCCCTTCTCTGTCCAAGCTGATTGTTTCCACGCCAGTGGAGTGCTAGGGGCTACTTCACTGTCACACTGCATCATGAAGAGGGAAAGATGAGAGGAGAGGAAAGAAAGACAGAGAAAGAGACTTTAAAATTTTGAGGGCACACAGTGATGCCTATTCACTTGAATGTGACTGATATTGCCCCCTTGTGTTGAGGAATGTTTAATGCAACCAGTTCCTTTCGCTTCACATAGGCATTTTAAGCACCAAAACACCTTGAATAGTTGTGAATTTTACGTTGAAAATAATTTTATTCTGGAATTATGCCACATAGGCCTACACCTTTGCAAAAATGCAATGCAGGATTAAAAATAGTTCACGTTTCGACAAAATGGGCTATTAGCCTATAACAGTATTTTCTGAGACACATATGTATGAAATAGGCCTGTGTAATAATTACACAAATAAAAAATAGAATTATATTGTTCTAAAACCCAGTAGTCGGAATAGAAACCGTGCCAATAGCTAATAGCCTGCATAGTTGATATAGATAGATTTGAATTGATTAAATTTGGTTTCTTCTACTTTTTTATTATTATAGTTAGTAACTGTCTATGAACATATTACAACATTTTATCCTATTTAGGCTTTAGCCTATATGTTGAAAATGTTTGAATTTAGCTCAAGGTAGAACTTGAGAGAACCGATGATGCATATTTAAGTAGGCTATAGTTTCGTGTTTGCTGCCACAGCGGTGATACTTTCTTAAGTTCAACCTATATCATATCTCTCTTTATTTTGGGCGCAAAATCAGCGGCTGCGCATCATGAGAAACCCGGCGTTTCATCCTGCAGCACACCCGTATCTTACTTCATCTCCTCGGGTGCAGAGACGCTCTCACCGTTACCGTTATTCACGCCCAGCGGGGTCCTTCTCACTCAGCAGTTTGTCCCACTGCCTACATTATACAGTGTGGCTTATGATTTATTTTTTATTTTTTTTGAATGTTTTCTGGGTGAAGACACACCGAGTCACATCAAAAAAAAAAAAAAAAAACACTGCAGAACTATCAGGATCAACAACCCATTCCTCCCAGAGTCATCCCAGAGGCCTTAAAAGCAGGATAGCAGAAATAACACTGAATTACAAGGGACAGTTTCTAATGTAGATTTTGTTAAATGTTTTCCTAAAAACGGGTAATTAGTAGAATGAAGTCTGTCCTCAATAGTTCACCCAAAAATTCAAATTCTATCATGATTTAAACTGTTCCTAATCTGTATCATTTTTTTTCTGCTGCTGAAAATAGAATACATTTTGAAGAATTTGAGACTTACTTAGGGAAAAATATGGAAGTCAATAGACTCGTTTCCCACATTCTTCAAAATATCTTCTTTTGTGTTCTGCAGAAGAAGGAAAATCATACAGGTTTGGAACAGTTTATAAGTAAATGACAGAATTTTCATTTTTGGGTGTTCCAAACCTGTTTATGTTTTAACGTAGTTTTCAAGTAATCACTTAACTTAGATTGGGCCTAAAAGTTAATGGGCTCTAACTCAGATTAACTTTTACCTGAAGAAGTTACCTGAAGAAGTTAATGGCAGTACGTTAAGAAGTTATGGCAACAGTAGAGAGTCCAAGCAAGCGCTCTACGTTAACCTTTATCTGACAGTTCATCGATAAAACGTAAGTAGGCCTACTGTCATTATTAACTTTATTACAGGTTTAAATAGCACAACAACTTTAAGTGCTGTGTTTAAAAGCTGACGGTTAGCAAAATTTGCGAGAAGCGCCAAAACATTGGGTTGCGCGCGAAATCCTCGACAGATTTCGGACAGAAAACAACACTATCCTAAACTGAAAATCCCTTGTAAAACACACGTTTTTAGCATCTTGTATCTGGTTAATTCTCGCAGAACACTTGCGCTTCGAGACAAAAACGCTTTCAAAGACATGTAATTCTTAGCTCGCTCTTTTGGTAGTGTGACATTGAGCCAAAGACGACAAACCAAATCATTAAACATGTTAATTCTTCAGTACATCCGCAAAAGGGTGTGATAAACGCACACAGTTAGTAGTAAAAATTCGCTCGGATTATCCCTCATTTCGCCCCGGGCTTTTGGCTGCCGAGTCTGACCGGACCTGCAGGCTGCTCACCGGGCCGGATTGGACCAGGTGCCCCGAGGCGCGCTCTGTCCAAATCCCTCAGGGACAAGGAACCAGTGCAACTCTTACCCTGCAGCTCTGCTTTGACTGTGGATTATAGGACAAACACTGGTATCTCCGTAAACACTCAGACACATGCATACACAGAGAAAGGCCAGACGTTCTCAGCCCGGGGCAACAAGATACAGAGCCCGTGCTATTTAGATTGATGTAGGCCACTTTGATTTAAAACTCTCATCCAGCACTTTTTCTGTGCGATAAGGAGAAACAATTGAACACTGTGTGGTTCTTAAAGAAAGCACTGTCATTAAAGGTTAAGAGAGAGTCTTGAATATATAATCTTGAAGCAATATCAAGCCTTAGAACATAAGAACTGCCAAATATTGTTATATAATGTGTCAGTACTAAATTTGTCTGAATTGTTTTTTCACTGGCTGGAAATGTGATCAAGTGAACATGTGCTGTTTTTTCTCTAAGGAAAGATTTCGACCTGATCTGACTTTTAAAATCATTTATAACTGGTGTAACAAAATGACAACTGATTTAGTCAAAACATAATATATTTCAATTTAGAATAATTTAGATGTTACCACAAGACAACAAAATATTTTTATAATGTACTGCTCTTCAAAACTGCATTTCACAAAACGACACTGTTCATTTATTAAATATAATTTATTTTATACCAGACAAAAACATTTATATGACATTTTTTAAAACATGAGGTTGGAGGAGTTCAGAGACATCAGTAAACTCATGGGCACAGTTCAAGGTGATGTTCTGGAGAACTTTTAACCACATTTATGATGGTGATAAAAGTTTAGCATTATGGAACATTATAGGGCAAAAAATAGTTCAGAGACCCGGGAGGTCATTTGATTCAAAAGAATATGATGCGCAAAGATTACTTTTCACATGATAATAGTCATCAGCTGGTCTCATGACTTTTCTCAGATTGTCCGTTATTGGGCAGCAGTGGCAGCACCCATGCGCAGAAGCTCTTTCCTATGCGTAAGAATGATGTCGAAACTGGACTGGAGTCGGTTCTGCTGCTCCTGGACACGGTTTTGTAAGGTGCGAACCCACCGGATAAGGGCCAGGCGACGATACATAGTCAGTTGGACCTGATGCTTCTCCATCTCCTGTGCCTTAAACCTCTCCCGGTCCTGTAGCGTCCAAACAGCCTCCATAAGGTCCGGCAGCTCAGAACAGGGGTCGGTGTCTGAGTCCGACAAGCCGACTTCAACTGCATCAGCGCCCTCCAGGCTCTCTCGACGCCGCTCTGCCTTCTTATCCACGTGGTTTTGGTTTTTCAGGGTGTCCACAGTTGCATTCCCATTGTCTGCCATTGGACGTTCACGGCAGATTTGATCCCAGATGGAATTGTGGGCCACTGCGCCCCCGATGTCAACACTCTCTGTGCTGAGTGGGGAAGAGCTTTCTGACCTGTAACTGAATTCAAACTCATCACTGTCAGCCCAGTCTATCACACCATCCTCCTCTTCGTCATCATCCAGTAGGTCCTCTACTTTCTCACTCTCTCCCAACACCTTCTTTTCATCATGCGCCACTCTTCTCATCTCTTCATCAACCTTGCCTTCTTCTGCGCCATCTGGAGGCACTCTGCCGCCCATATCGTCTCCACTTTCAATCTCAGGAAGAGGCTCCAAAGGGCTCCAGCATGGCAGACGAGACAAGGGGGAGAGGGGTCCAGGTCCATAGTGGTTGGCAGAAAGGGGCAGATCACGGCCCAAAGCTCTTGGACGCACTTGGTTGCGATTTTCATCTCCTGTCATAGGGTCATCATCCTGTCCCAGGAAGTTAAAGTTACCATCTTTTTCACATCTCTTCTGACTGTTGGTATGGATGCGCAGAGTTGTCGGTGGTCCAACTAGAGCTTGACTTCCAAGGACAGGGTTCATGGCCCGATCTTGCTGAAGCATTTTCAGTTTTGTTTGAGATTCACTCGCTCTTTGAAAAGGGGAGATAAAAAAAAGTTAGTGGTTTGACAGAAGAGTCTTTACAGGATGCAAAAGCAAAGTAATACATTATATTATTATATTTTGGCTGTGAATATAGTTTCAGACAAAACAGAAAAGTGCTGAAAGGCCACTAACACACTGTAAATAATATCTGTGGCTAAAATCCCTCGCTAATAATGGTTAAAATAATACATGAAATATTCAGTGGTGCAATTCCACGGCATGTTCTCCATTTCGGTGACATGAAATATTCAGATGTCCTCTCACAGATATAGTCCACGTAATAACTTCGGGGGCCTGTCAATCATTCGGCGTGACAGGCGCTGCGCGGCCATGTGGTGCTGAAGAACAGCAACCAGCGATTCAGGGTGCGCGCCTGAGGCGCAAATAATAAAATGATTGAGAACATAAAATCTGCAAGTAGTCCAATTCCGCCCCAAGAACAGGACCGAATATTTGTGCTAACCTGAACGGCTCGGTGCATTTCGGTATAATTAAAATTCCTGCTGTAATTTACTTGACGATTCGTGCAATTCGATTGGAATAGCTCGAAGCGCCGCGTTAAAATAAATATATACGATGCATGAAGGAAATCAGTGAACATTAAACCAATCAAACGCGTTTTTTTGGAGCTCGATGCTCGACTAGCTGCCTAACGAGCACAAACGCTATCAAAATAAATGTTATCGCAGATTCAGATAATCAACAAAAACAAACCAGTAGCAGTCAATCGCAAAAACCAAGAAAAAAAAAAAAAAATACTGATAAATAGAATCCAGATAAACAGGTTGGATTACGTAAGAGCGAGCGGCGTTACGTTAGTCTCACCCCATCTCTCAGCTTCGCTCGCTCGGCCGAAAAACAGCGCACATCCAGAGCGCCTAAAACGCCTCCGATTTTATCTAGCCGTTACATAAATGGCTGATTGACAATAACACTTGAGAATCAATTATTAGAGGGCATTGTCTTACGGTTTGTTGTCCGTTTTTCGTCCGCGAATAAGATAGTGTCCTCCTTGTTTTCCCCTCCTCCGACCGACCCTCTCTAGCGATGTTAATCTGATTCCTCTCTCTCTCTCTCCCTCCCATCCGCTCCCTTTTCCCGTGTACTGCAACGGACCACTGGGCTATGACTCACTTCCTAAACTGGGAAGGGACCGCATAAGATGGAAACCGGTGAAATGAGTGGAAAATAGTGTGGGAAAACTAATTCAAGGAAGTCTTGAACATGGGAGAGAGCTCTAAATTAATGCTTGACCCCTCCAAAAAGAGGTCAAAACAAATAATAAAAGTATAGGGTCTTAAAGTAGATATATTTACTTTTCATTACCATCAATTCTGGCAATACATAAACAAAATATACATACTGTCATTATATTATAGAATTACATATATCACAGAAACCTTTTACTTGAAATGACAGTTGATGGTTAGCTATCTGTGCAAAAGGCGCAAAACTACAATTTTTTGAGATTGCAGGAAAAAAAAACAAAAACAAAAAAAATAAATAAAAAAAACAAGTCCTACAAAGTGTAAAATACCCTCAACTTCTTCAGACAAGAGTTAAGGATGACCTTTCTACAACCAGGTTTATACCCCCTTAATGGGCCTGCAGTTTTGTTGCTGTAGGTCTGTGATGGCTTATCATGAGGCACTGTGTGACTGTGTTTTGGTGCTTTCACATCAGACAGACTCAGTAAGTACATTCCCTCCCTATCCCATGACAAGCAATTGCTGGCGACAGAAAAGAACTCTTCTCTCCCCCCTCCTCACTCTGTCCAACAACATCCCCATTCAAGTGTCGCACCTTCAGGCTGTCTCTACTCTCTCCCCCTTCCATTTCTCAATAATAGCCTTAACACATGAAAAATACATCAAATAAAAAGTCTGCCTGCGGCTTCATCACATGGAAAATCATCTACAAGCAAACAATCCGGGGAAGTAACAGGAATGAAGATGAGAGCAAGAGACAAGAGATGCTTGAAGTTGCCTCGTAAAATGAGCTTTAACACTTGCTGTATGACTTCAAAAACATATTACCTGTAAAACACAACGGGTTAGATGCAAGTTTATGCCACTAAATTAAAAAAAATAATCACATGGAAAATCATCTACAAGCAAACAATCCGGGGAAGTAACAGGAATGAAGATGAGAGCAAGAGACAAGAGATGCTTGAAGTTGCCTCGTAAAATGAGCTTTAACACTTGCTGTATGACTTCAAAAACATATTACCTGTAAAACACAACGGGTTAGATGCAAGTTTATGCCACTAAATTAAAAAAAATAATAATAATAAAAAAAAAGGCTGGATTGTGTCCCACACATACATGATAACTTGCAGTAAAAGCGTGCTGTTGCCAGAAAACTGAAGCACTCGTTTGGATGCGAGCAGCCTGCAGTTATGACCCATTTCCCTCAGTTCAGTTGCGGTTTGAGCAGTGACAGAGCCCAGAGGGACTCACCCCTGGCACTGCTGTCAAAAGCCACCACTCAGATCCAGTATGGCAGCTACTGCACATTCAACCAGTTGCCCAGAAGCTCTCCATATATACACATACACACACAGACTACATGGCTTGGCAGGCAACATGGAATTAGTTTTCTAGTTTGACAAGGTCAATTATCTTCAAAAAAGCATTTATTTTTGGGATCATTGGTTAAAATGAAATGTGTGATGCGGAGGCTCAACATGTTGCTGGAACCAAACTCGCTTAAAAATCACGTTACAAATGAATTCAAAATCATCCAGTGGCTTCTGAGAGCTGATCTCAGTATTCTCTTGACAATATAGTCACAAATCAGAGGTTGTGTCTAGCCTGTAGCAAGGTTGATCTATTAAAAAAAAAAAAAATAAAAAAAAAAAAAAAAAGAAGAGGAGGAAATTCCCACTCCAGAAAAGAGCTGGATTAGAAGCACTTACAAAAACACAGTTAACCGAAGCATAACCAGACAAGGGTCTTGGTATCCATTTGAGCAGGTTAAATAGGAAAAATTATTGGCAGTAAAAATGCAAATAGAAGTGATGATTTAAAATATAGTTTAATACACAATTTTATAAAAACAAATAAAATTACATCATTTAAAAGGAAAACACAATATTTACATGATAGAAATAGTCTAAAACAACCCAAACTCTCAACATCATAGCATTTAGTATGGACAATGGGAGAAATATAATTATGTATTAATTGTTAGTAACACTAGGAAGTTTGGAAGCAACTTTAGTTTTCCAGATAGCTGAAAATACTTCGTGGTGGTCCTGTAGGTTTGAGGGAGTTCCCAAGACATGGTCGCTTAGCAGGAGGGCTAAAAGAGTCCATCTGTCCTCTTTTCTTAATCTGCAAAGTTAATTTACTCATACTTAAGAACAAATGTCATTATATTAAAAAAAGAAAAAGAAAAGCTATCATTATACAACAACACTCAAGATAAATGTTTTAAAGTAATTAGACACCTCAACTTGTAGTGTCTTAATTAACAATCATTCTAAGACTACAGCTCCATCCGGTGGTAGAACTAATATATCAAATATCATGCATCAAGGAAAACTGTCAACATTTCTTTTGGTTCTACTCCCTTTCCATAAATTTTATTCTAATTCCTAAGTAAAATATCCTTGTAAAAATGTAAATAACATGGAAAAAATTAATGATCAAACAAAGTACCTGTTTTCTGGGTCTCTCTGATGCAGGTGGCTCTTTTTCCGGTGACAGGGTTTGGAAGAGGAAACCTCGTGAGTTACGAGGGGCCAAGGGGTTGCTGTCAGAGATGCTGGCTAACTTTTGCAACATTGCTCGAGGCTGACTGAGTAATGAGCCTCTCTTGACCTGGAGATAAAATACAAGTCAAAAGATTACAAATCTGTGACAGTATTTCATCTTAAAAGCAATTTAAACAAGTTGACAGTGAAATTGCAAATGCTAACAAATACTAGAATAAACAACACTAATAAACTAAAATTTACACAGGAAGTAGAGAACAGCATGAGGGAGTGTGCTGTGGATACTGACCAGAGTGGGATGAAATGGCTTTAGGAACTGGTTGGTATTGGGAGCCGCCTTCTCTTGCAAAGGAGCAGCTGAAGGGTCTGTAAACAGGTGAAAAAAAACTTCAGTATCTTTGTAGCTGGCAGTTTTAGAAGTGTATCCAGGAGAAAATGCCCATCATGGGGCAAACAAATAGTCAACCAGCACTATAGTACTCAACATTGTCAGAAAACTTGAATTAGTGCATAGTGATTTTGCTGATCTTTACTACCTTTCTTTTGAAGGGTCTTAGCAGTTAGCTTCTTAGCTAGCTTCATAAATTGACTGTCCTCTTCTTCAATCTTTTCCTCATCATCTACATCCTCTCCCTTTTTGGCCCGAGCTTCAGTCTACAGAACAGGATCCAAGTCAGACACATGCACACAAGCATGATCACATAGCATTTTTTTTTCTCACACACACACACCTGTTCTCTCAACCACTGTTCCCTCTCTAGCCGTTCTTTACGTCTTTGCAACTCCAGTTGATCGATTTCTTCATCTTCCTCTACCTCATCTCCAACAGGACCCATTCCACCAAACTCAAAGTTATCATCTGGACAAAACAAACAAAAAAAGAAAAAAAAAACTACATGAATACAGGTCAGACACATCTACTCCAGTTTGCTGCTACAAGCACTGTCAAGTTCAAACACTCTTCAACATCAGTATACTGAGGGGTGGGATCCAGATCACAAACTGAACACACCAATGTTTTTCCAGCGGAAACGCCGAGCTCGTCCGGGTCCATCAGAATGCAGATCTCCATCAGCGAGGTAACGCTCCTGATACAGCCGCAGTCTTCGCTTATCATCATCCAAGACCTGCTTCCTGTAAGGAGAACATAATGAGCCTCATGTTCCTAGTGAAAGACTATGACAGTCTACAGAAGAAGCGCAGTTACTTCTAAAAGCAATCAGGTTTAAGGGATTTCTAACACTTATGGAGTTGACTGATCACATGGCATAACAGAACTACCCAGTTTAGCTTTGATAAATAAGTTGGCTCCCCCATGTGGCACATTGATGTTACAACAATTTCAAGCAGCAGACAAGCCCACTTGTGCCTTCAACTGTAAAATGCAAAGTAGGGGTGCAACTAACCATAATTTTGATAATCGATTAGTTGGCCGATTATTTGTTCGATTAATCGGATTTAAAAAAGAAAAAAGAAAAGAAAAAGAGCTAAATTTTCTTCTTTTTTTATTTTATTGACAAAAAAAAACAAAACAAAAAAAAACTTCCACATTCTGCCCAATGTTCTTCAAACAAACGTGCCAACTGAATGCTGTGGAAACACAGTGCTTAATTTATTAGACCACCTGTCATAATAAATAGAAAAATATTTTAGGAATCTGTCAAAGAACTGTTTAAATCTAAAAATTTTTATTGTCATTTATTGGGCAAATAACAAACTGAAACAACTAAATATGTATTCACATAAAAAAAAAAAGCCTCCTGCCTTTCATAACAGCATGCATTCTTTTTGACTGTAATTGGGTATCTGAAAAAAATCTTTCATATATCTTTCATCGTTTCATAGATAACAGAAATAATTATATTATAGCATTAGAAATAACCTACTGTTACTAAAGGCCTTACACATAGTGGAGGACTAACCAATACAGATAGCTAAAAAAAATGATTTTAGTAAACACCAATACTGTTAGTTTAGAGCAGCAGTGGCACAAAGCTTACATTATTTGATATAAACCTTAAATACATTTGTTTTAATAAATTTGTTAAGCACTGTATATAGGCCTATAGTTTAAATCTCTTCATCAAAAATTAAGATAATAAAGTTAATAAAGAAATAAAAACACAAACTCCGTGTTAACCAACTTTTTGATCACAGTCATGTTTACTGTAATTTCTTTATCTTGTAAAAGGCGGCTATGAAGCGTCTGATAGATAGATAGATAGATAGATATAATATAATATATTCAGGCAACTATACGCGGTTATCCCTTTACAGTTCCTACTCATAAAATACATGCTCTACATGTTGACTTGTAAACCTTAATTTAACGTTCAACAACAGTTATTTCAGCACAATGAATGTTTTTGCGCTGAATATTAATCCCTCTCTGACGCGCGTTCACGCGCCTGCCGCACTCGCGTTCATTCAGTAAACATTTAAACTTAACGCAGACTGTCAGGACGGAACTTTATGCAAAAATGGAAATGCTCGCGTGAATTTGTGACATTTACAGATAAGGATATGACCTTAAACTGAACGTTTTTGCGCTGAGGACACACGCATCTGTCAAAGCACCGGACAGGGCAAGCCATTACGCTAATGCATTAGCTTAAAGCTTAAAATAAAGAATTCTCATGTTTTGTGCAGCTTGGATCACGTACTTCTCCCGCAGCATCTCATTCTGTTTCCTCCACTATTTTTAGATGCATTTTGGCCATAGAAATGCGTTATTCAGTGCTGTAACGTTAATTTGATGCGACCGGCTGAAGTTGGACGTGCACTGTGGGCAGACCCGACTAATCGATAATGAGAATCGTTTTCATTGATGATTTTCATTATCGATAATAATCGATTAGTTGCTGCAGCACTAATGCAAAGCTACCAAACAAGCATTTCAGCTGCTTTTGCGAGTACTTACCTGTTCCACCACCTACTAAAAGAGCAAGTCAGAGGAGGATTAAGATAACACTTACATGTGAATCTTGTTAACTTGGTCCATCAGTTCCTCATCTGATGGCAAATCTTCCTGTATCTCCTCCTCCTCGTATTCATCACCACCATCATCATCCTCATCCTCGCTGCCCACATCACTGCCAGACAACTCTGCCTCGGATTCCACAAACTCTGCTAAACGGCTGTTGGGACACAAATAACATGTATAGATATCAATACACACACATAAAATCACTGTCACATGAGATGAAATATATTCATTAAGCAGTAATTCCCAACCTCTACCACAATAGTTACATTGTTCATAAAATCTCTGAAAAACAAAAATAGATATACATTTTCTTTTTCCCAGTGCGTCGTCCAAAGACCGCTTCCCTTTCCTCTTCCTGCTCCTCCTCCTCCTCTTCATTCTCAGTTTCCTCTTCTTCAGCATCTGATTTATCCTCATTTTCATCCTTAAATTAAAAACAAATATTTACAGCACTAAGCACTGAAAGAGTAGTAACAAATACAGGCAAATGTTTTCTAAGAGCTTTTATTTGTTGAGTACCTTTTCACTGAGGCTGTCTACATCTGACAGGAATCTGAACTCACAGTCACCTTCCTCCTCTTCCTCAATTATGTTCTTGTTCCTATGGGGACAGTATGAGGATATAAAGCATTTAGTATTTGGAGCAACACAATACAAACTATAATTTTTAAGGATATGCATTGAATCTATGTACACTGATTATAGCTTAGTACCTGTTCGTTTCAGATGGCTTTTCAAAGGCAGGACTTGAGACTGATCGCAGTGATGAAGCAGCTAAAAACAGGTTAGATAGAGTTTGTTACCTACAAAACTTAACAAGTATCCTTTTAACCCTCAGTATAAACAACACAAGACTTACACAGGCTTCCTGTGAACTTGCCAGAGCAGAGAGCCAGCAGCTGGTCCATGTCTGCCTCTGAGCTGCCTTGACTCTCCCTTCGTTGCACTTCTGGCTCCAAGGTCTTGTTCTTCTCCTTGGGCTTGACGACTGGCTCTTCAGGCAGTGTAGAAAAAGCTCCAGAGCACAACCCCAGCAGCTCATTCTCTGCTGCAGGCTGAGAAGCCCCTGGCTGGGTCTGCCCCGTTCCAAAGCCCCCTGAGCAGAGCCCTAGGAGCTCACCCATGTTAGCATCCATGGCGTTTTCATCCAGACTGTCTAGTATAAGCTGCCGTTTGTGGGAACGGCTAGGCACACCGCGGGGACCGACGTTCAAGAAGCCATCGGCATCCAGTAGCTGGGAGTGGGTGTCTTCCTCCAGTGAGAAGCGACCCTGGGAGTCCCCAGCCGGAGGGAGGGCAGACTCACTCGGGGAAGAGGGAGCATAAAGGTCTTGAGAATCCTCCACAGGGAGGGAGAGGGAGGGTTCAGACATCTTACCTGAGCTCTGAAAAAATATTTAATGTCTGTTAAATTACTAATTTAACAGATAAGTTACTCACTACAATGGCAAATCATCATTGTCATTTACAACTCAAATTCAACTGTCACCTTGTTATGTGTATTTAAGATTTAGAAGAGACAGTTACATCCAGTGAACGCGCAGCTTTTTGTTGGCCAAAACTGCAAATTTGCAAGAATAACTTGAGCACAAGTGAAATTTGTGTGGGGAGCTTTTTTTGCCCTTGCATGGCTATTGAAATGACTGGATATCTCCCACAAAATTTTGCCAAACAGCAGTAAAATGATGTGACATTTTGCAAAAAATTAGGCCAAACAAACTTCATTTCAGGAGTTCCAAGAGACCCTCACCTTTGAAGCAGAGCCGAGGAAGCTGGATCTGAAGAGGCAGGGAGATGGAGAGCGGAACGCACGGTTGGACAGGCCTCTGCCTGCAGCTCTATTGACTGGCTGGTACGATGGGATCATTGAGCCCATCAGCTCAAAGCTACTGTTATGACTGCTGTCTTTAGCCAATGAAAGTGTGTCATCCTCCTCTGTGAAAAGAATGAATTTCACATATATTTGATACTACCAATACTAAAAAAACTGACCAGTTGTCAGAGCAACAGGTATAATAACTTACTGCTTTAAATAAGAAACAATTAAATAAGAATCAGTAAAACAGAATATGTAATATCCATACGCACTCACCCATTTTATTGTCGGCTTCATGGCCAGCTGTGCCTAATCTTCTTACACCATCCCTGGACAGAAAAAGATATTCAATTAGTATGGACTACAGCAAGTGTGTTGCAGCGCAATTAGGAAACGTACACATACCCGGTGCGGGAACAAGAGTTCCCAGCAAACAGCATCAATGTTCCATCAGTGTCTGCTGGAGTTGGAGAAGGACTTTTGAAGCCAGGGGAAGGGCATGTTTTTACTGAAACTTCATCGTCACCTTCCTCTTTGTCCAATGCCTCTTCTCCCTCCTCCACTTCATCACCACCATCACCCAACAATTCATCAACACCCTAAAAAAAAATGAATGGAAATAAAATTAAAATTGACGACTATAAAATGAGAAAAGTCATGTTAAAGAGCAGAAGATCTGGAATTTTTTTTTTAAAATATTGACCAATCCAAATGTAATGCCAATTTTTAGTACCTCTTCATCCTCTGACTCAGTCATCTCTGCTTCCTCTTCGTCCTCACAATCCTCATTGTCAAGGCGATGCAGAGCAGCTCTGCGCTCCCTCTCCTCCTTCCTGCGGATGGCCATGGCTTGTTGCAAGCGAGACTTCAACAGTACCAGTTTCTCACCTACAAAGATGCAAACAATGAGCAACAAAAAAAAAAAAAAAAAATAATAATAAAAAAAACACATTAAAACGGTTTCCATACCTGGAAATCAAAGCACTGTGGTAAAAATAGTGATTGTACCTGGTTTGACATTTGCAGGCTCATCCTCTCCCTCATTGACAGTTATTGTGATTGATTCAGAGCGTAGTTCTTCCTGTCCTGAGGGGGCGCTGTCTTTCCTCACCACATTAAGCTGCAATGTGCGCTCCCTTTTAGGGCGAGGAGCAGGTTGGATGTGCTTCATGAAGCGTTCCTGTAGTGCTTTCAGAGCTGTATTAAACACACAAAGTAAATTGCTAATTGTGGAAAAGGGTGAAGGACATTTAAAATGTGATAATCCAAAAATCTCACCTTGGTTTTCCTGAGGTGGCTCCAACTGGACAAAAGCCCCATCATCGGCACACAACTTCACCACAGGAGGAGGATCTAGACCAAGTTCTCTTAGTCTGGCTAGTTTATCCTTGCGAGGTTTGAGCATCTGAGCAGCGGTCTGGGCCTGATCAACTGAGACCTGTTGCTTTTCTTGGTCCTTGTCTGAGTGTTTATCTCCGTCAGTATCTTGCTCAATGGGAGTTTCTTTCTCTTGACCCACAGATTTGGGTTCATCAGTGCTTATGTCATGTTCTACTTCTGCATCATTTGAGGTCTGTAGGTTGCTATCATTGGTAGGATTGCCCTGATGAGTGCTGGTGTCTGTTTCTGCTAGAGGTAGGGATGTCGAGGAGGACTGGTTATCCAGAGAAGATTCTGTTGGAGGGCTTGAGTCCTGCTCAGGCATGTGCTGAGATCTTGTGGTTT
Organism: Spinibarbus caldwelli; assembly: GCA_039654775.1. Lineage (NCBI taxonomy): Eukaryota > Metazoa > Chordata > Actinopteri > Cypriniformes > Cyprinidae > Spinibarbus > Spinibarbus caldwelli. Next base: position 13,384,464 of record CM077244.1, on the reverse strand, counting down.
GATCTGAAGGTGGTTGTGTAGTGCTCTCTAAAATACAAGCCTGGTACTTGGCAGACCTTAAGGACAAGTGGAAAAAATTATTATACTGATTATACTGGTTATTTCTACTGTATGAACATATACAGGTGATCAATTAGTGATAGACTCGATCACATACTTGAGCAAAGCCATTGCACAACCCTCAGGACGAGGTCTTCTCTTGAAGAACTGGTCGATACTTTTAGGCTCTGGCATATAATATGGCAGATTGAGCATAGACTCTGCAAATGTATAAAAAGACAGCAGTGTCAGAGAGCAACTTTTTTATTATTCTGAAGTGATTTGTCCCATCTACACCACACTTTTGGAGATATGTTTTTTTTTAAAAATTTTATTTATTATTTTTATTATTTTTTTTTTAAAGACGTCATAAGCTTAAAGCTAAATTTATTTGATCCAAAATACAGTAGTGTAATTCTGTGAACTATTACAAAAAAAAAAAAAAAAAAAAAAAACAGCAACAGTTTTCTATTTGAATATATTTTATAATGCCATTTTTTCCCATGATGGCAAAGCTGAATTTTCAGCTGTCATTACTCTATTCTTCACCATCACATGATCCTTCAGAAATCACTTAATATGCTGATTTGGTGTTCAAGAAATATTTAGTCTTATTATCAATGTTGAAAACAGTTGTGCTGCTTAAAATTTTGGTGGAAACCGTGATACATGAATAGAAAGTTCAAAAGAACAGCATTCACTTGATTGTTTTAGTCTAACTGAAATCAAACTCCTAAAGTGCATGTAAATGCACTTAGTGAGCCTAGCAGATGAAACTTCTGAACTGACCTCGCACAAGTCTCTGACTCTCACTGTGAAGCTCCTTGATTGCCTCCTTGCTGGCTTTTGCTGCTTTCCTCTCCTGAAAACACGTCAGTGATTTTAATATACTCAATTAACACAATCAATGAGACTATCACTATTATAAAAAAAATCTCACCTTGCGTGGTGACCTGTTCTGTTGTTCCTCATCTCCACTGAACTCAGACAGATGAGGCTAGAGATAAATAATAATACAAAATGTAACCATAAATAACAGATTCAAATCATGTGGTGACTTCAGACAGTGGAAGCAAAAGTCTGTGCTTACTTTGTGTTTGGCTTTCTTTTTCACAGCTGATCGGATAGCATCTAGAGACTCTTCCTCTTCACCTTCCAGTTGCGGTTCAGAGTCTTCCTCTAACTGGGCGTCAAATAGATCAGAGTCTCCGAGCAAACAGCCGCTGTCATTAAGTGCTTTGATTGGAAGGGCCTCCTTAAAATGAGAAAAAAGTAAACGAAAGTGATTAAAACAAATAATTCTGAAACGGTTAGTTGTTAAATGTTCTAAGCACCCACCTCTGTTTTTTCTTTTAGTCGTTTTACAAGGGCAACGTTACGTTTCTCTTTTTCTTTGCGTCTCTGTGACTTCTCCCTCTTCTTTGCTTCTTTTGGTTTGACTTGGACTTCCACTTTCTCTGGCTCACTCTCATCACTGTCCATTGAGATACGGGATACTCGTTTTCCTCGCTTCTTTTTGATGCTTTCAGTCTCGTTAGTCTTTGTCTCCTCATCGCTGGACTCTGACAGGACCAGAGCATTTGCCATTCCAGCCTCTTCCTGCTCCCCATCGCTGTCACTGTCCCGCAGTACCTTCCGAGAGCGGCCCTTCCGACTAACCGTGATATCTTCATCTGAATCTGAAACACAATGGTTGAAAAAGGATCTGTCATCCCACAATATATTTTATTGTGGGATTCACTGTTCAGAAGTGTCAAAAGCATTCCCTTTGCTCATTCATCAACAAACACAAAGCAGTTAGGATGAATCAAATTCTCAAATAGTTGTTTCTCTACCATAAAAAAAAGATCTTATCCAACTAACCTTGTTGGTCTTCAGTGACCATGTTGGTGTCAATCACAGGCTCCTCCATTGGAGAGCTCATTCCACTATCTGAATCACTTTCAGCTGTTCTTGCCTCAGCCAGATCTACAAGCTATAAAATATTACATTTGGTATGCATGTTAATACTAATTTGACAGACTTCCAAAAATAAAACTAGTTTAATTTGATAAATCGCGTGCTTTTATAAACACAAGAGAATGTAAATATCGCGTTGTGACTAGCGTTACATACCTTTACGAGCACTACATTGTAACTAGAAAGCAACCTACACCGTATCTATTATTCTTTTCACACTAACTTACATAGAATACAATAAAAAGAAATTCGACATTGGCAACAATTAAGATAAAAAAGCAAATAAAGTGTGCACAATTCCTCTGGCCTTACGTGACAAAAGACAGGATGAATAGCTAAGCTGGTTAGCTAAACACAAATAACTCGACGAATTCATTCAAAATCTTGATCACCTGTTGGGCGAATTAGTTGTCAACTAGTATTTGTTCAACAAATGTAGTCATTCACATGTATTTTGAAAGTAATATATTGTTATTTTGCTCTGATACGTTACCCGCTCAGACAGAAGAGAGCTCATCTTTAGGTCGTCTTGAGTTTTATTCGGTACAAAACTACATCAATTGCACGATACAGACACTCCAAAGCCGTATAAACGTAAAAAACGCAGTCTTTTTATCCGAAATGTCTTAAAATCTAAATGTAAACGTTATTTTTACAATGCCAAAATGTATACATCCATCTCCCGCCCGATGGTGGTAAACGAATAGAACTTCACCCTTCGCGCGCTGGGCTCAAGCGCTTTTCTTTAACTTTCGCCGTCATTCTTTTTGAGCATCGCTATTGGAGGAACGGTTGTTAGGCGCTTTTGGGCTGTGCTGATTGGACAGGACGGTCAGAGCTGAAACACCAATAAGGCGTCGGATTGGTCAATGCTGACTGTAAATGGACAACAGAGTTCTAGCAAATAAGGCAAGTTGCCACATGGGGGCAGGATATTTCTATAATAAAATATGCAGCAACTTTCAGTATGCTTCATGTAAACTGTGAAAACAACACGTAAATAGAAAGAAAAACATCCACAACCTTTTGAGTGTTTGTTAATGATTAATCCTTTGACCATCCGCAATTACTTTGGTATTAATCAATACACGTGTCAAATGGCACTTACAATTGAAATGAGTGTGCGCGCAGCAGATTTTCCCTGGATTTAGATGGTCAACTGAACTGCATTAATTTCAGTGCCATGAGCCCTTGCTAAAATCAAATTATGTAATGCTACACGCAACTTGGCTAGCCTGTGTATCCGTGTACTTCTCCGCCCAAACCTTTATCATTTTCCCGTTGTGTGTCAATGTGCGCGTCCACCAACTGAATTTGGCGTCCCCGCGCATGCGCACTTACAAATCCCATGGATCTGCTTTAAATCACTCAGAAGACAACGCAGGCAGAGCGCTGCACATCTACGCATCCTTCCATTTCTTAAATTAGCCACCTTCAGCTTCGAGATACCGCCCCCAATTTCAGTGTCGGTACGGAGCCGCCAGGCCGGGACAGAGACGGAGAGAGAGCCCGCGGCCATGGAAGCGCTCGGACCCGGTAAGTGCTAAAAAACGAGCCGTATGACAGCGTAGTGCGGGCCGTTGCGCTGCCTCACCAGGGCCCGCGGTAGCGCGCTGTTTAGGCCTCGACGGAAAAAAAACGACAACAATCATCCTATCACGCTACGCCCGCTTGTCAAAACCGTACTAACGACAAAAAGCTGTTGATAGTTGTACTCAGCCTCGGCGAAGGAGATTTTGGGAAGCCAACAAGTGTTTGTTTATTACTGAATGAGCGTTAAATGGCTCTAGCCCAGTGCGGAAGACAGGACGGCATTGTGTGGTGGTGGGGATTTAACCACACGTAGCTTTCTTCCGCGTCTGCCATGAACAAGCCTACATAATAAATAACACGTCCTCTGTTTTAAAAGTAACACATTTTTAATGTTTTTATCCCAGACGGTTTGATAGCGAAGTGTGCACATTCGTTATGAATGTTTTGCGCGAGCTTGAAACGCAAATGAACGCTCGCGTGCGGTGTAGTTGATACGGGCGCGGATGTTCCCCCCCACTCCTCTGTCTCTCTTTTTTTTTATTGTTGGCGCTTTGTGTGATCCCCATGTGCGTTTGTTTATGCCTAAATGCTGTCCATGCCAGAGGATAACGGTTGACAGGACTTTACGCGCCAATGTCACGTATCTAAAGCCATGCACAGCCAACGACCAGCTGCTGTCACTATAAGAATGAACTCGCTGACCTCTGACAGATTGGCTTAATTATGATCTTAGCCCATGACGTGCATGAGAATTAAACGATGTCGGTACAGTATCATTTTTTTGAGAGCTATTTTACTTTGAATTCTTCAAATTTCCATGCATTTGTTTACATATTTTTTGTTAATGTATCCTTGCTTTTAAAAACATCTGATGTGTCCTGCTTCTCTCAAGTAATGCTTTTCATAAACCTTGCAGGTCTTCTGGCTTATTAACTTCATTTTTATTCAATCAGTATTGTCTAGAATCACGTTTGTTTATTGGACAAATGTTAAAGCCTTATAAATGACTCTTAATTAGCACTTTGTTTGAGAGCATGCTTAATAAGGAAATGAATAGGGTGTATGTTGTAAAAAAAAAAAAAAAAAAAAATATATATATATATATATATATATATATATATATATATATATATATATATATATATATATATATATATATATATATATATATATTTTTTTTTTTTTTTTTTTTTTTAAACAGCAAAAACAACTGGTGTGTGTTTTGGGAATGTTTTCTCTGTAAATGTAACTTCTGTTCTTCAGCTGTGAGGTCAGGCAATGCCAAAGATCTGCCATCAAAGTGTTTGCAAGAATGACAATGTGTGCTGATTGCAATATTAAACTGTTGTGTAATTCTGAGCTCCAGCAGCTCTTTACGCTTGTGTTTGTTGACATTCTGTGGCTGTCAGAGTCTGCCAGCCAACATCAGCATTGTTTTTATCTGTTACTACAAAACAAGATTTGAAAAGTCAACATGGAATCAAAATTGACCTTAATGGATCCGCATTTCTGGTCTTATTGTGAACCATTCATAGAAAAATTGGAATCTTTAATAAAAATAATTGAACAAACAACTGCGAAACATTGCATTGTTTTTCAATGTTTAGCAGAACTCCCGTACTGCTAATAATATCTGCTTTTCACCATCTATTCAGTGCCTGATGAAAAATTAAATCCAAATGTGCCACATTGAAGGAATAAAATAGGTTGAAAACCACAATTCATTATGATGTTGCAAGTTTGCATCGTTTTGTTATAATTTAATAAGAATTATTTGGTAATATAAAATTAAGGGGAAGCATATGAAAGATCATCAGCTGTACAAGCAGCTCTTGTGTCTCGGTAACTGCAGCCTCTTACAGATCTGGATGTATTGATTGTGGCTGTGGTGTGTGATTCAGTAAGTAGTTAACATGTATCCTGCATATCTTTGTCATGTCTAGCATCCGCTGTGTAATCCAGGTGATCTGCCTGTGTCATGAGACTCAATGTCATTACTGAGTCATCACTTAGTCCAGCTGCCCCTCAGTTAAGCCTATCATGCCATTTAGCGCACTACATGACACTTTTAGCCTGTTGCCCCCCAGTAGAGAGATACTGCATGCAGGATGCAGTTTGGAATTTTCCTTTTTCATAGCCAAATTAAAGGATCAATTACAGGATCTTCTTGTTGACATTCCCAAATGCAGCGGAGTAAAAAATGTGGCATGTTCATTTAAAGCCCTCTCGATTTTTGTCATGATTTGTCACAATTGTCATGTTTAGGGTTGCATGAAACTATTCCTTTGCACAATATTCAGAAATCCTGTATGCATAAAATGCATAGATAACCTATTATTTTTGTCTAAATATTTTCATTTCTGCTTTGATGAATGAACCAGAAGAAATTACAGCTGAAATCTTTAACAGTGTCATTGTGATTGATTATTTGTTTGGACTGCCAAGTGTTATGGCATTTTAAACAACATGGAATTAAAAATCAATGCCGATTTCTGTGGGTCTAAAATAGGTCTTAATTAACCCCTCTACAAATTAAGGCCTTAAAAGGTCTTAAATCAGAGTAGAAAGTCTTAAATTTATGAAGTCATGGCATTAAATGTTGCATGCACTGCAAAAAATTTATATATTCCTTAGTATTTTTTTTCCCCCAATACAAATATCTAAACCATCTATCCTGAAATCAAGATACATTTACTTGAGATGGGTGATACCTCTTATTTTATTTTCGATTCGATACTGATATTTTCAAGCCCAGTATCGTCGATACTGATACCTCTAAACTAAACTGATCTTTTAAATTATTAAAAGAATATAATCAGTAATTACTCACTTAATATTAGATTTTAAAGCCATGATTTATTTATTTATTTTTTTACATTTCATAGGCCTTTTTTTGTTTACACTGTTAGAAATAAAATATACTAAAATTGTATTTTAGCCGTTTACTGGGGCAGTAATCTCAAAGGTGCACCTATACCCCTAAAAGGGAGCATATTAGTACCATACAAGTATGCATGTTTTAAGGGTAAATAAGGTGTACCTTTTGAGGGTACCTCAAGAAAAATAAACATGGTGTTACATAAGTACTAAAATGTAGTATTATTATTATTATTATTACCATGGTAAATTTGTGGTTACTGCAGTTTCACTACAAATACTGTGGTAAACGGTGGTTACTGTAATAAAACCATGGTTAATTTTTGTAAAAGGTTGCCAGGCTGTTGTACCCCTAAAGGTGAATCTTTAGCATATATATATATATATATATATATATATATATATATATATATATATATATATATATATATATATATATATATATTATTTTTTTTTTTTTTTTTTTTTTTTTTTCTGTCAGATTTATTAACAGAAATTACAGAACATAACACAGTCTATTTGAACTTTCAACAACCAGTTTAAATAAATTTTACTTGCACAAACCAACCTATTTAAAATAAATATTACATGTACACAAAAGTTTGGGGTTTAGATTTTGTAATATTTTTTTAAATAAGTCTCATGCTCACCAAGGCTCCACTTATTTGAACAAAAATACAGTAAAAACAGCAACACTGCGAAATATAAAGATAACTACTTTCTATTGTAATATATTTTAAAATAGTTTAAAATGCAGCTGTGATCAAAGCTGAATTTTCAGCATCATTACTCCAGTCTTCAGTGTTACATGATTCTTCAGAAATAATTCTAATATCTTTTAAAGCTGCTCAAGAAACATTTCTGATTATTGCTGCTTCATATCTGTGTGGAAACAGTGATGCATTTTTCAGAATTAATTTTATATATAACGATGATATAGTAATGTAATAATATGGCAATGGTTTCTTAATATCTACTTATGCTTCTGATGCTTTTGGGAAACGCAGCCCTATTTGAACAAGCACTGTGAGCCATGCGTCAGCAGCGAACGCTGTCTGTGATTGATTGGTTCTGTCTTTCAGCATTTGCGTGTGTTCCGATGAGCAGGAGAAATAGCTCTATCCAACACAATAACTCGATAATATAGTCTATTTTTCCACTTAGAAACTTATTTTATGCACCAAGTTTCTTGATAAATAAAATTAGTGGTTTAAAAAAATACACTTTAGAATCGATATTTTTATATGAGGATCGATCCTTTCGATACAACAACAGTATCGATACTTTAGGATCGATCTGCCCATCCCTATCATAAACTCACTTCATTTTGATTGATTTCACATCAGTTTACAAAACAAAATTTCTCTAATGTCATTTTGTAAATGCACCTTGTTTTATGAATCTCGTAAAACCTGCAGAAACCCTGTACATAGTATATATAGTGTATGCTTAACAGTATTTAGTAGATGCTGAAATGGTATTCCATTTTGAACATACCCTTATACTTCAAATGAATGCTAGACCGTCAGGCAGTTATTAGATGTTCTGGATCAAATAAGCAATCCAGTGCCTTTTTGTTCATGGATTACTTTACTCCTAATGCAGTTGAAGGCATCAGGATACCACAGAAAGCACAGGCTCGATAATGAGTGCCGTGAAACCCTGATTGGAGACTGAAGGCAGTAGCTGCCCACTTTTAGCAATCTTGTCTGACACTCCATCTTGGTGTGAAGTGTAACAGCTGAGTGGCCTATATATAGAGTCCTCTTGGTTTTTGATGAATGCAGGTTTTCCCCCCATCTCCGTCCCAGCCGTGTTCATGCTGTAGTTCAGAGAGCTTTGTTGATGTTGAGGAGGGGGAGCCATAGGCAGACAGTATGTGGAAGGGATGAGAGAGTGGTTATAGAGGCTCCCAATTGTTATTCCTGGCGCTTGGCTTGCTAACTGGAGCGTGTAGGTCTGTGAGGGGCTTAGACCCCTGCAAACCACAGCGGTTTGACAAAAGGGTACATCGTATCACTCTGATGGGCCCCAATAGCCATCCATCCCCCCCCAAAAAAAACATTGAAAATTTTGAAATAAGGAAGTGAATGTATGTTGCATAGTTTGAAGCTGTTCCTGCTGATCAGTGTCTATTTAGATTAAATAGGTCTAAATTTCAGTTGGCCCTTATGTTGTACTATTATAACAGTTTTTTGCAGGCAAGTGATTTGGTGGGTTGTGATGGCGTCATCCCAGATCGCCCCCCCCCCCCCCTCCCGTATGACCCTGCTGTCGGTTGTCTGCAGTGGACACAATCTTTTGTCTGATAGCTTGCGTGGGGCTGCTTGGAGACTGGACATTAATGATTGGCTATTATTGTTTCGTATTTTGTTGTTTTTTTTTTTTTTTTTTTACCCCGTTTGTGGGTTAAAGGTCAAGTCATGTCGCCTTAAGTTGTTTGTATTTCTGTCATTCTTTTCTTCCCTGTTAATCAATCTGAAAGCCAGGTATTCTCTGTATTGTGTTGTTCCATGAAAGAAAAGGACACATCAGTGTATGGCAGGGTGCGAACTACGGGGGAGCTAGGGGGAGCTCGGCTCCCCTTAATAAGACATGGGCTCCCCTGAAAACGTGATTTGTGAAATTTTGGGGGGTCTCAAAAAATATTGACAATGTGTTATTTTGACGTGCAATTTCAGTTTTGTGTAATGTGATCATCATGTGTAAAATTGCAAAAATATTCATTCATGCATGACGGCGATTTAAACCTAATTCGCTTCAATAAAGATAACTATACTTGCTATTCTTGTCATGAGCATCAAGGTGTGGGGGCGCTGCGGTGCAAATTCCACTCATGTTTAGTACGTTAACTCAAAAGATTCGTAGAAAAAGTATAAACGTTGGAGGCCATTGATCTGCGCGCGGAGTCCTTGAAATCTATTCAGGCCTCTGTGGTCGATTCTGTGTTAAGGTAAGGCATGTTATTCGCAATTATGTGTTGTGGCTGGGTTGTTACAGGTCTGTGTGACTCTCGATGTCTTGGGCCTAATTGAACGGAGGAATTATGGTATTCTTCTGTAGCCTGACGAGTAACTTTAACAGTTGTTCGTGTGAACTCAAAGACAGCCTGATGCTTTGTTTATAGACTATTTGTGGGTGGCTGTTTGTTGTTTCACCTATGAATTTGTGTCGATAAAGTATAATAGGGTAAATCCTGTATAGTGATTTTATCCTATATAGTGCAAGCAAGTAGTGCATACACTTGTATCTGTTATGTATCTTTCTGTTAGCTGTTATGCATTACCCCCGCCCCCCAACAAAAACAAGTGGGCTCCCCCAAAGTCCACGGTATAGTTCGAACACTGGTGTATGGTATATGTCAGATGAGATCTCAGTCAGTAGCATTTTACTACTACGTTAAATGAAGGTTCAGTCTTTTGGCTTCATCTAAACAAAATGATTGTTTGTTTCTTCCAGGCCCCCCTGCCCCTACCTCCCTCTTCCAACCACCACGCCGGCCTGGCTTGGGTACGGTGGGGAAGCCGATTCGCCTGCTGGCCAATCACTTCCAGGTGCAGATCCCCAAGATCGACGTCTACCATTATGACATCGACATCAAGCCTGAAAAGCGACCCCGCCGGGTCAATAGGTGAGTGCAAGCAGATAAGAAATATAGTTTTCTTTAAAAAAAAAAGTGAATATCCATTTATATATTCTGAATTGAACAGATGGTCAGATTTCATTTACACTGACATTCAAAAATTTGGGGTCATTAGGGCCCAAGCACCAATGGTGCGAGGACCCTTTTGGAATTGCTCTGGTTATTAAGGAATGTAATTTTTTTTTTTTTTTTTTTTTTTTTTTTTGATAGAACTCTTATGCACGCCAAGGCTGCATATATTTATTTCCATTATTCCAGTCTTTAGTGTCACATGATCCTTTAGAAATCATTATATTATGCTGATTTGGTGCTCAAGAAACATTTCTTATTATCAATCTTGAAAACAGTTGTGCTTCCTAATGTTTTTGTGGAAACTGATAATTTTTTTTTTTTCAAGATTCTTAGTAGAAAGCTTAAATCTTTTGCAACATTATGAATGTCTTTGCTGTCATTTTTGATCAATTTCACGCATCCTTGCTGATTAAAATCATTAGTTTCCCAAAAAAAAGAAAGAAAAAAAGTGCTGACCCCAAACTGTTGAACAGTAGTGTGTGTATTAATTTACGTTAAGGATGTATTCATGAAAATTACTTATGTAGCTAGCAGTGGAAATGTATTCGAGCTACCAAAATACAGACAGCATGTTACATGTCCCACCAGAGACAGTAATATATTGGATGACTGTTACACAGCAATAAAGGATGCATATCACTCTGTCCCATGGGCAGCTTTGGGCCTCTCTGATCACTGCCTGGTTCATCTTATACCAACTTACAGGCAAAAACCTAAATCTGCTAAACCTGCAGTAAAGACTCTAAAGAAATGGACTAACGAAACAGAGCGGGCATTACAAGCCTGTTTTGACCTCACTGATTGGAGTGTTTTTGAAGCTGCCACCAACAATCTGGACAAGCTCACAGAGACTGTAACTTCAAGTATCAGCTTTTGTGAGGATTTATGCATCCCTACCAGGACTCATTTAACATTCAATAATGACAAGCCACGGTTCACAGCAAAACTCAGACATCTTTGTCAGGCCAAAGAGGATGCCTACAGGAAAGGGGACAGAGTCTTGTACAATCAGGCCAAAATCACACTGAATAAGGAGATTAGAGTGGCTAAGAGAACCTACGCTAAAAAGCTAGAGCACCAGTTTTCTGCCAATGACCCTGCATCGGTGCGGAAAGGTCTGAAAGTCATCACCAACTACAAGAAACCATCCCCCAGCACTGAGGCCAATCAACAACTTGCTGAAGACCTGAATGAGTTTTACTGTAGATTTGAAACTCCCAGTCTAACACCCCACACCCACTCCGAACATCTCTCCACACAACCATTAACACCTCCTGCAACCCCCCTCTCCCCCACTTCTGCACTTCAGTTCAATGAAGATGATGTGCGTCAGGTCTTCAGAAAAAATAAGAGAAGAAAGGCACCAGGCCCAGACGGTGTCACACCAGCCTGTCTGAAAACCTGTGCTGACCAGCTGGCCCCCATCTTCACACAGATCTTCAACAGATCACTGGAGCTGTGCGAAGTCTCTGCCTGCTTCAAACGGTCCACCATCATCACCATCCCAAAGAAACCCAAGATAACAGGACTTAACGACTACATGACCACAGACGTTAGAGCCACCGGTCTGAAGTCTTTTGAGAGGTTGGTGTTGGATTATCTGAAGGACATCACTGGACCCTTACTGGATCCCCTGAAGTTTGCTTACCATGCAAACAGGTCCGTGGATGATGCAGTCAACATGGGACTGCATTACATCCTGCAACATCTGGACAGACCAGGGACTTATGTGAGGATCCTGTTTGTGGACTTCAGCTCCGCTTTCAATACCATCATCCCAACACTCCTCCAGACCAAACTAACCCAGCTCTCTGTCCCTAGCTCTATCTGTCAGTGGATCACCAGCTTTCTGACAAATAGGCAACAGCTAATGAGAACTGGTAAATTCACATCCAACTCCTGCAGCATCAGCACTGGTGCCCCTCAGGGCTGTGTTGTCTCCCCACTGCTCTTCTCCCTGTACACCAACGACTGCACCTCTAAAGACCCCTCTGTCAAGCTCCTGAAGTTTGCAGACGACACCACAGTCATCGGCCTCATTCAGGATGGTGACGAGTCTGCTTACAGACAGGAGGTTGAAGAGCTGGCTATCTGGTGCAGTTATAACAACCTGGAGCTCAAAACGGTGGAGATGATCGTGGACTTCAGGAGAAACCCCCCTTCACTCCCCCCACTCACCATCATGAACCGCACTGTGGCTGCAGTGGAGACATTCAGGTTCCTGGGCACCATCATCTCTCAGGATCTGAAGTGGGACACTCACATAGACTCCATTGCTAAAAAGGTCCAGCAGAGGTTGTACTTCCTTCGCCAGCTGAGGAAATTCAACCTGCCACAGGAGTTGCTCACACAGTTCTACTCAGCCGTCATTGAGTCTATCCTGTGTACTTCAATAACTGTCTGGTTTGGCTCGGCTACAAAATCAGAAATCAGAAGACTACAGAGGATAGTCCGGTCTGCTGAAAGGATAATTGGTGCTCCGCTGCCCACCCTCCAAGAACTGCATACATCCAGAGTGAGAAAAAGGGCTCAGAAAATCACTCTGGATGCCTCACATCCAAGTCATCTCCTTTTTGAACTTTTGCCATCTGGTCGGCGCTACAGAGCACCGAATACCAGGACAGTCAGGCACAAGAACAGTTTCTTTCCCCAGGCAATCTATCTCATGAACAGTTAAATGTTCTCCCACTGTGCAATAAAAATATGCAATAACCTGATATTTATTTATCACCCTACATCCTAGTACATCCTTCATCTTATTTCTTATTCTTTTATACTATTCTATTCTATTTTATCTATAGCGCACATGTACACACAATTTATTGTTGGTTATTTTTTTTAATAATTTTTAAAAAAATATTTATATGTGTATTTTTGTTCACATCTTATTTTTTATTATCTGTGTGTTGTTGTTGTTGTTGTCTCTGTGTACTGGAAGCTGTGACACTAAAACAAATTCCTTGTATGTGCAAACATACTTGGCAATAAAGCTCATTCTGATTCTGATTCTTTCTGAATGATAGTGAATTTGGGATATGTTTTATTCTATAGAGAGGTGGTGGACACGATGGTGAGACATTTTAAGATGCAGATCTTTGGGGACAGGCAGCCTGGTTATGATGGCAAGAGGAACATGTATACGGCGCATCCGCTACCCATCGGGAGAGACAGGGTAACCAAAGCATGATCAAATGCAGTGTTTAATAAACATAACAATATCCTTGTGTTTAACTTCTTATTGCAAGAAGAAAAGCTCCTTTTAAAAAGAAGCGTTCTTGACGTGATGCAGGTGGACCTGGAGGTGACATTGCCAGGTGAGGGGAAGGATCAGACCTTCAAGGTGTCTCTGCAGTGGGTGTCAGTGGTGAGTCTGCAGATGCTCCTGGAAGCTCTGTCTGGTCACTTGAACGAGGTCCCGGAGGACTCTGTACAGGCTCTGGATGTCATCACTCGTCACCTGCCCTCCATGCGGTAAGCCACAGTCTCTGAAATCCTATTTGCCCATGTGAGTTGTGTAAAGGGTTTTTTTTTTTTTTAGGTTGGCTTGACATCTTTCGCACCTTTTGATACAGGTACACTCCAGTAGGTCGTTCCTTCTTCTCACCACCAGAGGGGTATTACCACCCACTGGGAGGAGGGAGGGAGGTTTGGTTTGGTTTCCATCAGTCTGTCCGTCCAGCAATGTGGAACATGATGCTCAACATAGATGGTATGTTTTGTCTTCCTAAATCTTTTCCTTCTATGTGTTTTTGTGCATCTTGAGAATATGCCCAACTCTGCCTATTTTAATTTTATTTTCCACACTCTGCAGTTTCAGCTACAGCCTTCTACCGAGCCCAGCCTGTCATTGAGTTCATGTGTGAGGTTCTGGACATCCAGAACATCAACGAGCAGACCAAGCCTCTTACAGATTCACAACGTGTCAAGTTCACCAAGGAGATCCGAGGTGAGGGATAAAGCATGTTGTTGTAAAATGGGTCATAATGTCATTTACTGTAGTTCAAATTTAGTTTACACTGCCTATCAAAAGTTTGGAGGTGGTAAGATATTTCTTATTTTATGTTTTTGAAGAGTCTTTTATGCTCACCAAGTGTACATCTATTTGATCAAAATTACAGTAAAACCAGCACTATTGTGAAATATTATTACAATAAAAATGGTTTCTATTTTAGTATATTTTAACATAAAATTTATTCCTATGATGGTAAAGCTGAATTTTTAGCAGCCATTACTCCAGTGTCACACGATCCTTCATAAGTTTTCTAATATGATTTAGTGCTAGGGCTGTCGCGATGACCGCAATATTGTAATACCGTGATACTAATGAGCCAACTGTAGTGTATGACAAGCAACCGCAACAACCACGTTTTTTTTTTTTTTTTTTCTTCATATGAGGCTATGCGTTTTACACTTAAAAGGTGCAATAGGCGATTGTCTTCAGAAACATTTTTTGTTATGCTGGTTCAAAGTCTCTTCACATCCCAATAGCAATAGTTAAGTTAAGTGGTCTAAATGTATTTATCTGTATTTATATATTCTGTGGAAGGCGTAGGAACAAGAAATGTTCAACCAATCAATACATTCTGATTGACTTTCCTACCTGCCTGTCAACATATGTATTAGCATACCTCTGCGCACCCCGTTCTCACAGACAGGATACATCATCAGCGCGTTCACGTACACTGTGCAGACAGAGCGAGAATGGCAGGCAAACATCAACAACCTGACCTTCCTTCCTGGTATTGTAGTACTGTTTACTAACTGTACTATAAAGTTTTCTCACCGGTGAATGACATAGGATGTATTGTAGTAATGTTGTCTCTGGTCCTCTGGTCTGTGTGCGTATATACGTTCAGGAGGCATGGCTTTGGACAGCGATTTGCAGGGAGGGTGGGACTTTCGCTTTCAGTGCTATCAGGCTAAATTTAGCATTTTCCGAGATGTTCTACTGCACCTTTAATGCATGTGTATTGAATGCGTCTATGTACACTTGTGATTTGTACAGAGAATCCATTGATTATCTCTGAGCAGAGAGCGAAAGATCCAATGAAGTTGTGCTATTAACTGCGTCTGTCCTTCAGGTTAAGTCATTTATTAGTGAAAAAATCAGTTTGCGATCAGTTTTTCTAAAGCCCGGGACACACCAAGCTGACGATCGGCCGTTGGTGAGCGTCTGTGGGGCTAGTTTGTTTGGTGTTCCACTCGTCGGCTGTTGTCGGGCTCACGTCGGCGGTAGTTTGCTCTAATTAACTTGTTGAATCGGTGTCGGGACCGTTGGTGAGAGAGAGAGAGAGAGAGAGATGGTCAGTTTAGCGAACGAGTCCGTGCAGGAGAATTAAAGCGAAAAGGCGGCACAGACAGAAGGCGTGTTTTTTTTTTTTTTTTTTTTTTTTTTCCTCCATGTGACGTGACCTTACCCAAGCATTCCAATATGCGAATGTTTTCATAACATGAGCCGCGTAAAATGATGAAAGTTATCAATGTTACTGATATTCAAAATGGTAAGCAAGCGCTGCTTTGTTTACGTTTCGTATATCTGTGTTTATCTCGTTTATCTTTGTTTCAGTTTCTCCGTTTGAAAGACGAATATTTACTATTGATAGCCACTGATATAGACAACAAATTCCTCTCACGCAGACGCAGAACACACGTGTTAGATTGCAGTCGGCTGTAGTCTATGCAATGTATTCACATGCAGCTTTTTGGCCCGGTGTTGCCGACGCGAGGTGACAACATATCGGCTTTCATCGCCGCTAGTTCTTTGCAGTCGGCTTGGTGTGTCCCGGTGTTGTGCCCATTTTCGACCCCTGCCAAATTATTACCCCCTCTCGTTGAAATCGCTACCTGATTGCCTAATCCTAACCCCACCCCTAATCCTAACCCCTCCCCCACACCTAACCCTTAACCTACCAATACTAGGGGGGTGGTAATCTGGCGGGGGTCAGAATTTGGGACAACACCGGCTTTAAGATGACAGCGATATATTTGTAGATATATCCTTTTTAAGGGGATTTCCCTTGACTGGTGTCAGCACTGGTAAATGCATTGAATCAACGTTATTGATCTTTATAAAGTGAAACATCAGCTTCAGCGTTACCCAGGTGATGCACTGAACGTCAATTGAGCTTTGTAAAGTGGCGCTCTTAGTTAAATAAAATAATCCCAAACGTGTTAACTATGGAGCGAATTTTGTGCCGATATTCATCAAACAAATCCAGTGTTTTGCAAATAAACACAATCTGCTTTGCAAAGAAAACTCGACTTTCAAACAAACGTAAACTGATTTGCAAATATAAAACACTATTTGAGAGAAAATGCAGAGGTATGGACAAATGTATTGTGTGTTACAACTGTGAGACTTATTTGCCTTTGTATGACGAAATGTGACTTGATTTTCTCACAAATGCATGCAGGCGGATTTTCTCACATGTGTGCAAACAGATTTTCTAACAAATGTAATCCAAAAACAGCAGATGGCGCTGTTGGTCATTTTATGCTAGTCTCTCGAGACCCGAAACACCTCTTTACCTTTTCAGGGAATACAGCAGACCAACATGAGTGGAGAACAGGTGAGTTTCTGTCTTACTATGTCTATAATTAACCATTTAGCCTAGGTGTTTTCACAAAGCGTCCCCACTGCAATGTTAGTGAAATTCACAATAAGTGCTGTAAAGTTGTTAACATGATTGATTAGTTCAAAAATCAGTAGTGACATGGCTAAACATTTAAGTAGGTAGTCTTTCTCTATAAAAACTGATCCATTCTCTGTACCTCTTATCCTCTGTTGGATTGTGGGATATAGAATATATAGGCTACATATGTTGATTCAGTTGTTTAATATTTGAAAACAATGCAGGGGTATAACAATATATTGTGTCACAATATATAGTAATTTTAAAATGCAAATCTATTATGGATAGCGACAATATTTTGTACCAAAAACGAAAGCTTAGACAATTTAATTTAGTAGCAGATATAGTAATATCACCCAAGAGGTCATTAATTATTAAGAAAAAAAATTGAAAACAAATCCCATTATTTAGTGCAATATCTAAAACTTTTTTTAAATGTTATAACACTGTGCAATCATTTGTGTCTAAAATAATTATGTAATTTTGTAGCTAAGCAAAATGATGAATATTTCTCTTCTGGTGTCACTCTTGTCCTGTGAATTGGGGAGAATGATCAAGTTCACGCTGATATAATGTTAAAAATTCAGCGTTTTAATAAACAGTGGTTTACCAGTATTTCACAATGATTTTAACAATGGAATGATTAGAAAATAATCTTTGGGGTCGAAGACCGTGGGTTTTGTCACGTTTTCGTGATGACCACGAAAATAACTAAAAATATAGATACGAGTATTGCATAGTTTTAAACTGCAAAGGTTCTATATTTATTTGTGTATAGTTTTAATAACAACAGAACAATGTGCTTTTGTAAAATAAATAAAACAAAGTTGGTTTTACTATAGTAAAAGTGTGGTAACCATGTGTGTTTTTTTTTTTTTTTTTTTTTTTTTTTTTTTTTTTTTTTGCAGGTTACCATTTCTGTAATGGCAGCTTTTCTGCAAATACCATGGTATTTGTTTAGTAAAACCATGGTTAATTTTCAAAAGGGATATCGATGTTTAGATAATATTTCGGTACATTTATGTAGCTGAATCACAATAAAGCTCATCTGAACTTAAACTAGTTTGATTATAGTAGCCTATTTGTAATTAGTTTAGCATTCTACTTTCAGTAGGTTGTCTATGTGTAGTTTTATACTTGTTTAAACTTTTACTGCAGAGGTAGCCTACAACATTTCTCTCCACTTTAGGCTATGTCTCAACATATATAGCAGAATGACAATAAATCTTAATTGACCTAACGTAAAAATAAAGTCTATTTTTGGTACACAGTTGTCGCTATCCAAAATACATCAGCATTTTAGTATTACAATATATTGTGACAATTTATTGTTATACCCTTGCATTTTTTTGAATGTTGAACAATTGTATCAACATATGTAGCCTATATATTCTATATCCTGCAGATGGTGTCTATATGTGTATAATTCTATAGAGGTACAGAGAATGGATCAGTTTTTATAGAGAAAGACTACCTACTTAAATGTTTAGCCATGTCACTACTGATTTTTGAACTAATTAATCATGTTAACAACTTTACAGCACTTATTGTGAATTTCAATAAACATTGTAGTGGGGACGCTTTGTGAAAACACCTAGGCTAAATGGTTAATTATAGACATAGTAAGACAGAAACTCACCTGTTCTCCACTCTGCTGTATTCCCTGAAAAGGTAAAGAGGTGTTTCGGGTCTCGAGAGACTAGCGTAAAATGACCAACAGCGCCATCTGCTGTTTTTGGATTGCATTTGTGAGAAAATCTGTTTGCACACATGTGAGAAAATCCGCCTGCATGCATTTGTGAGAAAATCAAGTCACATTTCGTCATAAAAAGGCAAATGAGTCTCACAGTTGTAACACACAATACATATTTGTCCATACCTCTGCATTTTCTCTCAAATAGTGTTTTATATTTGCAAATCAGTTTATGCTTGTTTGAAAGTCGAGTTTTTCTTTGCAAAGCAGATTGTTTATTTGCAAAACACTGGATTTGTTTGATGAATATCGGCACAAAATTCGCTCCATAGTTAACTATATCATGAAATAATATCTTGATTCTCAAATACAAGTACATGTATTTTACACCTTTATAGATGTTAGTTGATCTATAACGGGCGATGGCAAAGTAGCCTAATGTTAGTGTAATCTATTAACTACGCATAAAACCTTTTAAACATTATAAATTACTAATTTTAACACTTTTATTGTGCAGAAAGAGAGCAAAGAATAATTACATTATCAAAAAACATCATTGACTTCTGTCTAGCCAGAGGTCAAGCACTCTCAAAAACTCCCATCATAATCACTGAAGCTGTTTACACTGTGAAATGAGTCTCTTATTTGCATCGTATGCACATCTGCACTTTTTTTGTTTATAATGAGAGAATTCGCCATAGAGCAGAATTCAGTCAGCTAGCGCGCGCACTGAACAAAGCACCGGTGTTTCAGCAATGACTCATCTGAACGCCTCTGATTTGTCCCTGCATTTATAAGCTCAACAGAATCGTGTGATTGGTTATTATGCGCAGTGCTGTAAAAATGCGTCTGTCTCTGGCTCAATGCCAGCCAAAGCGCTAACACAGATTTAAATTTAGCAATGAACAATCTAATCACATCGGTGTGATCGTATTAAATATATTTTAAAAACTATACAATATTCGGCTTTTTTTTTCGTTTGGAAGCTGCATTCAAAATCCACTTGGCTCAAAAATCTGAGGCGGCACAGTTGAAATCACGTTCCGGGAGGAGCAGAATTTCGGCTGGGCCCTCCTCTGGTCTAGTGCCCTAGGCACATGCCAAGTAGGCCTGTGCGTTAATCCGTCCCTGTCTGTATTACTATTGGAGAAAGTGTAACGGTCAACTTGGATCACGTGTGCCTTAATAACCAATCACATTACAGCCTTAACGTCATTGAATTTCAGTCAGAGTTGCGCAACACTCAGGCTGCATCCGAAAACTTAGGCAGCTGCCTCATGAGGTAATGACTCTGCAGGCAGCGTTTTTGCACGAAGGCACCTCATGAAACTGATTTCGGACAGGCTTCTGAGGCAGCGTAACAGTTTAATGATCTACAACAAAATAGAACGAGTTTTGGTGACAACTAAACAAATATTTAATTACTATAAAACTGATTTCTCGCTAGAAATAACATCAAAAATGCAAAAAGTTAATCAGAAATATACATTTACACACAAACTAACCACCAAATGCAAATTTCAGCCGCAATCTTTATTTTTTAGCTCAACCGTCTCAGAATGGAACGCACAGGATTGTGGGTTATCAAAGGCAGCGAAGGATACATCTATGCTGCCTTCAAAAATCGGCCAGATGAAGGCATCTCAGGAGACAGGAAGTGAAGCTAACTTTGTATTCGGACGTGCCTTGATGCCTTCCTGCCTCGGAATGCTGCCTCCAGCATTTTTCAGTTTTCGGATGCAGCCTCAGTCGCCATTTACAGATACCATAGGAGTGAATGAGAAGTGCCGTAAGCTGAATCCCACCTGTCGCAAAAAGTCAGTGACTTCTTACAAAACGGCATTTTTTTTTTTTTCAGTGTAAACTCTTAAAATAGTTCAATCCAAAAATATTGTTAATGTAAAACATATTGAAGATTTGCCGATAGTCTGATTCATTAAATAAGCTGTTTCCTCTAAAAATCTGTTTATTCAGCGTAGTGAAGCCTCTCCGCCATTGACATCCATTAAAAAAAAAATGGCCTCTGGTCTCCTTTCCCACGTACTGCCAAAGCGGAAGCATTAGCCGTTACGCTTTTTGGCTGAAGGCTGCAGGCTTACCTTCTGGTGGCTTTGTACATATTCATTCGGACCATGTGACGTCACCATGCTTTATTGCCGCCATTTTTGTACCCGGGTCACAGCTGCGTGACCCGTTTCAGTCTATGATCACAGCAGCTACAACTACCAGAGGAAGATCAACGAAACACTCCCGAAAGGTTCACAACAAGGTTATATGCTCGGGATATGTTGTGCTGTTAGCTGTAACAACAGTCGTCAGAGAAACCCCGAACTACAATTTTATTCAATCTCAAAGGAGTTAGATCGGCGGAATAAATGGTTGGCTTCAATCAGAAGGGACCACTGGCAGCTAGGGTTGCCAACTTCAGAAAAGGAAAATAAGAGACAATTGAGATTCTTTATAGGAGAAGGGATGCTAAAAATATTTGTACTGTACCACATAGTGTATGAAATTTACGTGTCTGCAGTTGTGTATAAAAGGTTTTCAAAAATAATCACTTTTGTTTTGCTTAACCTATTTACGAACAATGATTCTAAAAAGAATTTTAATGTCATAAAAAATGTCACACTCATTACACACACCATCTGCCTGAGTAAATTGTACCATGTGAATTGTGACTGCCCAAGTGGTGTAGTAAAATTACATAGCCTGCATATATATATATATATATATATATATATATATATATATATATATATATATATATATATATATATATATATATATATATATATATATATATATATATATATATATATAGCATAAAATTTGAAAGCATAAGAACTGAAAGTCTGAAACGTCAGTCAGTCAGTACTTATTTTTTATTTATTTTTTTAAACAATGGCAAAATTAAATGTTATTGCAGCCATTTAGCCTATGAATGAATGAAAATGCATATTTTTAATTAAAGATAACTTGGAGAGTGTGGGCTGCTTTTGGTGCTTGAATTTGTGCTTTAATATTGAGATCCAAGTTTAAAAATACACTGGAAGGTAAAATTTTAAAAATGTCTTTTTTTCTCTTTTTTTTAACAGCATTTACTTACAATAGTGAAAGACGTCTTCCCTCAGGTAGATTGCATGTTTTCTTGGCTTGCTGGATGTTGGGCTCATGATTAATAATCACGCTGTTTGCATTTGCCCAAACTGATTTGCTGAAATCAAAACAAGGACTGTAAAGGGAATTGCCATTAGCGTGAGTCCTGCTCGTTGTGAAGTGAGTGACCAGCCAGTAAGAGGATTCTTCAAGGTCTTAAACCCTCCATCGGATGGCTACGTTCATAAAACAATGATTTGTCCAAAAAGAATGATTAATTATCAGTTGTGCTAATGTTAGCTAAATTAACGTTAAATTCAGATTGTATAGTAAGCTAGCTATCTTGTTACTCTATCACTGACTTAAACATGCTTTGAGATGATGTCAGTTTTAAATTTACAAGTAATAAGGACCTTACATATTATGGGCTAACTGTTACACTTGCTGCACCCATGTTAGGGCCCTAAAAATACAATAAAGTCCAAGGCTCAGTGAGGGAAATGGTAGTAAAAGGTAATTTATTATCTAAATATATTATTATTTATTCAATTTAATTTAGATGTGCTGTGTTCGTTGTCATGTTGGACACAAAATGACAGCGACCATAGCCGAAGTGATGTCTTCGGTACCCATGAATAATAATAGCCCAACAAGCTTATTTATGTAGTAAGCAAGCAATACATTCATAAATAAACAGCCCTATTTAGTGCTCAAACACTTCGTATGCTGCGTTTACACCATGTCGGAATTACTGCAATTGGAAGATTTCAACTAAACTAAGAAGCGTTCACGTTCTCGAAGACCTGGTAATTACAGCTTGTAGTAGTTCAGAGTTTTCTGAGAGCTACGACTTGTACCACTAGACCGCAGTACCACCTGACTTCAGCAGATTAATTTAAGCTCTATGTTTAGGAGTTGATAGTGTTGCCATAGGAAAGCATTAGTCCAAGGACGTGAGCATCTCTGTGTAGAGCGTTACATGTTGTCAATCTTGAGCCTACGGTAATTTAGAAAGGGCGTGAATGCAGCTTTATTATCAGTGTTGAAAACAATTGTGCTGCTTAATATTTTTGTGGAAACTGTGATGATGTTTTTAAAATACAGCTTGTTTTAAATAGAAGTCTTTTGTAACATTATAAATATCTTTACTGTCACTTTTGATCAATTTAATAATAATAATAATAATTATTATTATTTTTTAAAGTATTAATTTCTTTTTAAAAAATCTTACCGACCCCAATCTTTTGAACGGTGGTATATGTTGCGCCACATCAAGGGCCAAGACTGCTTCAGTTGTGGTTATGTAGAGAATTGCTGAGTTAATATCATTGTATGTTTAGGACTGAAAGTGGAGGTCACACACTGCGGCCAGATGAAGAGGAAGTACCGTGTGTGCAATGTCACGCGTCGCCCAGCCAGCCATCAGACGTTAGTATTTTTTACATTTTTACCAGTGTTTGCAAAATTTGCTGTAAAATATAGTTAAGCGTTTAATACTATTTTTATTTATTTATTTTTTTAAACTATTTTTGCATTGTTATACTCCCCAGTGATTTCCTCTTATTTTCTGCACATTTCTGCAGATTTCCTTTGCAGCTCGAGAATGGACAAGCTATGGAGTGCACCGTTGCCCAGTATTTCAAACAAAAGTACAGCCTGCAGCTCAAATACCCCCACCTGCCCTGCCTCCAGGTGGGGCAAGAACAGAAGCACACCTATCTGCCCCTTGAGGTAAGAGACATGCACATCATATGAAGTGTTTTCCAGGCTTTCGCATATACAGAAATAAATCTGGTTTGACTTGGCACTCGTTGAATCCTGTCTTGTATCCTCCATAAAGGTTTGTAACATAGTGGCAGGACAGCGCTGTATAAAGAAACTAACAGATAACCAAACCTCGACCATGATTAAAGCTACGGCCCGCTCAGCCCCAGACAGACAGGAAGAGATCAGCAGACTGGTGAGTGGCACTTGTTGAAAAATGAGTAAGATAAATCACAGTGCTCAATTTGGCAGCAGTACAAAGAGAAGTCCAGCCTTATAGTTAAAAGAGCCAATCACTTTGTTTAAAAATAAATAAATAATTCACCACTAAAGCTCCTGTTAATCCTTTTAGGATTATAAAAGATCCTTTGTACCTGCTGCGATCAGATTTAGTAATCAAAAAGCTATTTGATTCAGTATGATGGTTTTTATGTGTTTTGTAGTATGTGTCTGTATGTGTATTTGGTTTTCGCTGGTGTGGTCAAAGACAAATTTCAACCATGGTTGACAATAAAGATGTATTGTATTGTATTGTAGGTCAAAAGCAACAGCATGGTGGGCGGGCCTGACCCTTACCTGAAAGAGTTCGGCATCGTGGTGCACAATGACATGACAGAGGTGACAGGGCGGGTCCTCCCAGCGCCCATGCTTCAGTATGGGGGCCGGGTGAGTACAGACACTGGGAGGGACTGTAGCAGGGTGAGTACTGGGGCTCGGGTGCAGGGTGAGTACGGGTGGGCAGGGAGCAATGGAGTGTGTACGTACGTGTGTGTGTGTGTGTGTGTGTGTGTTGTCGTGGGATGAGTGGACTAACCAAAGGAATGATGATCAGACTCCACTTGGCCAATGCTGTTCAGCATCGTCAACAATCTATTTTACCATCTCAGGAACTTGAGGAGCTCAATTCTAATGCAATTAAATCATTATAATTACTCCTGAAAACTTCCACACATCTCATTTATTGCTGTTTGCTATTGTTTAAAACTACAACTGTACATAAACATCTCATTTTAACCTCCACAAATTGATGTGAGATGTTACTTGTGTAGAGAAGTATCATTGGTAGAGTCTTATCTTCATTCCTGTGAAATAACAACCTCTTGAGGGATTGCTCTCTCTTTGCAAACAGTACCAGTTGTTTTGGTTAATTTGGAAAAACTGTTGTACGTAAAGAGATCTGCAACCTCATGTCTTTGTTTATAAATTCTTCTTAATCACTGTCACTAACTTATACTGTGCACTAAGTACAGGTGCAGTCAATACTATCACTGTAATTAATTTAATGAGCTCAACTGAAAATTGAGTTACTATTATCTCTAACATCTTGTTTGTGTGCATGTTATGAGTGCTTTTAATGTGTTTTCAGTTGCTCTAGTCTTCAGGGCATTTCATTATATTATGTTATTATTTTATATTATATTATAAAAATGTAATAAAATATACTGTATTTTTTTTTTTTTTCATTGTTTAAACATGTTTAATTTAGAATTATTATTGTGGACCTTTTAAGAGTATTTCATAAGCCCTGAACACTAGAGCAGTTCTTTTTTTTTGTATTAAATTCAAATAATTCCTGAATTGATATTTCAGATGCATTCCTCCTTGAATAAATGATTTGTGTTATTGCATTAATTTACTTCATGTTTAACCTTTACAGCTAATTTGTGTTGCAGTTTTAGACTAAATTTTATAATATAAAAACGTTCTGTGTTTAACCAATGGGGAGGTTGGTGGTGGGTCTTTTCTGCATAGTCTGCTTTCTGCTATTAGCCCAGACCTGTTAAAGTTGTGTAGGTATGGGGTTGGCAGTGGAGGGTATTGGGTAGTATGTGTATCTCTTGATGAGAACGAAGGATTCACTAAGAGTGTAGGGACTCTCTCCCCAGAACAAGACGGTGGCCACACCCAACCAGGGTGTCTGGGACATGAGGGGAAAGCAGTTTTATGCGGGTATAGAGATCAAAGTGTGGGCCGTGGCCTGCTTCGCCCCTCAGAAACAATGCAGAGAGGATTTGCTTAAGTAAGGATTGCTCTCAACTTTTTATTATATATATATATATATATATATATATATATATATATATATATATATATATATATATATATATATATATATATATATATATATATATATATATAATATGTATGTGTGTGTATATAAATTATAATTTTTCTCTAAGTCTGTTTTAGTAAATTGAAAAGATGCATGATTAAATGATTTTTAATTAAGACTTGTTTTAAATTTGTTATAGTTTGACACAGTTTTGACACGGATTTAATTCTGAAAGCTTTTTCAAACATTTTCAAAACCAGAAGTGCATGGTTAAAGATTCTTTTTTTGTGTGTGTGTATTTGAAGGAGTTTCACCGACCAGCTACGCAAGATATCCAAGGACGCAGGGATGCCCATCCAAGGCCAGCCCTGCTTCTGCAAGTACGCCCAGGGGGCAGACAGTGTGGAGCCGATGTTCAAGCATCTCAAAATGTCTTATGTGGGACTACAGCTCATTGTGGTCATTCTGCCTGGGAAAACACCAGTCTATGGTAAAGAGAGCTCCTTTAATGATGAAGCACAACAATAGTCAGAGAATTTGACAGTGTGATACTGAAGTGGTTTTGTGCCTCTCCAGCGGAAGTGAAGCGTGTGGGAGATACTCTGTTAGGAATGGCCACTCAGTGCGTTCAGGTGAAGAATGTGGTGAAGACGTCCCCTCAGACGCTGTCCAATCTCTGTCTGAAGATCAACGCCAAACTAGGGGGCATCAACAATGTGCTGGTGCCACATCAAAGGTGGGTTTTGGATTAGGATAGTTTATGATGAGGTGAGAGTATGTGTGAGTATTTGGATGTCATCTTTAGTTCAGGAGTTTTTCCCCATTGTGATTTCAGATTGTAATGTCAAATCTACATGATTAGACTGGGGCCCAAACAATGCTTGCATAAATTGTTCATTTTTAGTCCACTCAAAAAAAAAAAAAAAACATGTCTCACCTAGCGACAGGACTAACAATCATAGGCAATTTTAAAGAGCTTCAATGCATTGTCAACCTGGAAATTCCCTGAACAAAAGAAGAAAACTTCTATTCTGTTCCTTCATATGTCTGTGTTTGCTTTCTATCAGGCCCTCAGTGTTCCAGCAGCCGGTCATCTTCTTGGGGGCCGATGTCACTCACCCACCTGCGGGCGATGGGAAGAAACCGTCCATTGCGGCTGTGGTGGGAAGCATGGATGGGCACCCCAGCCGCTATTGTGCCACCGTGCGAGTGCAAACCTCACGCCAGGACCTGTCCCAGGAGCAGTTCTACAGCCAGGAAGTCATCCAGGATCTCACCAACATGGTGCGAGAGCTCCTCATTCAGTTCTACAAGTCTACCCGATTCAAGCCCACACGCATCATCTACTACCGCGGAGGAGTCTCTGAGGGCCAGATGAAGCAGGTGAGTCATCCAGAGGAGATGCATTGACTCAGACTGCTGCTGCATTGATAATATTTGAAAGCTGATTTCAGTTGAATGAAATGAAATAAAATGTCATTTTGAGATGGAGAAATTATGTTCAGTTTTTCTTCTTCAGTTAATATTGTTCATTGTCTTATGTAGGTTGCCTGGCCAGAGCTGATCGCCATCAGGAAAGCTTGCATCAGTCTAGAAGAGGACTACAGACCAGGAATCACTTACATTGTAGTGCAGAAACGTCACCACACTCGACTCTTTTGCTCTGACAAAGCAGAGAGGGTAAATTGGTGTTTTTTTTTTTGTTTGTTTTTTTAATAAATCTACTGTAAGTTATGTTCACCAAGGCTGCATTTATTTGATCAAAAACAGTAACATTTACAGCAGCCTTTTCTCCGGTCTTTAGTGTCACGTTCCTTGAGAAATCATTCTAATATGCTGATTTGCTGCTCAACAAATCATTATCAATGTTAAAAACAGTTGAGTTGCTTAATATTTTTGTAAAACGTTTTTTTCAGGAGTATTTGCTCTAATAGAAAGTTTCAGAAACAGCATTTAAAAAAACTAACCCCCACACTTTTGAACAGTAGTATATGATTACATTTCTTCATTCTTAATCTTAACACTGTAAGTGTCAAAACTTAAACTTTTTTTGGGAACTGTGTTTAACTGTTGAATAAGGCTGCTTCAGAGTGTTTTTGCTTGTTTTCCATCCTTTAAACTGCCTCAACTTTGGTTAAAACAAAAACTGTGGTTTGTTGTTTCTAACTGTCTTAAGTGGGCGGTTCATGGCCAGAATATGCGTAGTAGACTGTGTAGAGCCAGACATTTGCTCAATGTTTAAAGTACCGGTGTATGTGAAGCAAAAAATGAGATTTCGATGTGGGTGGACAACCTAGAGCAACACACCTGTTATATAAACAAAGCATCACAAAATCTTGTTTTATAGGACATTGTGTTAATCTTAAAATCAACATGAATGATTCATTGCATTCTCTTCTAAATCTTGTATACAAATTTCTTTGACTCAGGTCGGAAAGAGTGGCAATGTCCCAGCAGGCACTACAGTGGACAGCACCATTACACACCCCTCAGAGTTTGACTTCTACCTGTGCAGCCATGCTGGTATCCAGGTGAGTCACAGCCCAGTTGCTTATTTGTTAACTCATCCGTTTGTCCGTTCAAGATTCACACATTTGCATTTCCTTCCCACAGGGCACAAGCCGTCCCTCTCACTATCACGTCTTGTGGGATGACAACTGTTTCACGGCCGACGAACTGCAACTGTTGACTTACCAGCTCTGCCACACCTATGTGCGCTGCACACGCTCCGTCTCTATCCCCGCACCAGCCTACTACGCCCGGCTTGTGGCGTTCCGTGCCCGCTACCACTTAGTGGACAAAGACCATGACAGGTTATTAGCATATCATTATTAACCTGAGGTGTTCTTATGAAGTTAATGAATGAGTTTTAATGCTTTCTGTGTCATTTCCTGTGCACAGTGCTGAGGGCAGTCACGTATCAGGACAGAGTAACGGCCGAGACCCTCAGGCCCTGGCTAAGGCGGTCCAGATTCACTATGATACCCAGCACACTATGTACTTCGCCTGATGTCAACCAGCAGGAGACGCACTTCTACACTCCCTCTTCAGTCTGTCTCTCTCTCTCTTCCTCTTCCCGTTTCTCTCTATCGCGTCTTCATCTGCAGCAAAGCAGTTCTGAAGCCAGGGGGCCATCTGTCAGTCCAGTTGAAATTGGTCGGCCTCGGAAGAACCAGCCTCTACCAGCGGTCCTGCACTGAGAGGCTTTTGGCCTCCAATGCACAGAGGAAAAAAATCAAATTGAGCCATTTTTAACTTTTCATTTCTTGTTTTGATTTTGAATGTCTTTTTAATTTGTAATATACACTGAGTGTGAGCAAACCTGCATCATTGGTCAGGGCAGCTCTGGCTCTCTCAGCTAAGCTGGACTCTGTCTACTTTTACCTCAAGCCGCCATCGGCTGAATCTTGTCACATGTCTTTTGGGGCGGGTGGGGTGGATCTTGCATGTCGGGGTAAGGGGGTTTGACTTGGATGGATTTGTTTTTCTCCTTTTTATGGTCGTATTTGGACTCTCTCCTCTCAGTCTTTTACAAACGAGGTGACCTGGGTATACATACCCATTACCCGCTCCCATTTTGTGCGCTCTTGTGGATGTACGTTTGTGAGTGTGTATGTGTTTGTGTGAATGTGGGTACATGTCTCATGGCAGGCCACTGAATTGTAAAGGGAAATCTAGGAGCAAACTGCTGTAAATGCCTCTTCTTTTTTATATTAACACACATAGATATATAAAAAAAATATATAAATATTTACAGCTCTATAAGCATATTCCACTTGATCTAACAGGCTTTCATAAGCTGATGGTTTTGTGTAGCAGTAGCATTACCCATGGTCTCCTCTGTGACTGTTGGGGTTGTCAGATCTGGGCAAACAGGGCTTGGTACAGGTGCCATTCTGCCTGTGGCAAGACCGGAAACGCATGCGTCTTATTCGAATAGTTATTTTACAGGGTTGAAAGGTATGGCCATTGCACAGTTGCAGACGTAGCGCTAACGTGCCGTCTGATAGGCTAGGCTTGCAACATTACAGCATTCTCCCTTCTTTTATGCATTTATACATAAGATTCAAATCAGATTTGTAAGAGTTTAATATAAATGTTTTTTTGTGGTAAACTTTTAACAGTTTGAGTAGATAATCGTTGTTCTCATCGTTCTTAATGTTGATATTGATCAGTTGTTTGCAAATCAGTCGCATAATTAATTGATCCAGGAGTCATTGTGGTTGTTAATGAAGAGTGTTTGTTTCCCGGGTTTTAATTTTTTTTTTTGTTTTTTTTTTTTTAAATACAGCTTAATTTCTTGTTGCGTTGTGGCAATGGTAATGAGGGCCCAAAATGCTTTGGTTTGTCCACTTAGTCCACTTTTTTTTTTAATGTTTTAACTGATCAAATTTTGAGTTCTAGCTCATTTCTGTACCAAGTTAATGGGGGAAAAAATAGTGGAGAGACAAATCAGAACTTTTTGGGGGAAATCTTAGCAATCTTCCGCAGTTATATGGATTTTACACTTAAAGTGTGTTTATTACTTCTGTGTATATGAACTTGAATCTATAGTATAAATCTGAATGAATTTTCTCTTGCATATTAAAAATAGGACACAA
This sequence comes from Spinibarbus caldwelli, assembly GCA_039654775.1. NCBI lineage: Eukaryota > Metazoa > Chordata > Actinopteri > Cypriniformes > Cyprinidae > Spinibarbus > Spinibarbus caldwelli. Next base: position 13,354,502 of record CM077244.1, on the reverse strand, counting down.
TACATTAAGAAACACGAGCATAAGCACTGCCTTTGGACTGAACAGCACCGATGGTGCGGTTTGAAGGGTCTCCAGCGCGCACGCCTCGTCGGGGGGCCGCTCTGCAAAAACCCTTTTGTAATAAACCATCCGTAAAGCAGCAGGTTTGCTATGAATGAGTTTGAGCACCAGCCTGTCGTTGGCGTGGACGCTGGTCCCATGAAAGAAGAACAGGAAGTGGGCAAGGGCATCACATGCAATAAACTGGATTTGCGCATCGAATGCTAAATGGGTTACTCAATGTCATGGCTTCCACAGAATAACACGTTTGAGTAGTGTGTGTGTGTCCTTTTTAGGCATTTTTGCTAAATTGTTACATGACATTTAATTCCAGTTTGTATCATGATATCATTGCAAAGCAATATAACCCAAAATCTAGAACAATTTAAAAGCTGTAATACTTTTTTGTCTGTGGCTGTTGGTTGGATTCCTATTGCCATTTGTGTTTATGTACTTTATTTTGCTTGTATCAATCAGTGGGAATGTGCATATGGTGGACTAGCTCTTTAGGCTATGTGGAAAATTTTCAAATTTAAACTGTGTTCGCCTGCATGCCAGAGTATTGTTCTAATCTCTTATAAAATATTTATTATGGCGCAGAATTTTTTTTATTAGTAAATCAATACAGTGAGACTGTTTTGAATGGCGATGTTGTCCGGTCTCTTTTACAGGATTTAAAAAATTTCTCCAGAAATGTCAGTAACTCTGATGAGGGACAGATTCGAGGGCTGAAGGGGTGCGGATGTTGGTCTTTGGGAGCTCCAACCCAAACGAGGTACTTTCTTCAATCCCTGGGCCTCTCAGACTGACCTCCTCACCCTTTCTTTCCATCCTCATGCCGATGAGGAGCCCTTTTACCCACTGTCTTGTTCCCTCTCGGGCTCTCCAGTGCTGTGGCGCCATCCTGGTGGTACCTCCACACATGCACTTCCTCTCTGCATGTGGTGGGCCCCGAGGGTCCACTGCACAAGGAAATTACCTCTTTTAAATTTTTTTTTAAACCGTTCTCTGTCCCTATTTAAAGAGAGCATGATTTTTAAAAAAAAAAATCCTATTTGATATATGGCTTTGTTATTTGAAAAATGTGTATTGTAATTTAAGTTTTTGTTTCTCTTACTGGTGTGTAGCTTTTTTGTGCTGTTCTATTCTCGTGTTCTGAGCTGTGTGACTTGTCCAATAGCAATAGGGGCACTTTCTTTGACCTGCTGGGGAACGCTCAGGACTCCTGTAGCTTCTCCTATCTGAGTGCCCCGTCAGTTGCTGTACTGCTTTGTGACATTTTTAAAAAAAATCTCCCCCCCCCCCCCTTTTTTTTTTTTTTTTTTTTTTTTTTTTTTTTTTTAGCCTGCAGGGAATATTTGTGTTATTGTGCAAAGTAATAAATTGGTATTTTATGCCTATAACACACACCTCTGTCTCCTGTCATTATTGATGCTCAGGAAAGGAAACCTTAAAAGGTCTGATTTTTGTGAATATTTATTGTACAGATATTAATGATTTCAATCATAATTTTTTTTAATATAATGGAATGTTTGCTAAAAATGGATTTAAAACCACTAGATGGCAACACCTACTTAAATCTACAAAGTTAAACCACTCACTGTTGTGATGAAGCACTATGTAGCACTAAGTAGTTTTCCTTGCTGAATGTTTATGTATTTTGTATACTTTTTTAAATTTCCAGAAAATCTTGCTTGGCAGCTTGTAAGAATTATACTTGAGCTTCATTGGGGGACATCACTCATTCATCCGCTCTCTCTTTTGTGTACCTACTCTCTCATTTCCTGTGTCCTGTGCTGTTGTCATGACCACTGTTGCCAAGGAGAGGCAGCCACAAGAGAAAGGAAACTTAAACCAGAGATCTTGTAGCCGTAATATTTAATTCATCACCTTGGATGCTAACGTTTGCATGTTATGGAGCAGAATGAAACAAAGGAACCAAGCAAAATTACACAAAAAACAAAGCCTTTGGAAACAACTAAGCAGTAGTCCCTTTATCAAATAATTATATTATAAAATGTAAGTTACAGTATGTAGACCAAAAAAAAAAAAAATTACAACACTATCAATTCATCTTTAATCACCTCGCAAGGTAACCTTATAATGCTGTAATCGGATCATTTGTACCTTTGTAAAATATCCCTTTACAACTTGACAGCCATGTAAATTCACACTTCTGCCTAAAATGCTGTTACACAAAGAGTGTTTTCGAGAGGACGTACATTACTGATGGTCTCCATCACAAAAAATGGACTGGCATACTGTTTCAATGTGTGAGGATTTTTGTGTTAGTCATCACAGTCGCCCTCAGAAATGCCCACAACAGCAAACATCCTCACAAGCCCACTCTTTAAAGCAATTTCTTTGTCTCATTAGGGGAATAGCAAACACACTTTTGTATCAGCCCTTCAAAAGCACTGAACGCTTTGAGGCGTATTGTTGACGGTCCCTAGATTGTCTTTGTGTTAATTGATCCGCTAGCAGACACCACTCTTGCCCTCCCTCCTCTGTGTCGCTCCATCTCCCTTTATATCCTGCCATCCGCTGTTTTCCTTTCAGGATGAGAGTGGCTTTGCTCAACAGTGTTTCTAAACATGGACGAGACTAGCACACTTGAAACACCTGTAAGGGTTATTGGGCCGCCCAATAAGCGATCGGCACACTGACAGAAACCAACCAACCCGTGCAGGTTTTGTTGCAGTGAAGAGGACATTGCTTTTGTCTTTGCCTAAGTGGCCCGAAGCACAGCACCCTTTTTTTGTGTCTGCTCTCAATACGACAAGAGCATCTAACCTAAAGAGCTTGAAAGAGGACAACGTATTTATTTTTGGCATCTATCCGCACAGGTGTCACATCTGAAGAACCTTTCTTTTTACTTCACACGAAACTGTTGGATAATTTACGAAGGCCATTGCCATCGTTCATACTCTAGTTTAGGTTCTGTTTGACGTTTGTTGGGTGCTTGGAAGTAATGCATCTTTGACAGCCACTGCATCCACGTCACGGTATCAAATTCAATCGGTGTGACCTGTTTGGGTAAGGCAACACCGAACTGGGTAGCAACAGAGACACATGTCCCTGCGATAAGAGTAGATCTTTCTTTACCGAGAAGACAAGAAGTCCACCACACATTATAGTGGTACTAGACCAACTTCTACCCTCCGGACGTAGCCTGTGATGGTGGGACTCTCATTGAAGTTCAGTCAATCCCATGTGGGTGAGTTGAGACAAGTGGCAGCAGTTCTTCAATTATTCATCTCTTCAAAGAAAGACCAGGCGAAAGTGAACACAACTGTCTGAGAAACCAAAAGACGGACTAGAGCGTAGCTGAACAAAACTTGGTTCCAAGAATTTTGAAAGACAAATCTGAGAGGTCTGCCAAGGATCTTTTTAAGGAGGACTGACCAAGACTTCTTGCGGAGGATTGGGACCAAATAACAGACTAGAATACACCTGAACAAAACTTTGCTCTGAGAATTTAAAGACGCTCCGAGAGGTCCAGCAAGGAATTTTAAAGGTGGACACAAGGACTGACAAACGTAACAAGACCAGAGGATGGACTAATCATCTGAACAAAACTTTGCTTCAAGAAATTTGAAAGACAAAACCTTAGCAAGTAACTTTCAAAGAAGGACTGACTGAGACTTCTTGCTGAGGATTGGCAAACGTGCCGACCTCTTTGGGCAAGGAGGACTGAAGCTATTATCTGTAGTTGGAGCACCTGCAAGCGGAAAAGTGTCGTCGAGGTTGTGGCCCGAGGAGGCGTGGTACTCAGAGAGTGGCGAGATGGTGAACACAGGAATGCAGCTGATCAGCTTCACCTGTGCTGTGACAGGCTGGGTGATGGCTATAGCAGTGACTGCATTGCCCCAGTGGAAGGTCACGGCCTTCATAGGCAGCAACATCTTGACCTCAGAAATTGTTTGGCAGGGGATCTGGATGAACTGCATCTACCAGACCACCGGCCATATGCAGTGTAAGACCTACGACTCCATGCTGGCTCTTCCGCCTGATATCCAGGCAGCACGGGCGCTGATGTGCATTGCTATCTTCTTGGGCTGGTTGTCCTGCACCGTCTCTTGCTGTGGAATGAAGTGCACCACATGCGCTGGGGACGATCGCCATGCCAAGGCTGGCATAGCGCTGTCCGGTGGGGTGCTCTTCATCCTGACGGGCCTGTGCGTCCTAGTGCCGGTTTCCTGGACAGCAAACACTGTGGTGCAGGACTTCTACAACCCCAATGTTCCCCTCCAGCACAAGCGGGAGCTGGGTCAGGCCATTTACCTGGGATGGGCGGCAGCAGTGATTCTTATGATCAGCGGGGCGGTGCTGAGCAGTACCTGCCCACACATCGAGAGAGGAGGGTACAGACGTGGGTACATAGGCCGCAGTTTTGCAAACTCAAGGCCTTCTGCTCCTGATCCGCCGAAGCCAATCACCACCAGTACCCTGCCTCTTAAGGAGTATGTATGATAAAGATAAAAAGTGAGAGCAAATGCAGGAAGGTGTAGCTAAACAGGGATAATGATTAAAGGTGCACTCAGTGATTTCGGTTTCAATGAACAGATGCATTTTGTGTCATTGTCACTGTGGTGATCATGTCCATATTCGCCATTTGAAATCCCATTTAGCTGCTTTTTCTTTCATTGCTTATACATCGGACACATGACACATGGTGCTGTTCACTCCAGCTCTTTCATTATATTGTCTGTAATATACATATTGTATTTACTGTTATAATGTTTGGTTTGCTTTTGTTTAGATGTTTTTGTTTATGCATGTTTTATTTTTTAAAGTGTCATTTCTACACCACTATTGGCACCAAAATGGAACTGCAATCTGCTATTTTTTCAGTGTAACACTGGCACAAACAATGCTGTGAGTTTGGAGTGGAACTATTAGTTTGTCCATGGTAAATCAGAGTATTTGAAAACTTTTTTTTTTTTTTTTTTTTTCCCCATTTCTGTTTGGTGAGACTGGTGGAGCAGAAATTACACATTTCACCCTTAAAGTATGTAATTTCTGCACCACTAGCAAAAACGGAATTGAAAAAATAATGATTGGCTCTAACATTGAAAAACAGATAGATTCACCCCAAACAGTGACACACTTTAGCTTTAACTGAACTGAATTGTAAAACACAGCTGGCCATGTGACCTCAGCTTGTGTGAGTGTACATTATTTTTCATTTGTCATAAGCATTATTCATTTCTTCAGGGGTAAGGGTTTTAATGTGGAAAAAATTACTGAGTGCACCTTTAATTAAAGACAGTCTAGTATCTAGAATTTGAAACATAGTGTTTGAGTAGTAATATTTGTAGTAGTATTGCAGTGGGTCTATGATTTTCAGAAACATTTCATTTCCTTTCCCTTGCTGCTTGTCACTCTCTTTTCCCATTAGTGTATTTTCTCATATGAAGGCATTCAGATTAGTTTTGATCATATTATAAGATATTTTTTTTTTTTTTTTAGTCCAATAGTATTAACTGTGGGCTAACAGAACTCTTAGGCCCATTTTGCAGTGTCTATTTCCTTTCTTTTTTTGTAAATGTAATCTATCTTGTGTTTTGTAGACAACTGACAGCACACCACTGCTGTCCTTAGAAACAGTACAACCATTTTTCAGTATGTTGGATTGCTGTTTATTGTTTTCTCTGTATTTATTTAAATTGTGTGAACTTGAACCATTTGAGGAAAAAATAAAAACAATGTGTGATGTGACAGTACAATTGTTTTATCAATATAAAAAATAAAAAAGCATAAATTAAATAACCACATTTATTAAAACAGAGCACTGCTCTTACAATGATACTTATATTCAGTATATTCAGTCTTTGTCAAGTTAATGCCCATAGCAAAACAAAATTAATCCAGGAGTCTTGAGTTCCACCATTACTATACCGCTGTCCTTTAAGGATCCTTCTTTGCCAAACTGAGAACAACAGCCAACACAGGATGTGGAAATGACTTGATAAAATAGCTGACATTCATTCAGTCTCCAAGAAGAATGATACTTGAGACAATGCATCTAAAACACAAAAACATGAGTGAACACAAAAAATTTAGAGACCAAAATCTCTAATTTTACTGTTGTATATACAGTCATGGCCAAAAATATCAGCACCCTTGGTAAATATGATCAAAGAAGGCTGTGAAAATTAATCTGCATTGTTAATCCTTTTGATCTTTTATTTAAAAAAATCATATCATTATGAAATAAATGCTTTTCTCTAATACACGTTGGACAATTATTAGAACCCCTAGAAATTCTTATGAGTAAAATATCTCTGAAGTATATTCCCATTCATGTTCACAATTTTGAGCACTCCAGGGTGATTATGAACATCAGGGCTCGCAAAACTTCAAAATCTCTGGTAGCCCTTCGGGCAGGTACTCAAGATTTTGGTAGCCCGAAAATTTATTTAACTAGCCCAAATTAAAAAAAAAAAAATAACTTTTTTTTTTTTAAAATATAAAAAATCAGATAGGAGTCTAAATGTCAATCAAAAATATTTTCAATACACAAATATAAACAAATATGAAGGAAGGAATTTTATTTCACTATTTACAGGGTATCTGCAGAATTTTAAAAAAATAAATTTAAGGCAAATTATGACCCATTTTAAGAGCTGCACAAGTAAAATGAACAGTACGAGTGGGGTTGGACAATGTCTATGGTAACATACAGTATTAAGCCATAAAATGACAAGTTCAGATGCAGGTTTTCACAAAAACGAAAATCTTACACAACAGCATTTCAGTCTTTAGACCATTTTTATGAAAAGGGATAAATCAAGCATAAAAATTAGGCTATTATATTAATTTAAAACGAATAAATATTACTGTCTTGATTGTTTATATTTTTAGAAGGCACATTAACTTCTTTCTCATTTACAACTCTATGTGTTTGCTGCGTGAAAACATGGGTCGATATTTGCAGTGATCTGACCATAAACGGCAAGAAAGGCTTATTGGAAATGCAAATTCATTCTCTGCCACGAGGTGGCGCTTTAGGAGCGGCTTAATATAGTGGTTTCCCTGTTAGCGGCTGTACACAAAGCAGCACTGTCCGCGCTCATAAACGCTGCTTTATCAGGCATTATAGGTAAGATGAAATAAAAATGCCAATGACACATTTCTGTGGACAGTCGGTTCCCTTCAGATACATTCACATAAAGACATCTGCGCTGCGTATTCAATTGCATCATTGTCTTTTGGAGTTTAATCCAGCTGTATCACCATTCTTGTCTTTCCGTCCCCAACTGTAAGACCTTTTGAAATTATAGTTAAGACATTTCTTATACCATTTAACGTATTTAAAACTTTTCATGGCCTTAAATTTGATACAACTAAATTGAAGAGTTTTTAAGGACCCGCAGAAGCCCTGTATTTAAGGTAGCCCGTCGGGCAGGGCATGATACATTTTGGTAGCCCGACTGGAAAACACAATAGCCCCGGGACGTCGGGCTAGCGATTTTGCGAGCCCTGAACATGAAATTATCCAGCCATGGCTTCCTGTTTCACAGAAATATAAATAGGAGGGAAAACAAAGCCCAAATTCCCTTAATCATCCATCACAATGAGAAAAACCAAAGAATATATTTCTGATGTGCAGCAAAAGATAATTGAGCTTCACAAATTAGTGAAGTGGCTTTAAGAAAAGAGCTAGAGCAGTGAAAATTCCCATTTCCACCATCAGGGCAATAATTAAGAATTTCCAATCAACATAAAATGTTACGAAACTGCCTGGAAGAGAACGTATGTCTATATCGTCCTAATGCACGGTGAGGAGGAGAGTTTGAGTGGCTAAAGACTCTCTAAGGACCACAGCTGGAGAATTGCAGAAAATAGTTGAGTCTCGGGGTCAGAAAACCTTAAAAAAAATTGTCAAACAGCACCTACATCACCACATGTTGTTTGGGAGGGTTTCAAGAAAAATTCTTCTAGCTCATCCAAAAACAAACTCCATCATATTCAGTTATCAGACATGACTGGAACTTCAAATGGGACTGGCTTCTATGGTCAGATGAAACTAAAAAATGAACTTTTTAGCAGCAAACACTCAAGATGGGTTTGCTGAACACAGGGATAAAAAGTACCCCATGTGTACAATGAAATATACCGCTGTATTTTTGATGTTGTGGGCCTATATTTCTGCTGGAGGTCTTGAACATCTTGTTTAGACACATGGCATCATGGATTCTATCCAATACCAACAGATAAAAAAAATCAATAAGTGACTGACTCTGTTAGAAATCTTATAATGGGCCATGTTTGGATCTTCCAACCGTACAATAATCCAAACACAAACCTCAAAAACAACACAAAAATTGGTCACTGAGCACAAAACCAAGTTTCTGCTATGGCCATTCCAGTCCTCTGACCTGAACTCTATAGAAAATGAGTGAGGTGAACTGAAGAGAAGAAGCACCAACATGGAGCTGGGAATCTAAAGGGTCGGGAGTGATTCTGGATGAAGGTATGGTCTCTGATCTCTTGTCAGGTGTTCTCTAACCTCATCAGGCATTATAGGAGAAAATTTAGAGCTGTTAAACTGGCAAATGGAGGTTTCAAAAAGTATTGAATAAAAAGGTGCTGTTAATTGTGGCCAATGTGTATTAGAGAAAAACATGTATTTCATAATGATATTTCCCCCCATTTTAAATTCTTATTATCCGATGAAAGGTTAGATTTTTGTGAATTTTTTAAATAAAAGATCAAAAGGATTAACAATGCAGATTAAGTTTCACAGCCTTCTTTGATCATATTTACCAAGGGTGCCGATATTTTTGGCCATGACTGTATTTGTATACATCACATGTACATACATTCTAATTTCTCATTCTTATAAAATGTCACACAACAAACAAAATCTATGATTAATAGATGGAGCCAAACTATTACACAGTATCAAATTCTCTGTTTACACCTGGTAACAACATATTAAATGTGTTTTTGTTTTTTTATGGCCACTTGTGATAAGAAGGGAGAATCACAAAAAGTTCTGGACCGCTGTTTACACCTGTTTTTAGTGCAAACCACTTGTAATCACATCACCCAAGACAGACATTAATACCTGCAATTCTCTCCTCTCCACTAGCTGAATGTAGAGATTCCCATCTCTTTGGTACCATTTCCATTAACGTAAGGTCACTGGGTGTCAGCGCCTGCAGGAGGTTCCTTCTCTGCACTAATCTGACCAGATGAATTTAGGATTCATTGCAAAATAATGCATGTACCTAACACGCAGAGAGAAGTAGTATCACATTGATGCCAACAGTGGTCATGTGGAATGAGACCTAAAGGATACTGTAGGCGGTAATAGCAATCTGCATCTTGAAGCCACTCTAACATGTCTGAGATGGAGGGACAGATGGCTGATCTGGAGACACAACCAGCAATGTCAAGAGTGTCTGTGTTCTTCTCATAGAACTGGAGAACAGCAGACACCTGTTGACTGATGGCATCCCGCACCCTCTGAAGAGCATCCCTGGAAGACAAAATTAAATGAGGCATTGTTTTTATGTGCATTAAAATGATAATCAAACAGGACTTACATTTTCTCAGCCAGTTTCCCCAGAACTGCATCCACAGCCAGTGCCAGTTTATAATGAAGGCGTTCTTGTAAACTAGGGAAATTGGCAAGAGGCGTGTTTGCAATCTGAACGTTTTTCAGTGCCTTCAACTGCACTGCAAGGTTTCCAAGAGAGCTCATGAAAAGTTTACATTCAGCTAGTTCACTGTCCCAAACGCTTTTATTCGCTTTTAGCGTCTCAAAGCATTTTTTGAGTTGTTGGTGTAAAGATAATAAAACAGCACTGGACATTTTTTTAAGCCTTTTCAGTGACAGAACTTGAGAAACACTGAACGACGGTATTTTACAGAGGATTCATGTATCTAATATATTAAATATATCTATTTAAAGCTATAATATTAATCATACTCCGCAAATATTTACAACTACAAATCACGTCTGTGAGAGGATATAAAATCGTCCTGTTTCCATCGTAAAAGCACATGTGATAACTGCGATGCGCTCCTTCCGGGAACATGTCTCATCCACCAATCCGCTTGTTCCTTTCTTTAGCCGTGACAGTAAAGCGCTCAACCATTGGTCAGACTCTTCGTTTAAGAAAGGCGATATCTTATTGGTCAGAGCACGAAGCATGTTTATAAATCGACGGTCAAAGCTGCATGCTGATTGGTTAACTGACGTAGTAGCGTTAAATTTGAAAAGGCTCTTTTTAATTGCCGATGTCCGCTACAGTGAGTGACACAGTTTCGACATAGACCGGGTTTTTAGAGTAAGAAAAATATAAATGCGTTTTTTTTCTTTTTTATTAACTATATATCAAGTACTAATATATATATATGAGCGTAATCTCCGTGGGGTTGAAGAAATTTATCGTCTTTGTTTTTCAGGTTCATCATGGCACCAAGAAAACGCACCCAGAATGCTAAAACCAAGAAGAATCCCAAAACACCGAAACTGGAAGCTTTTCTGCTTGATTTTGACGATGAAGGTAACATTTGTCGCTTGTGTCTGAATACTAGGTATTTGTGTCCATGTTTTGAAAACTTTACGCTTTGTTTGTAGTTCATACCATTGTTGAACGACTGAAGGAGAAGACGAACAATCTTCTGAAAGATGCAGACAACCTTTACAAGACCGCTCTGATAAAGCTTCCCATGGCAGTGAGGAAAATGAACTGGATCGAGTTCAGCAGTAAGGATTTTCCTCTTTGTTGTACATGTCATATGCGATCATATGTCAGCTAAGACATATGACAAAAGACAAAGACAAACTTACTTTGTAACAAACTTACTTTTTTTTTTACTTACTTTTTTAAATCTTACTTTGCCTTGTAAGACAAAGAGTCCATGTAGCCTCTGTTAATATGGGGTGAAATAGCATAGGAATAAATATCGCACATACTTTGGTATTGTCTCACGGTTCTTATTTTAAACTTCAGATATAGAGAAGCCAAAGTCACCAGTGGATGATTCAAAGGTACTTTCATTAAACGTGTTTGTTTGTATATATGTTTTACATGTTGTAAACTAATCAGTATTGTTAAATCAATCTGTTGGTCTTGATTCAAAGTCGTCTCTCTCTGATCAGGTGAGGGAGGAAGCTGCTCAAGTGGAGCTCACTATTGCTGAGAATCATGTGATTCCCAAGTTTGCTGCTAAAGGTACATTTTGCATCCTCTATCAGCTTGTAAAACCTTCTTACCTGTGTTTTCAAAGCTGACCTTCCAACTTTCATCTCATTTACAGAAGCCAAGAATGGTGCAAACTCAGAAGATGAAAACGTGGCACCCCTTAAGTCGACAGTCAAAAAGGTTTGTGGTAGTATGGTCTTTGAAATCTACTTAGTAGGGCATTCAAATCATGTTGAAGTTAATGTTTTGACAAAGATGAGCACTTGTGATTGCCATGTTGTCTCTATCTAGCAGTAGAAAAACTCTGAGCCTCGAGAAATAAATATAAAAATATACATATAATGTTCAAAGGTTTATATTCCATCTAAAATCTGGATTACCATTTTCAAACATCTAAATAGGAAATTTTGAATGCGATGCAGTTCAAGTTTACATTGACTTGCATTTGGTGGAAGCTTTTATCCAAAGCAACTCGCATTTCATTTATGGAATACATTGTATCAGTTCATGTATTTTCCATGTGTAACCTTTGTGTTGCTAGCGCTATATTCTACTGTTCGAGCTACAATTATTTATGTAAAAAAAAAAAAAAAAAATTTGGTAATACTGGTCTTTGAAGGGTCCTTGAGGAAATCTGGCCCCTGTTTGTGTGTGTACAGGAGCCTGACTCCCTTTCTCTCCTTAATATGTCAAATGTAGAAGAAAGCATCAAAGAAGGCACCTTCTACCTCCAAGAAGGCCAGAGCTCTCTCCATCAGCAAACAGAGCAACACCATCCAAAGGTAAAGAAAATATACAATCAGCTAATATTAAACGCACTGATTTTGTCCTAAAAGTGTTGCCTCACAGATTCCCAAGGATTTGTTCTGGGAGTCTGAATCCATATTTGCTTTTTGCACATAGGTCTACAAGAAAGCCTCTGATCACCCCTGCTAGAAGTTTACTTGAGTCTTCAATCATTGGTGCCACTCCACTTATCACACCACGCTTTGACCCAAGGTAAATACTTACACATGACATTGTGGCTTTGATTGTGATTGCTTGAATATTCATGACTTTTTAATATATTTATTGACTTTCACAAATTACACATTTACAAAAAAAAAAAGGTTAAATCTGGACGATCCCATTTCAGTACATCAAAATGGACCTGGAATTACATAGTCCCCATTTATGAAATGTAAACACAAATTTTGCATCCCTAAGGTCCAGATCAATTAAAAATGTTATCCAAGCTGTGTAAAAACTAGTCTGATTGATGACATTTTTCTACGGGCTATTTGTGTAAATGTCTTTTTTTCTTTTTTCTTTTTTTGTCATCAGATTGCCCAAGACTCCAGCACTGAGACTTGCACGTCACAGGGAGAAGGTGTACAGCATGTCTGTTAACGGCTCCCCTATTGTTGGCAGTGGAGAGGACATTGTCATTAGTGTCCCCCTTGGAAACGGAGAGGTGGGTGATTTGCTACCGCTGCTAATGAAGTAAAACAGATTGTGTATGTATGCATACATGACTTATTTTCTTTATCATTTCAGTGCATTCAGCTGCTGGCCAGTGAGATGGACTCTGTGGATCTGAGTCAGCTGGATGAGAACGCCCTGCGCAGTATCAGAAACCTGCAGGTATGTGTTGCCATGTTAATTCTTAATGGAACTTCTAGGAAAGCATTACTTTTTTTTTACTGAATTGATTTTAAATTAAATTTACTTTAAATGTAAACAGTTTTTATAGTGATACCACCTTCTAAATTGGAAGAAATTAAAATAATGTTTTTTTTGTTTGTTTTTCCCCCTAATGCAGAATCGTCTCACAACTCTGTGTGGAACAAAGTGAACCCCCCGTCTCCAGTTTTGTACAGCACGCTGCATTGTAATATCACTTCAAACTATCAGCATTTTTTACTTGTATTCTTTCCCATTTCATTTTTGTATTATAACAATGTGGATTTTTACTTTCATGCTTTCAACATGTGCTATAGTTTCATTCCCAGGAGCTTTTAAAAAGTAAATGTAAATAAGAGTAGTTGTGGGTATAATCGGTGTTGTACTACCTTTTGTAAATACTCTTAAAGACCCTGATTTCACATCCCTGCTGTCTCTTGCTTTTCCTTGTCCTTTGTTTAATAGTGCTGGGTAGTAACTGATTACGTCATCTGTGTTACATAATCAGATTCCAAAAATTTTGTACTTGTAATTAGAGTAAATTATAATTTAAAATGCTTATAATTATAGTTATTTTTTATGGATTACATGATTAAGTATTCTTATTCATACAGTGGCAGTAAATTATTCATAATTTATTGATTCTAGACGTCTACAATTTTTTTTTTTTTCAAACCTGAAAGACTTTGGGCGTGTCATTTTTGTTTTCATGTTTATAAATGTGTGTTTAATGCAGGGCTTTCCAAACGTTTTTGTCACCTCTTAAAAATATTTGTTGAAATATCACAGAAGAAGATAATATTTCAATAATTTAACAACATATTTGCATGTTTACAGTTCTCTTATGTTGGTTAATGGTCACATTAACATGCAGGTAAACGAATACAATATTTATATTATTAGTGTTCAAGTGTTTGCTTTTATTTAAAATTGATTTAATTAGGGTTTTTTTTTTTTTATCAACTCCCTATTCACCATTCACTCTCTGTCAACTCTGTTTAATGCATTTTATAATGTCGACATCAAAACATGGAATATATTTTCTTTCTCTATGCTTTTTATATCAGTATGGTACATTTAAAACAAGTTTGATTAAAAAAAAAAAAAGTAGTCCGTTTACATAACCTAAAATGAGTAACCTAGATTGCGTTACTAACTAGTTTTCATCGTGTAATCTGTAATCAGTAATGGAATACAATTTTAAGTAATCTACCCAGCTCTAGCTGTTAATCTCTGATGATATTCCAGTCAGATTCAAATATTTTTTTTGGTATGAAGAAAAGAATCTTTAGAGTTAATCACACGTTACATACAAATTTAGAACACACACACACACAAACTAGATTTAAATATAACATGGAATACAGTTTAGAATATATTTAGCAACAGAAATGTTTTTTTCAACTTGTAATATTTCTAAAGGTGTCTATGCATATAGTGCAGTATGAAGGTAGTTCTCACGTTGGATCCCTGTCCCGCTGGATGCTTTTCATTGGCACGTTAAAATACATATACGTGTGAGAATTATATTTTAGGAGAGGATTTTCTGATCTAATCTAAATGATTTCTTTAAATTAACAGCCTAGAGATACAGACAGCACCTGTTCTATAGTATTGCTTAAACTAGATTGCCCTCTGGTGGTTGCAGTATTGATGTGGTTACATTGATGACCGGTGGACTGATGTCCAGTTTCAAATGAAATTGGCTCTATGCTTATGAAAAAGAAAAACACTGCCAGACCTTGGGGAGAACATTTATTGAATGGTTGTGAATACCCATCTTAAGTCACGACAAATGGAAAATCAATAGGGCTATGGTCTGTGAAATAAAGTTGAGTATGCTTTCTATGCATGGGCATGTTAGTTTCATTATTATTGAAATTTAACAGGATAATTTCATTTTTCGTAATTCTTAATTGTTTAATTCGTAATTTTTAATTATTTGGTTGTATTTATTTATTTATACATTCATTCATTTTAGTCTGTCTCCTAAACACTCAAGCAAACTAAGTTTTCTGTATAAATTATCAACACATATCCCTTACATATGTGTATATATATATATATACTTGTTTTTGGTGCAATCATTTTTAAAAATCCTCATATATTATTTAACTTAATTATTAGGATTTCATAATATCTGATTATTAATTTTAAAATTATATTTATATTTTATTTTAATATTTTTCGTTCCTGAATAAATGACATCCGCTGTGCTGCCAGTGTTTGTATGTCACTAGAGGGCAGTGTGCACATATCCATACAACACCATTGTGCAGAGAATCGTCCAAGGACAAAGCAGAACAGCTGACTGCAGCTCCTTTCCAAAGATCTCGCTCCGTTATTCATTATTAGAGTTCAAGAACTTTAAAAACTTTTTGTAAAAAGTTATTTCAGTTGAAAAAGAAAGTGAAATAGGCCTACCTAACAAATGAATCACAGCTGATACACAGCTTACCTTCCTTTCTCTCTCTCTCTCTCTCTCTGCCCCCTGCAAAACACAGCTCACAGTCTCCTCTCTTCCTCTGTCTCTGACCTTCAGGGTTGGGAAGAGCCAGTAAAAATGCATCTAGTTAGTGCTTGTTAATGCGCTGCCCTCATTACAGGAGAGAGCAGGAGATGAGTTCAACATCAGCTCCATACTGAGTCCTGTTGCTGCATAACAGCTTCTGGCAGGCTGCGTCTCCTCCAGCACATTCATTCACGACATATATGCTCTACATCCACTGTAGACAAACTCACTGTGCCATTAAAGATCAGTGCTGAAGAACTGTGGCTTTATGGGATTGAACAGATGCAGTACTCACTGAGGCGTTGAGTTCAGATCCCCTGTTAGCAAACGTACACTAGCGCACCTGCTTCATGAATCACATCCACACCGCTGTTGTGCTTCAGCTATTGAGCTGGAAAATATTTTCCTCCCTAGACACATGACTTAATTTACAGAATAATACATGCTGATATAGTCCTTTGGACAAATAGGCCCTGTCCCAAATAGCGCACTGGGTATACAATCATAAGGTCAGAGCATTTACATCCTTGCTAAGTCGGTTAACTGTGTTATCCTTTTATTCTGAGCTTTCATATGTTTCCCCCCTAAACTAAATTTGTTTTCATTATAAACAATCACGCGCCACATCAGAGCCGTGTTTTCCACACATGCATCATCACCAAAAATCCAGAGGAGATGGGTGCCTAATTATGCAGTGGGATGGAGGAAATTGGCACATTTGTGGGGAGATGGATTGCCTTGGCACCGGTCTCACCAGCCAAATGAATTCCTCTGTCTGCCCTGTCCCCCTTACGAGACCATCCGTCAAGCGGGTCCTCTAATCGATTTATTCACACCGTCTCAGTCTGCCACAGTGGCACTTCCTTCTCACTTAGTGGAGCTAGAATACAGCCATACATGGAGGCAATGCGCTGCTGAGTTTGTATGGTGTTGTATGAGCATACGGTTGTTTTGGTTGTTCTTGGTTCAGGCATTTTGTATTGTGTTGAACATAAACAATAAGTAACTGGCAGTTGGTTGAGATTTTGCTTAATACTTAAGCTTCCACTGTAGGGATGTGTACAACATGTTTTCATGAGAGGTCGTCAAAATAATTCATTTCATGCTTTGAAAGAGATAGTTCACACAAAAATGAAAATCCGAGAGCTTTCTGACCCTGCATAGACAGCAACACAACTACCATGTTCAAGGCCCAGAAAGGTAAGAAAGACATCATTAAAATAGTCCATGTGACATCAGTGGCTCAACCTTGAGTTTATGAAGCTACGAGAATACTTTGTGCACAAAGAAAACAAAAATAATGACTTTATTCAACAATTTCTTCTCTTCCGTGTCAGTCCCTGCTGTGCGTTCACGAGAGTACCACGATGCATGTGTGTGATGCTGCTGACGCAGGAGCCGGCAATCACTTTCTAAAGTTTGGGTCAGAATGATTTTATTTAAAAGGAAAAAAAATAAATAAAAAATCAACATAGGCTACTGGAATGATTCAGCTTTGCCATCCCAGAAATAAACTGCAATTTAAAATATATTAAAATAGAAAACTGTTATTTATTAATATTAATTGTATGAATATTTCACTATATCTATATCATAAAATCTAGATTGAAATCGAGTAATCAATACTGAGTAATATTAATGAACAACATGTGCTTAGACTTAGAATTAGGGTTTGATTTAGACAGTGTTGGGCACATTACTTTAAAAAAGTAATTAATTATAGTTACTAGTTACTTCTCACAAATAGTAACTGAGTTAGTAACTGAGTTACATCATTATAA
Organism: Spinibarbus caldwelli; assembly: GCA_039654775.1. Classification (NCBI taxonomy): domain Eukaryota; kingdom Metazoa; phylum Chordata; class Actinopteri; order Cypriniformes; family Cyprinidae; genus Spinibarbus; species Spinibarbus caldwelli. The sequence continues at coordinate 13,337,343 of CM077244.1, read as the reverse complement.
AAGTAACTAATTACCAGGGAAAGTAACTATTGCGTTACTTTAAAAAAAAAAAAAGTTCAAATGTCAAATAACTTGGATGCCCCCAATATTAAATGTTAAATTAATGAAATGGACTCTAAATAGAATAAATTATTATAAAACATTGTACATTAATCTACACTATTTATCTACTGACACTTAGCATCAGTCAGTCAAGCATTATAATATGATATTATGATAATTTAGCATTATATGATGATAGAATTTTAGTAATTAGCATCTCCAAGTATGAATGCATATTTGTCATGTTGACTGAACTTAGGGCTGGTGGTGGTGCTTAAGATGTTGTTTGTCATTTAGTGTTTCTATAAAAAAAAGGGGGGGGGGATTGATAACATAACAAAACTACTACGAATTCTACTACTAATAACAATATAAAAAGCGCTAAGGTTTAATAAGCTGCTGGGCTCATGAATATTAATCACGTAGTCTGCGTTCGCTCGAATTGATTTGCTGAAATCAAAACGGACGATTTATAGGTGAGCGCCAGCCAATGAGATTGTCGTTTGCGCATTAGTTCCGCCCACTACCGGAGAAACGCCTCTAGGTTACGTATGTAACCCTAGTTCCTCGAGGGAACGAGACGCTGCGTCGAAACGCTCTGGGGAACGCCTTCAGCGTGATCGCGCTCTGAACACGTGTGAAATCTGTCCAAAGGATGGGCGAGACGTCACGGGCGGGTGACGTCAGAGACCAGGAAGCTATAAAAGCACGTGCGGTGGAAACGGCGTCAGCTTCCAGGAATGAAGCAAACGCTCGCAGGGATGCCGGAAGTATGGCTTCGAGACGCAGCGTCTCGTTCCCTCGAGGAACTAGGGTTACATACGTAACCTAGAGGCGTTCCTCTTCAGGAACTCGAGCTGCGTCGAAACGCTCTGGGGAACGAGGTGCCCACGCCGCCAGACTTCCAAGTCCCTGCCCTGTGTGTATCCCTAGGAGCACAACGAAGGCGAGAGAACGGAAGCGCCTGGAGTGGCCCGCATATCGAGGCCATAGAACCTGACAAAAGTCAGGGGCGTGGACCATCCCGCAGCGTTGCAGATGTCCTGCATCGGAACACCTGCAAAGAAGGCCTTGGAGGCCGCCACACTCCGGGTCGAGTGAGCCTTGACTCCCAGAGGTGAGGGGAGATCAGAGGACTCATAGGCAAGGCAAATGGCATCCACGATCCACCGACTGAGGGTCTGCTTAGAAGCCGACAGACCCCTCTTGGGGGGACCATAGCATACCAGCAGCTGGTCCGCCCTTCTCCACAGGGCAGTTCTGTGGACATATGTGTCCAGTGCTCGCACCGGACACATACAATTAAGCTTCTGCTGGTCGGGCTCCAAGAAGGGAGGAGGACAAAAGGCCTGGAGTACGACAGGCCGTGGTGTAGAGGAGGGGACCTTAGGGACATACCCCACTCGAGGGTAGAGGAAGGCTTTGGCCAGACCGGGCGCAAAGTCTAGATAAGAAGGGGCCACTGAGAGGGCCTGAAGATCCCCAACTCTCTTTAGAGAAGATATCGCCAGAAGAAAGGTAGTCTTCAAAGTAAGGTGGCGATCAGAAATCTCCTCAATGGGCTCGAATGGGGGCCTGCAGAGAGCTTCTAACACCACAGCCAAGTCCCACGGAGGGACACGGGATCGTACTGGAGGCCTCAGCCTCAGCGCACCGCGGAGGAAACGTGTAACTAGGGGGTGTCTGCCCACTGGCTGGCCGCCGAGAGGGGCGTGGTAGGCCGATAAAGCCGCCACGTAGACCTTCAAGGTGGAGTGGGTCAACCCTGCGGAGAAACGGGCCTGCAGGAACTCCAGCACTGTACCAATCGGGCAGTTAACTGGGTCGAGCCGGAGGTCTCCGCACCATGAAGTGAAAAGCTTCCACTTCAGGGCGTACAGTTTCCTCGTAGAGGGAGCTCTGGATTGGAGTATGGTCTCAACAACCTCGGTTGAGAGACCGGAAGCTATGAGTTGTGCCCCCTCAACGGCCACACCCACAGCTTCCACAGCTCCGGGCAAGGGTGGACGATAGTGCCCCCTGCCTGTGAGAGGAGATCCCTCCTGACGGGAATCTCCCATGGAGAGCCGTCGAGGAGAGAAATCAGGTCCGAGAACCATACTCGGCCCGGCCAGAACGGTGCTACCAGAAGTAGACTGACCCCGTCCCGGCGCACTCTCGCCAGAACTCCCGGGAGCAGAGCGATCGGGGGAAAGGCGTACAGGCGAAGCCTCGGCCAAGCCTGTGCCATGGCATCCAGCCCCAGCGGAGCTGGATGAGTCAGAGAGAACCAGAGGGGACATTGCGATGTCTCCTGAGTCGCAAAGAGGTCCACCTGAGCCTGGCCAAACACTCTCCAGATCTGCTTTACTACCAAGGGGTGAAGCATCCATTCCCCGGGCCTCGGCCCCTGTCTCGACAGGACGTCTGCTCCGACATTGAGATACCCAGGAACGTAGACGGCTCTCAGTGAGAGGAGTCTGTCCTGGGACCACACAAGGATCTGGTGCGCCAGCTTGTACAAGGGGCGCGAACGCAGACCTCCCTGGTGGTTGATGTAAGAGACCACCGCTGTGTTGTCGGTGCGCACCAACACATGACGGTCTCTCAGGTCTGGGAGAAAGTGTTTCAGCGCTCGAAACACGGCCAGCATCTCCAGGCAGTTGATGTGCCACGTGAGATGGCGGCCGCTCCACAGACCGCGGGCTGGGTGGCCGCTCATGACCGCTCCCCAACCGGTGAGGGATGCGTCCGTCGCTAGCGTCATGCGGCGACAAGGAGCTCCCAACCCCGGGCCCTGAGACAAGAACCAAGGTTGTCTCCACATGTCTAAGGCACGTAGGCATCGCCGCGTGACCTTGATCATGCGAAGCGGGTTTCCCCTCGGGGAGAACCCCTTGGTCTTGAGCCACCACTGTAGGGGTCTCATGTACAGCAGGCCAAAAGGTATCACGTTGGACGCAGCTGCCATCAGACCCAGCAGTTTCTGAAACTGCTTGACAGTGAGTGACCGGCCTTCTCTCACTCTCTTGACCGACGTGAGGATCGACTCGATCCGAGCAGGAGACATACGTGCCTGCATCGTGGTCGAATCCCACACCACGCCCAGATAAGTGGTTCTCTGTAATGGAGAAAGCACACTCTTCTTGGCGTTTAGTCTTAACCCCAGCTCTTTCATGTGGGCGAGAACGACATCTCGGTGTCGGATCGCCACCAGCTCCGATTGAGCCAGAATCAACCAATCGTCGATATAGTTCAGTATGCGGATGCCCTGGAGTCGCAGAGGAGCCAGAGCAGCATCCACACACTTCGTAAAAGTGCGGGGTGAGAGTGCAAGGCCGAAAGGAAGAACCCGGTATTGGTATGCTTTGCCCCTGAAAGCAAACCTCAGAAACTTCCTGTGAGAGGGAAGGATGGAGACATGGAAGTATGCGTCTTTTAGATCGATCGTGACAAACCAGTCCTCGGACCTGATCTGAGACACGACCTGTCTGAGTGTGAGCATCTTGAACTTCAGTCGCATGACTGAGCGGTTCAAAAGACGCAGATCTAAAATGGGACGCAACCCTCCATCCTTCTTTGGAACTACAAAGTACCGGCTGTAGAACCCGGACTCTCGTTCGTGAGGAGGGACCACCTCGATGGCCTCCTTCCTCAAGAGAGTGTCTACTTCTTGTTCCATAACCAGAGCCTGCTCGGGACCCACCAGAGTGGGATTCACCCCGTTGAATCGAGGCGGAGGAGAACCGAACTGGATTCTGTAACCTCTCTCTACAGTGTGCAGGACCCACTGAGACACATTCGGCAGTAGTTTCCACGCTGCAAAATAGTCTACTAAGGGAACCAGTCTCTCGAGACTGGCCTCTGGTGTACTCAGAGCTGCTAGCTCGGTGCCCTGAAGCGGAGGACCGGCAGGGGACGACCGAACCAACTGCTCTAGAGACCCCCGAAGGGGTGGCGAGTTTCTCAGCTCCGCTACGTCTCCGGGCGGAAAAAACTGAGAGAAGCACTCGCCGGAGACCGCTGTGCCCTGGAACTCTGGCAGGGTTAGCAGACTGATCTCCTGAGGGCACTGAGGAGAGACGGACACCGTGTAATGCGGTGTAGCCCGCTCTTCCCCAGAGGGGCCTACCCTCATAAGCCCTGGGCCACGCCCGTCAGGGCTTCTTGGTCGAGGGCCTCTTAGACTGAAGAACGGTCCGCAGATCCGGCTTAGTCTTAGAAGCCCCCGACCCCGAGCGTTTGCCACCTCGGTCCCGACGCGGGGGAGCGCGAGTGGCAACGCTCTCTCTTTGAGCCTCTCTATATGAGGAGCTGGTACGCGGCGAGGGCTGCTCCCGCCCAGCAGCCCCCTGAGCTAGAGATCGGCGAGGGAGGAACCGCTGGAATGCCGCCGCTTGTTTACGGGCCTCCTGGTACCTGTCAACGACGGAATTGACGGCGTCGCCAAACAGGCCAGAAGGCGCAAGCGGGGCATCCATGAGGAAGACCCTATCTTTCTCTTTCATGTCAGATAGGGTCAACCAGAGATGTCTCTCCGCCGCCACCAGCGCTGCCATAGACCTGCCGATGGCACGGGCGGTCTCTTTGGTAGCGCGGAGAGACAAATCAGCGGTTCTACGGAGCTCAGTGATGTCATCAGATCTGAGCTCCTCTCCCTCATCCAGCTCTTTTAGCAGGTCGGCTTGGTACGCCTGTAACACCGCCATGGTGTGCAGACACGCACCAGCCTGACCTGCAGCCGTGTACCCCTTGCCCACCAGCGCTGATGTTCTACGCAACGGCTTGGAGGGCAAGGTCGGAGCCTTTAGAGACGATGCCGCGCCAGGGGACAAATAGCTCGCAAGCGTCTGTTCCACCCGGGGCATCGCTCTATACCCGCGCTCATTCAATCCCCCCACATTACCGTAGTAAGAAGAGGAGGGGATGAAGAGGCGGGAAGAAAAGGGTCTAGCCCACGATCTCGACACCTCGGTGTGGAGATCGGGGAAGAACGGTAGGCTCCGACGTGGAGGTGGCGGCTTAGTTCGCAGGAAGCGTTCATCTAATTTGCTTCTCTGCGGTTCAGCCTTTTCCCTTTATGGAGCTTATTGACTAATGGACAAACAACAGTAAATAAGACTCACAACAGAGATCGACAGACACACACAGAGTAGCGATTGCTGAATGACAAAAGCTGACGCCGTTTCCACCGCACGTGCTTTTATAGCTTCCTGGTCTCTGACGTCACCCGCCCGTGACGTCTCGCCCATCCTTTGGACAGATTTCACACGTGTTCAGAGCGCGATCACGCTGAAGGCGTTCCCCAGAGCGTTTCGACGCAGCTCGAGTTCCTGAAGAGGAACCGGCAGTTCTTAAAAGCTGAAGAATTCCAAAGGAACTCCGTTATTTTGACAGGAAAATACAACAAAGAATATCGTTTACATGTAGCGCGTCAATTCTGCATGTTATGAAAGACTCTCTTGCGCTGTATCTTTCTTTGCACGTGCAGTGCGCCTTCACACTAGAGTTTACGCTACGTCAAATACAGCTACGCTGCGCATCCATTCAGATGAACTGAAAATAAAATTATAATAATATTATAATAAATTATAGTAACGCCGTATTTTATTGTCAGTAATGGTAACGGCGTTGTAATGGGGGAAACAGTGATTTATTTGATTACTCGTTACTGAAAAAAATAACGCCGTTAGTAACGCCGTTTATTTATAACGCCGTTAGTCCCATCACTGGATTTAGAGTTGTTGCATGTAATTATGCATAATTTACTGTTAAATAAGTATATGTAACTTGGAAACTTGAAAATAAAGTGATACCCAGAATTTTTTTAAATTGTTAGCACAGTTGTTCACTAAACTGACAAAAGTGAGAAGTAAAATATGTAACATGACGTGAATAAAAATGGCTAAAATATCACTTTTAATATTTTCATTGTGCACCATTTCTGTAATTGTAATTTTGCACAATTTATTTATTTATTTATTTATTTTTGTAATTTTGCACAATAGATTTTCTAAATCTATTGAACTCAGTAAACAACTACTGGTTGCTGGATCCATCCCAACCTTAGCTGTTCCATGGAGACAACCCAATGGTTTAATTATGTGGTGAAATGTCTTGCCCATTTGATAACCCCAGTAATTAGATAATAGAGCCTGACGTTCCCATAGATCAGAGGCTGATGATACTGCACCAGTCTGGACACGTTCCCTCTGCCAAATGGTCTGAGCCTTAATAGTGTTTTGATGGGCCACCCCTCTGTCACCACAAACCCGAGGTGGTGCAGAAACAAGGACATCTGCTGCCAGAAAGTCATGCTCCTTTACAATCGACTTTGCAAATGAATGTAAAGGAGCTGTCAGCAGACTCTCAGGACATGTTTTGCCCTCTTGGCACGTCCAATATGTTGTTTTATCTGTCAGCAACACTGAATAAGCCACGGAACATCAAAGAGACAGAGGAAGGCCCTCAGAGGTTCTGATACAGTACAACAGAGCTCATGTTAATTCTTCTATGCCAGCCTCGGTCTCCGAGGACGTCCTATTATTTGAGAAATGTGAGCTGCAAGCAGGCGAATTAGCATTGGTTTTATTTTTTGTCTTATATTTTGCGTAGGTTTGGATGACGAACATCCTTACCTTGACACTGAGAATGAAATTAGCTTTAAAAAAAAGTACTTGCAGTCTTTGAAAAAACTAAGTCTCCTTAGGTTGGAAATTGCGCTTTGGTTCATAGCCCGCTTTCTCTAAAGTGCCTCAATAAAGTCTATCACCTTATTTGCGAAAGTAATATGGCCCAGTGCGATCCCAAATTACATATAAATGACACAGCAAATTGGAAAATTAGGAGAGGAGGGAAGGGTAATTTGCAAGCAAACAGGGTAAAACCAATTTATTAGGAGAGAAGGGAGAAAAATAGCCACAGCTACTATCGTCCATAAAAACATCAGACTCTTATTCAGACTCGTAGGTTTATCTCTGAAATCCTCCTTGGGTCAAATATCTGAATGTCTATTACCATTGAGAAGGATGCCGTTGAAATGAAGTAGAATGATTTTGTGATTAGTTTTGTCAGATAATTAGCATTTAAAATGAGAAAGTCTTTTGAATGAAGTCTAAAACATGAACTGGTTTCTACAGGTGTTTCTGCTGATGTTCTGACTGCTTCTTGAACAGCTGAAGGAAAGGCCATTAGTGTTCACTCTGGCTGTTTTCTATCACTTCTATCACTCATTTGGCACTTGTCCTTCACCAGTCATGCTTCTAAAGTGAGGGTCGCATCTCAGGTGAGGACACGTCCATCAAAAGTTGAAAGCATCTTTTAAATCAGCACAGCTTGGTTCATGTAAGACAGTTCGGTTTATAATATAGCACCGAAAAGTATTTGACATTCACAGACCTGGTGTTGTGAAAAGGTCTTGTATAAACTTTTCATGCAATAAAATTTATACATTTGTACATTTTAATGGTTGGATTCAGCCATCATTTTAGCTATTTTTCAAGTGGATGAAAAAATATGTGCGTGTGTGTGTATGTACCTGGCATTCTGTAGGCCTACATTATGAGGACCAAATGTCCCCACAAGCAGGGGTGCTGCTATGGTTTCTGGGCCCTCTGGACAGCATATTCATGGGGGGGGTCCCTCTCGTTAGAAATCACGATCGCGTTCCCCTCGGTAGAAATCGCGTTTCCCCCCCAGGGGGGTGTTCCCCCTCCATACAGATCGAGTTCCGCGTTCCTCTCGGTAAATCGCGTTCCAGGGGGTCCCCCTTGATAGAAATCGTGATGTTTCCCCCTCGGGGGGCCCCCCAGGGGGGTGTTCCCCCTCCGTACAGATCGAGTTCCGCGTTCCTCTTGGTAAATCGCATTCCAGGGGGTCCCCCTTGGTAGAAATCATGATTTCGTTCCCCTTGGTAGAAATCGCGTTTCCCCCTCAGGGGGGCCCCCCTCCATCATCGGGCCCTTAGAATCGTCCTAACCTCCCCTCCCCTTACGGCGCCCCTGGCCACAAGTATAGTAATACCAGTACATTTTGACCTTGTGGGGACATTTTTTGGTCCCTATGAGGAAAACAGCTTATAAATCATACAGAATGAAATGTTTTTAAAATCTGAAATAGCAGAAAGTTTTCTGTGAGGGGTAGGTTTAGGTGTAGGGTTAGGGTAAGGGGATAGAAAATACAGTTTGTACAGTATAAAAACCATTACGTCTTTGTGAAAAATTATTAAATCCATCATAAACTATGCCTAAAAATCAATGTCTTCTTAGATATTATATATTTACATAATAAATATTAATATTATTAAAAACAAAATAAAATTGTTCATGATTATTTTTATTTATGACTATTTGATTATGTAATACCATGATATTTATGCTGATTTATATTCAGTATTGGAAACAGTGTTGCTGCTCAATATTATTTTGGAACCTGTTATGTTTTTAAAAATATAAATAATAAAATTTTACTATCACTTTAAAAAAAAATCAATTTAGAATATCCTTGCTTAAGAAAAGTTTTAATTTCTTTCAAACTTTTGAATGATACTGTTATAAAATATTTCTAATTTGAATACATGTTCTTTTTCCCATTTATTCATCAGAAATAAATATGTTATTATAATAAATAGTATGTGATATAAAAATGTATCACAGGTTCCAAAAAATAAATAAAAATAAAAATAAGCAGCACAACTGTTTCCAACATTAATAATAAATCAGCATTGGGCATTGGGCACAAATTAAATAAATTAGTGAGAATTAGGTGAGAAAAGTGTGTTTAAAAGTTTATTTATCTAAAAGTCCACAAACGGCCATACAGTAGTTGCATACAGAACAGAGATAGTCATACATGTTTTTTTGTTGTGATGTTTGTTTATAGTTCTGCTTTGCGTTCAGCTGAAATGCTGACCTTACTCTTTGAGGAGAACAGCCAGCTCAGCCTTCACGCTTCTGTGAACCTTCAGGTCCTGAAAAAGACAGTTTTACATAGTACAGGTCAGTCCAAAAACACTTACACACTCCAGAAGCAACCTATATTTATTCAGATGCCAAGACGGATAGTTGGATATTGTTCAGTTTTTACGTCCTACTGTGGCACTCTATGGTCTATGTTTCTGACAGTGGTAATGATACCCAGAGCATATATAACAGCTGAGTCATTTGACTTTGTGAGGTTGCCATGTTGAAAAAAGCAAGCGGAAGCGCATTGCGAATAAAGACCTGCCTTCAATGCTACCTTTCAATCAAAGCTCAAAGCAAAAGCAGTTTTTAGCTGCACACCTGTGGTCAAAGTGCTTACTGCTGGCACAAATTAGCATGTTGATTTCTTTTAGAGCGTTTCAGGCTGCTGTTAGTCCCTCAAACCAAAGCAGCTAAAAATTGGTCAAAACAAGCACTGAAGCCAAATGTGTAATTTAAAGTAGAGATAACTGGCTGTAAACATACCGTCATGATCATTCAAACACATTCTCTCTATGTAATTTACCATAAACAAAATTATTAATTGTGAATATAACAAATAAAATTGTATAGTTATATTGTATAGTTATGAATAGGTCTATACTTTCTAAGGGGCCGTTCTCACAGAACGTGTGTTTTTGCATTCATGCGAAAACATATGCTTTTCTATCATTTTTCTAAGTAAACATGCACTAGATGGACGTCTTTGATGTTTCACTTATTTTCACTTTTTTAGTCTTTTAAAGTGATGACACACTTTTTAAAAAATGTGTTTCTTGACTTTGCGGGGTTTTTTTCATTCCAATGCCCAATGTCTCACATTTTTAGCAAAAACTTTGTATTGTTAATATCTACTGTCATGACAGTCATGTGTGTCTTGGGCCACTGACACAGAATGTTTTTTGCATCAAAAATTGCAAGAACGCATCATTGCTTTTAAAAGGGAAGTTCTTGAGACACTTTTTTTTTTTGAAAAAAGTTTAACTTAATTTAACTTGAGTGCCACGTTTTTAGAACACTGTCACGCAATTATACTTCAGCTCGTAACTTTATTAGTAATTGCAACATAGGGCCGTTCACACAAAATATGTATTTGCATTCCACTGCGCTGCTTTTCCATTATTTTTCTAAGGAAATGTGCTAGATGCACATGATTGACAATTGCTCTCACTTTTTTAAACACTAAAATGTGTTATGTATCAATGGACCCTGACTCTGTATCATAGACTACCGCTGTCATGATAGTCATTGTGTCTTTTTTAATATATTGTGAGCCATTCACACTGTTTTTGCACTGAAAAACGCAAAACTTTGGTAAGTAAATAAAATGAAATTATTGGCCATTCTATTGCCCATACGGCTAGTAACTTTCTTAGTAATTGAAACACAATGCTTGATTTAAATTACAAGAACAAACTTTGCTGTTTTTCACGAAAAAGCAAAGTGAAAATCTGCCTATTATTCTCTGTCACACCTCTTGAGTTAACTATTTCTGTCTTCCTGCCAAGTGAGTCTCTGTGCTCCATATATGGAGGCTTCACAAGTTGCAGACGGACGGCCAGTGTGAGTCCAGAGAGTTTGAGGTCCTTGGTCTGAGGTTTCTGACCATCAAATGGGCCCTGTGGGTTTCGCTGGAGAACCGGCTCCTCTCAAACCATCTGTCAGCCTGTTCCTGATACCGACACCAGGGAAACTTATCCAATTAGTAAGCAAAGGGCAGCCATGTTGGATCACAGCCATTCTCATGCTGGCCTTGTAGCAGCATATTGTACTACAGCACATTTTTTGGTTAATTTGTATAAATAATGGATCGATATGTTTTTCTGTCTCTCAGCAAGATGTCTTATTCAAGACAGATGTTGAAGCAAAATTTTGATAAATATTTCCTTAAAGGTCTGTATGGAGGACATCTTGTTATTCATTCAGAGTTGAATCTAACAAAATGAAAGCTGATGCTACTGACAGCTGGCATATGCTCACTTTCTTTGTAAACAGCGGGAAAACATATCATAAAGACTTTCAAGTATCAAAATCATGCCACACTTAATAATGGATATTTTTCTTTCTCAGAAAGTTCTTCGGATACTCTTCTGACAGAAGGCCCCCATAGACCTGTATAAATCTGTAAAAATGTAATCGATACAGCGGCAAGTTTGTCTTTTCCTAAAGTTTGCCAAGTTTTTCTCACTCAAACTGGGAAGGGCATTTGTAGTTCCCAGCATGCTTTGCATTGGGAGTAAATGTTGGTTATTTTTAAAGTGCTTTATAAGTGTTTTTGAGCAAGATGAAAAAGAAGGAGACTTAATAGTGTTTAATGTCTAATATATTAGTAGTAGTTAGCTAGTTAGTAGACACTGAATGATGTTACTCAAAAGGGTAATGTAAAAGGAATCATATCAGGTATATATACTGTATATGTATAGACAACAACACATTTTCACAAAGAAATTGCTGGAAAATTTCACAATCAATTACAAAGAACTGCATGTAATACATTGAATTAAACATGCACTTTAAAAATATAAAGACTGAAATAGCATTTTCTTGTAAAACAAATGATCTTTTTTTTATTTACAACTTATTTAAAAAAAATTGTTTTACAGTGTGTATGTATGAATTTGTGAATAAACTTCAAACAATTCAAAATGAAAGGGAAAAATATGTTGATGTACTTTCATTGATTTGTGTGGAACTGTGTATTATTAAATAATATAAATTCAAAGCGCTTTTTAATCAGGAAAGATCCCCTTATATAAAGCATTTATTATTGATTTTTAAACACACTTGGGGGTTATATAGTAGTAAATAATAATTATTTAGCATTTTTTGTGATTTTGTCTTTTACTAATATTCTTTGAAGTACTATATAGTACTTAGTATTATACTTTTGCATTTTCATAACAAAACTGACTCTTTTTCAGACTCTGCTTTGACACTGTACTTAACCTTGAAACCATAAAATGCATGCTTTCATCATTTTTTGTTTCATACACTATACATTAAAAATTGTCATTGCTGTGTGTTCACTGCTATAAAGCCAAAATTTCTTTAGTGCCGAAGCCTTCCATTTCATGAACATGGAAGTGTGTACAAGGTCTATTGCCTCAAATTTCCCTTTGTGTTCCCTTCAAATCTGTGATGGCCTTTTCTTGCTCGGCTATCTATGATCAAAGCAATAAACTGGCTTTACTGCAGCTACACCACAGACATCAGTCAGCTTTGCCTGCGAGTCACTTTTATTAGAAACACATATCAGAGCATCCACACTCCTTACATTCTTATCAGACATACTGGAAGATAACACTTCAACACTTACTCGGTTTTACAGTGACCAGGGAAACCGTCAGGCATTAGTGGAGGCTGTTGGTCAAAAAATAAATAATTTCAATTAGAGGTGATAAGCGAAAGATTCTGCAATGAAAAGTTCAGCACTGATTTGACAGAATTACGCTGCATATGTATTATCCTTGCCATGTATTTGTGATGTTTGAGGGCATTGTTAAAGTCTTACACACTTAGACAAAGCATCAAACAATATATGCGAGCACACTGAGGGATATTTTAAAAAATGGCCTCATTTAAACCAGTCTTGATAGAATGGCTGCCAAGGTAATGTTGCCATTTTCTGCTGTATACTGCTGGGGTTTTAAAGATAGAGCTGGTTGGGCCAGGCATCTCAAAATTAAGCAACCTGAAAACGACCTAAGCAGCCTTCTCGTTACGAATATTAAATCGTGTAGTGAGAGATGCACGAAGCTCGCTGTTCTGACATGAGTATGGAGACTTGGAATTGGAAATCTTGGCAAATTGGGGTGACGTGAGGTGACTTTGTTTATTTTGGCAAGGATGCAGTTCTCAGAAAGATAAATAAATTAGGATGAGGCATGGATCTGGATTGCAGGGACCAGCTTCACGCCTCAGCACGTGTTTTTTGGGATGGTGTGATGGATGGGGTGCTGCATGGTGAGCCGCTCTTTGTGTGCCCGACATGCGGCGAGCAAATTAGGAACGCCGACATATGAGGATGAAGGTCACCGCTATCTTTGAGCGAACTGCTCAATCTTAAGTGTGAAAGTGAAAATTCTTCTGTCAGAGCACATGATGAAGAGAAATTATGCAAACTTAGCCTGTTGTGAGGATCACCTGTTGAGTGCAAGATGTTTTGGTCACTGTTTTTTTCAGTCTTTGTTTGAAAAAATACATAAACATTCATGCTGGATTTGTTTTAAGTGTTTATAAGGATTTATTATTTTTTTTTTTTACATATGCATTTATTTGTGCATAATTTATCCAGTCAGATTCTCCCTATGTCCCTTCTCCTACCTGCATATGAAGTGTAGCCTACAAGGGGGAACTGTGCTCCCAGTTGAAAAAACTCTAGCTAAAACCAGCCTAAGCTGGTTGGCTGGTTTTAGCTGGTCATCCAGCCTGGTCATAGCTGGTCAGCAGGCTGGTTTTAGAGGGGTTTTTACCACTTCATTAGCTGGTCAGGCTGGGAGACCAGCTGGAACAAACAGCTAAAAGCAGCTTGACCAGCCTAGCCAGGTTGGGAGACCAGGTAAAACCAGGCTGGTTTTAGCTGTTTCTTTGTTTTTTTTAATTTAAAAAATAATGCTACTTAATTTTTAAAGTAGCATTTTAAAAATGTGTTCTGTAATAATAATAATAATAATAATAAAAAAGTTTAATGAACTGTTGAATGAATGCTTTTCCATGACTTTCTTCAGTTTATTTTTCATAAATATTTTCACTTTTCCCCATTTTCTAGGGTTAATATTCAACTAAAGTGTAATTTAAAATTTTTTAAATATAAACCAATTTACAAAATTAATTTTTCATTTTTTTAATGAAATTTTACCACAGTTATTACATTATAAAGTCCTTTTATCCTCGAGGCTCAGTAAAATTATTTTGTACTGCGGTAAAATCCTATTTATTAATCGTTTTCCCCATAAGGGAGATTAGTGTATAACAACATAACAATTTAGGAAATATTCTCCTGACATATTTTAACAATCAAGTCTTGTGTCGCGTAGTTTTTCGGCGGTTTGAATCAGAATCGGCGATACCCATTTGCAAATGAATCATACGTTTTTTTCAGTTAAATATCCATACGTGCCTGCGAAACAATCTGAATCGGTTCGCGATTCAGTCTGAATGATACAGACAGTTCATTTAATCGTTCTCTCTCAGTAAACAGAGTACATCCACATCGCTAAATGAAGTGGATATTTATCCACAATCCATCGAAATCAAACCTAAAAATTCATTCTGTTGTTTGCCAGTGATTAAGATGGACTTTATTCACCGGCATGTGAAGCTTGTGAACGACTCCGTACTACAGGTAAAGACATTTCAGAGATTCAAAACACTACGTTATAGTACACGAAAAAAGTACAATGTTTAGGGTGAAAATATTGCTTCATTTTGACATACTTGCTACTTTAAGTACATACTGTAAAACAAACCATTCAACTTTATTGTTTTGGAGTTTCTTGGAAGCTTTCTTGGGACATAAACACATTTGCCTACTCAGCAGTTCAGCCTCATTAGAAGACTTCCCAGTGTTCATAAGTGTGTTTATCATTTAACCTAGACTAATATTTGCTTGCATGGCAAACTGAATGCGTACAGTTGTGTGTTTGTTTGTTTGTTATTTCACATTGAAGCCACAGTAAGTCAATGATGGCGCATGAGGCACTGGGCCCAACTGGAAACCCATCTGTCTTTGCAGTGAAAAATGTGTAACCTGTCAATGTATACATTTCCATATAAGTGCTCTGGTTGCTTTAGCAGCTGTCTAATGCACACATCTTGGCACCTGTGGTGTCAGGCCTCTCTCTCAGCGCCCACCCTCAAGACGTAATAACACCAACTCAGTGAGATGAAGGAATGGGAGCATGTCATTCCTTTAGAGGAGAAACCTCTAAGGAGTCAGCAGAAAAAGGTGCTTGCTTTGTTTCTTTCGGCTATTCAGCACTTTTTGAGCAGATGTTCTGTTCTCATATCAGTGTATGTGTATTCCCTTCCCCCCCGATGAGGCTGAGCTGTAGTCACAGGTATGCGGGCAGTCTTTGCTGATGGTGTTTACTCTGGATGACTGGTCTCGGTCTTACTGTGTGGGTGGAGTTTGAACTGGGCTTTCATTAGTGCTGAAGAGGTAGTTTAGGGGCTCCAGAGGGTCCAAATTAGATAAACATACAAACACTTAGCAACTGCTGAGCCTCTCTCAGCCTCTCATTCTGTTTCTCATTCCATCTCTGTTTTTTGTGTTGCTTCTTTCTTATCATGTTATCTTAGAGGCTCGTGAAGGGCTTGAAACTATATTCATTTTTGTGACCGTCAGCATATCAGCAATGATAGGGCTAAAGGGCACCTTTTATGACCGTAGCACTCTACATTTTAATTTAATAACCTGTATTCAGAACTGAATTATTTGTTGTTTTATTATAAAGATCATTATTTTCGCTTCGACTGGTTTCCATGTTTTATGGGGACATTCTATAGACATAATGGTTAAAATACTGTACAAACTGTATTTTCTGTCCCCTATACTGCTACACCTACCCCTCACACCAAACTTTCTGCAATTTTGGATTTTCAAAAAAGTTATTAAAAATTATTTGGCTTATAATTTTATAAGCTTATAATTGTAAGCTGAATTTCAGCATCATTACTCCAGTCTTCAGTGTCACATGATCCTTCAGAAATCATTCTAATATACTGATTTGCTGATCAATTTAATGTGCCCTTGATAAATAAAAGTATTCATTTATCAAAAAAAAAAAAAAACTTATTGATACCAAACTTTTGAACAGCAGTATATAATAATAATAATAATAATAATAATAATAATAATAGCAAAAAATAGCATTTTCCCCTGATGTATTTTGCCAATTTTTTTTCACCATTGCATAAATTAAATCGATAAAATGTGCTTTTTACTGTTTTGTCTTGCTTTTCAAAGAAAAATCAATTATAAAACTACAATTTAAAAATATTTATTTACATGTATCACTGAACATTTTTCAACATTCTAGCAGACATTATACCAACAAAGCACAATTAAACTTAAATGAATAAGTTAGTAAAATATTTTTTGGCCATTTTTTAGACCCCCTTCTTGAATCAGGCATGTGATTCTAAAGACAAAAAAAGAAGGAAAACTGGAGACTTTGAGCAGCAAATCAGCATATTGATTTCTGAAAGGTCCTGTGACACTGAAGACTGGAGTAATGATGCTGAAAATTCAGCTTTAATCGCAGCAATCAATTAAATTTTACTATATATTCACATACAAAATAGTTATGTAAAATTGTAATAATATTTCACAATATTAATGTTTTTTGTATTTTTACTATACAAACAAATGCAGCCTTGCTGAGCAGAAAAGGCTTCTTTTAAAACATTAGAAAATGTTACAGATCCCAATTTGAACACTGTGTAATTTTGGTTGCCGAACATTCGGTGCATCCCTAATAATTTAGTTTTTTTTGTGATTTAAATAATGACAAATGTATTTTCATCTTTGTATTCGGCTGTGTTAAATTGTGAAGCTACATATTTCCTACTTGAGAATGAGTAAAATGTAAAAAAAAAAAAAAAAATGAAATTCCCAAATGATGCATTAAGAAAAGTTTTATGCCATTTATTGGTACATGCACTATCAAAGACCCATTTGAAAAGTGACTGTCGGCCTAATATCGACTTAACTGCAGCTTTCCCCAGGTATCAGACCTTTTTCCTTTCGTTTGAACCTTTCTGATTAGATTTTGTATGAGCCATTTGTCTTTCAGATAGCCGTTTGTCATCCTCTCAGTCTTTCTCTACCCCACCCCATAGCATTATTTAGATTTTTCTCAGGGTCCCTTTTGGCCCCAACTCCTCCTCCTATCGGTTTTTCTCTCTTCTTCCCACTCTTCTCGGTCTAATGATGCCGACTAAATGCTTACTCTTCTCTTTCTCTCTCTTCTTCTCTATCCTTCCCCCTCTCACCCTGCCGGACCCCCCAAGGTTAAACGAGCTCCTTTAATTGCCCGTCATCAATTAAATGTTGACTCACGAGCTCCGGGGTGTGCAGGATAGATCTAGTTATTCTACTGAAGACCTCCTTGGACCCTGTTATAGACCCTGTTTCTCTTTCAGAGTTTTGCTTAAACAGATCCTACCGGTTGTTGGAGGAGGGTTTGTGGTGGGATCTGGCCCCAGGGACGGGATCTTAATGCGTTTTTAATGAGAGTAGTCTGCAAAGTGACACTGTGTAAATGGCTGATATGATGTGTGTTTACGTGTAGAAGGTTTGCTTTTTCCCAGGTGTTTATCCTCGGCGCCTTCTCCATTCCGTCCTCCTTTGTGATTCAGTAATGACCACTTCAAACAAAAGCCTCTGTGTTATTTGCCTATTAATGGCTGCTGTATGTTTAATATCTCTCGGCTCAGCTCCGCTTTAGAGGTGCATAATAAGAGAGAGTTATTTTAATAAGATGACAGCGATTAATATTCTCATTTCTCCAATGTGAGGAAGAGAGGGGTGATGCACGGCCTCCGGTGCGGCATATATTACAGTCTGTGCGCTCCATCTAATATTAATACGATTTGGTTGGATATTTTAATATGTCTTGGGCTAAACCGATGGATGGCACGGAAAAGATAGATGGCTGACAAAAGAAAATTTTGCTGCTTCATTATTGAGGCAGTCAATTGAAAGTAATGGAGTTGGCGGGCATGAAAGAGTGTCTGAAATATGAAGTGAGAGACTCTTTAGCCCCTCATCATGGACCGCATGCCCCTCACACACTTCAGTGGATCAGTCAGCCGTGTGCACGGTGCATTTAGATCACCAGTCCGCCGCCACCTCAAATGCTGGGAGTTTTAAAAATTGAGACTTAAATTTGGCTATAAACTTGTGCCTGTCTGTGTATATAATAGTTAGCAGATTTCAAAATGAATATGCATCTTTCATGAAGTACATTATAATGCCTAAATTCACTTGTAGCAATTATGTTTCCTCCCTTTGTGTTTCTGGTTTGTTTGTAATGTATTTTAATGTTTTAGTCAAAATATAATTAGTATTGAACTTTGCATTATATCGATATCGGTGCATCAGTGACGTACGTGAGACATTTAATTTTAAGTCTGTATTTAAAAAATATTTAATATATATTTATATAAAATTAAATATATTTATATTCACATATATACTGTTGAATTTAAATGTATATTTTATTTAATAATATACAAATATTTATAAATGTATGTAAAATATATTTCTGAATAAAAAAGTGACATTTCAAAATATATAAAAATAAACTTTATTTTTTTTGTATTTTGTTTTATTATATATACAGTATATATATGTGTGTGTATATATATATATATATATATATGTGTGTGTGTGTGTGTATTATATATAATTTATATTTTATATATTTTAATACATTTATTCAAATTTTATATTTTTGAATATATTTTAAGGTGTTATTTGTTCCTGATAGCAAAGCTGAATTTTCAGTAGGCGTCATATCACATGATTGTTTCATGCATACAGAAATTATTTTAATAAAACCGATACTAATAACAATTAAATACTAATAAATTGCTATTTAAATACATTATATATGCATTTTATATATAAAGTAAGAGTGTTAAAATTACAGTTGTCATTTAATGAATCAAAGGAATAAATGCAATATATCCCTGCTCACTGCTGATGTCTTTAGAATAATTCTTAGTTATATAAAAAGAATGTCAAGTGTTTTCTTCCTTTGCAAGCCAAGGTCCATGTATTCAACCACAAGGCTTTTCAAGTATGCCTTCACCTTCCTCCTGTTGAGTAGTTATTGTGTTGGTGGTTCTGCTCATTTATAATTTCACAAATGCATAGTTTTCCCTTGGCCCTTTATAAGATTATTATTTAATGGTGATCTGGTGTTCAAAACCAATAGGTGCAATTGATTTTAGAGGTTGTGGATATGGGACTCCAGGTCATGTTTTCAATTTTACCCCTGCTTCAGAACAGAAAATGATATAGACTGCAGCACAGACCCTGACCTTTAGCCTCAAGAGTAGTGGTTTCAGTGCAAATGTACTTCTTTCCCTTGCCCCTTTGCTCTGTTCATCAGAGGGAGAAGATGCAACAACCTTCTCCAGGTCTTCCTATGAGAATCCACAGGCAGTGATGAATGCAGTGGTTTGCGTGTCATCAATCAGCGTCATGCGTGTCTGACTCTTTGGGGCGAGCCTTCTGATTTTCAGCCCCAATCCCTCTCGAGGAGCTGCTGTGTGCCAATGCTAGACCTCTTGCTGGGAACTGTGGGAGTGTGTAATGAAGCAGATTCTTTTCATATTTTTGGACTTTTGTTTTGGAAGTCCCGAAAATCAGGAATCTATTTCGAACCGGCCAACCGTCCAGGAAAAAATAGAGACCTTAACAGTCAAAGCAAACAGAGAGCGAGTGAGAAGTTTTCTGCTTGCTTTATTTATTATTTTTATTTTGTGTCTGTTTTTATTTTTAGCATTTTTTAATAATCACATTTATTAAATTGTAAAAAAATATTATTTTTAAATAATTATTACATTTTACACTACAAGTTTTGGGTCGGTAATTAAAAAATAAATAAATAAATAAATAATTTTTTGAAAGAAATCTTTACTGCTCATAAAATCTGCAATTATTTAATTAAATATAATGTAAAAACAGAAATATTTAGAAAAAGTATTACTATTTAAAATAAATTTCTATTTTAATATATTTTAAAATGTAATTTATTCCTGTGATGGCAAAGATGAATTTTCAGCAGTCATTAATCCAGTCTTCAGTGTCACATGATCCTTCAGAAATCATTCTAATATGCTGATATGCTTATTATTATTTATCAGTATAAAAAAACAAAAAAACAATTGTGATGCTTAATATTTTTGTAGAAACCGTGATACATTTTAGATAGATTGCAATTTTTTTTAAATGTCTTAAATGTCTTTACCTTTGATTAGTTTAATGTGTTCTTTCAGAATAGAAGTATTAATTTCTTTTGGTAAAAAATAAAAATCTTACTAGCTCCTAACCTTTGAGTGGTAGTATATGTATAAATGTTTTAAATAAACACTTATGTTTATATTATTTAAATATGAATGTTACATTTTGTATTTAAATAATTTATTAAAATCTTTAGAATG
This sequence comes from Spinibarbus caldwelli, assembly GCA_039654775.1. Taxonomy (NCBI): domain Eukaryota; kingdom Metazoa; phylum Chordata; class Actinopteri; order Cypriniformes; family Cyprinidae; genus Spinibarbus; species Spinibarbus caldwelli. The sequence continues at coordinate 13,317,187 of CM077244.1, read as the reverse complement.
TTTTAGAATTCCAGTTGAAAATTTTAAAAGATTGACAGCCATATTTTCTGTACAAAGGAAGACAGTAAAGCATTCAGAAGATGAATAGAAAGACAGGTATGAAATAATAACAGAAGAAGGGGGCAGTTGAAGGTGGTAAATGTATCGCTGCGCTGGGTCACATGTGCCTGAACAAGTTCCCCTCTTTTTATTCTACAGCAGTGAGAGAGAGTTCTGCTTCATGGAGTATGAATTGAGGTAATGTACCTTGATGGCTCTCTTTCCCTCTCTCTCTCTGTCTCCCTGCTGTTTTTATGTTCTTCTCAACACCTACATGCCTAACTGCAGCTGTGAAGACGGTTTGTACCCTCCTCTACCCTGTCATCTGTCCTGTTTCTTTCACTCGCTCCCTTTTGATTATTTCTTATGTGGTCCCCCGCCTATACTGACGTGAGAAATTACCAGTTAAAATGAAAGCTTGTGTGTATGTGTGTGTGTGTGTTTGTCCATGTTAATGAGGTGCCATAATGTTCTGTCCAGGGAAATGAATCAGCCGCTCTCCTTGACTTTGCTGCAGTGGCAGGACACGTACAAGATAAGAGAGAGACAAAAAGAAAGAAAAAATGAGACTTTGACATTCTAAAGCATTTTAATGGATCATAAGCTAAAAACTACTTGGCAAAATTGTTGAAATGTTATTAGAATCAGTCTCAAAGAATGATACTGTTGTTATTAAATATATATGAATATGTTCCAATTGAATTGTAGGCTATAGTTCAAGTAAACAACTGGGTAATACTTTATTTTTAAGGTGTCCATAATACAGAGTAATTACCTAGTTAAGTACTTAGTAGTAGCCGTTGTACTTACATGAAACAAAATGTACTTACCATGTAACTAAGTTATGGAACAGCCTGTACTTACAGTTTGTAATTATGTACATGCAATAGGCAGCTACTGTTACACATAACAGACCGAGTCTGTTACACAGCTATATAACCAAAAGATTGTTACATATGTGTTGCAGACTTTATACAACGTAATTATAAATGGAAGTACACAGACATAAGCTACTTAAAATAGTGTATCAAGATTGTACTTAAGTGTACTTTATGTGTATCTATACTGTACACCTTATCCAGCTGCACCTTAGTTTGATTTAACCCACCAATACACAGCTTAAATACATGTAATACCTTTCTAATTACATTAAAATTACAGAATATTACACAGGCATAAGCTACTTAAAATAAAGTGTTTCAAGATTGTACTTAAGTGTACAAGTAGCTGTGTAACAGACTCGGCCTGTTACATACAGTATGTGTAGCATTAGCTGCCTATTACATCTACATAATAACAAACTGTAATTACAGGCTGTTCCATTACCTAGTTACATGGTAAGTACATTTTGTTTCATGTAAGTACAATGGCTACTGCTAAGTACTTAATTAGGTAATTACTCTGTATTATGACACCTTAAAATAAAGTGTTACCAACAACTGAATCACAGTAGAGTGAGAAACCATTGAATATCTTCATTTTCAGTCATGTCACATGGATTGAGGTCTGATTTGGAAAGTAAATGGGAAGGACTTCTTAACTTCTTATGGTTCAAACAGAAGTCAGTTCAACTCAATTTATAGATAAATTAAATAGATGGTTAAGGGCATTAAATATGGATGTCTCTATTCGTCCTGGGGACTGTCCCGTAGCGGGTTAACATTTGAAGTAGTGTGTGCAAAGATTCAGCAAAGGAAAACGATCCGTTTGCTGCAGGGAGAGAGTGTGAGAAAGTCAAAGAAGGAGAAAAGAGAAGAATTTGAGAAGAGGAGTTTGAAAATTTGCCTTCTGGGCTTTAGAGTAATGAGTCACACTGTAAAAGTTGTTATTTTCATTTCATAGAAACTTAGAAACAAGCTTCTACAGAAAATGCATCTATATATAGAGAGAAGGACTGATACTGTAAATGCAAAACAAAGAGATACGAATTTAATTTTACATTAAAATGGTTTATTGCAGAAAATATATATATATTTTTTTAATGTTTACTTTTATATAATTTACTTATATAAAACTTTCATTTAAATGGATAGTTCACCCAAAAATGAAAATTCTGTCATTAATTGCTCATCCTCATGTCGTTCCAAACTCGTAAGACCTTCGTTCATCTTCAGAACACAAATTAAGATATTTTTGATGAAATCCGAGGGCTTTCTGACCCTGCATAAACAGCAACATAACTACCACTTCAAGGCCCAGAAAGGTAGTGACGACACTGTTAAAATAGACCATGCGACATCAGTGGTTCAATCTTAACTTTATGAAGTTACGAGAATACTTTTTATACGCAAATAAAACAAAAGTAATGACTTCATTCAACACTTCTCTTTCGTGTCAGTCTTCGACGTGTGTTCATGAGAGTACTACGATGCATGCATGTGGTGCTGCTGATGTAGGAGCCGGCGTTCTGATGTAGAACGTCTCTTAGTTCATCTCTCTTAGATGAACTCTCTCTTCTTAGTTCATCATCTGTATTCTGGTTCAAATAAGTAAGGCTGGGCAAAAAATTGCAAGTCATCCTTGCTGTCGAACCCTTCAGACATGTTTACAAAGACTGTTTTATGCACAGCGTGCATCTCTCTCTGCTTGTAAACAAGGCACAGCACATCTGGGTTCTACATCAGAACTTTAATTTAGAAAACTTACATTTATTTATATAAAACTTTATCATCATGGAATCTGGCAATTTCCAGGAAACAGCAAGAATGTTACATGAAAATGACGTCTTTCATAATTTTTATTGGCAGATTCCATTGTGACTTTAGACTATGACAACATTTTGGGAAATCTAGGTTGCTGTTGGAAGAGATGTTAGTGAGGCCAGCAGGGGGTGCTCACCCTGTGGTCTGTGTGGATCCTAATGCCCCAGTATAGTGACGGGGACACTATACTGTCAACAAGCACTGTCTTTCGGATGAGACGTTAAACCGAGGTCCTGACTCTCTGTGGTCATTAAAAATCCCATGGCACTTCTCTTAAAGAGTAGGCGTGTAACCCCGGTGTCCTGGCCAAATTCCCACCACTGGCCCTTGTCAATCATGGCCTCCTAATAATCCCCATCCACTTGATTGGCTCTATCTCTCTCTCTCCTCTCCACCTGTAGCTGGTGTGTGGTGAGCGCACTGGCGCCGTTGTCCTGTGGCTGCCGTCGCATCATCCAGGTGGATGCTGCACACTGGTGGTGGTTGAGGAGAGACCCCCCACATGATTGTAAAGTGCTTTGGGTGTACAGCAATACACATAAAAGCGCTATATAAATGCATCATTCATTCATTCAGCATTTTCTGCTATTGGGGCATGTTGTCACAAAAGGAAATAACTTGAATTATATCATCATCGTGGCAACAACTGAATTTGTAACCGTAGGGGACTTTTCAGTCTCTCTCGAATTAATCTCATTCATTCCTCAGAGACTCAGTTTATCATCCTACACTTTCTGTCATATCATTATTTCCTTTCCTCAAGCAGTGAATCGTAAATGTCAATAACATTGTGATGTACCGCTTGATAAAACTTGAACTTGTATCAGTTTTTCGTACAGTTGTTTGTATCTGACTCTCTCGCCTGGATGAATTGGATGAAGTTCAGAGTGCCACTGGCTCTGTGTCACATCTCCGAAAGGGGAGATGCCGAGAAGGATGTTGTGTGTGTGTGTGTGTGTGTCCTTTTGTCATGTTTACAGCGCCTGCAGTACTAGAGTCCTCCAGTTGTTGTTAGATCATGCTGTCTTGTTCAGTGTGTAACCCGCTGCCCCTTGAGCACTCAGATGATCTAAACACACTTCTTGAGGTTGATGCTTCAGTTTTCTTTTGTGTTAAAAGGCCTCCAGTGTTTGCCGGTAATCTCTTTGTCTCTTTCTCTCACTTTCTCGGTCTCATTTTGTAGTCGCTCACTAATCATAGACTACAATAAAGCACCTTAGAATTGCAATTTGTGAAGCCACATGGGAGGGGGAGAGCAGCATGAGATGGTGGTTGACTTTGTGCAAATTAACTGAAGAGGAAGAGAGAGAACGATAAAAAAAGATGAAGATAAAAACCCTCTCGTTCCCATAATGCCACAATTACTAAACTGATTGAGAGATCACAAAATGATTTTTCATCTCAAGTGCCTGGGTACAACAAAACTATTGCAAATAATCCTTTGAACAGATTACGTCATGGCCTACCAAATAAATAAAGCGTTGAGCTATGATATCATTCCTGATTTTAAGAGGAACTTCAATGATATGTTTTGTAACATCTACATTTAAAGCCCCAAATTAGTTAATTCATTTCAGATCAAGCCGTATCACATTTTCACACTTCATATAGAGGCCATTAGTAATAAAAAAACGTAGCATTAAAAAAGTGAGATGAAACGAGCGAGTGAACAAATGTGCTTTTTAAACAAATCTTTTCAGTGAACAAATTTTTATTATTTATTGGTTTGATTTATTGTATGAATGTTGCCCAAACACTGAACAACAGGACATGTGAGTCATTCAGCTCGTTCATCATGTATAAATATCTTTAATGACTATTCAGATTTATAATGATGAAAAATACAGTTGAAAATCATTGATTAAACTATTGTTGTTTTGCATGTTTAGCAGTTGGCACAATGATTTGGGGCCTGTTTCATAAAACAAGTTGACCAAATAAGCCAGGTTTATTTCAGTTAGTCTGACGTATTGTCAGTTGATTTGGTTCAAAATAAGTCAAGACTAACTGAAATAAGCCTGGCTTATTTGGTCAACTTGTTTTATGAAACAGGCCCCTGCTTTGTCACGTGGAGTAAATATGCACTCGCATCAAACTAAATTTAAGTGAAATTTTATAAACAAAAATGGTTCATTGTCAATAGTACAACAGTGTATGAAACACAGCTCACACAGAAGTCACTTCTTATCAAGTAGCTTCATCTTACAGCTGCTGTTATTATAATGTATAGCACTCAATTTGCTACAGGCTACTGTACTATTGTTTTGAACATAAGTCAATATTTCACACTCGCACACAGAGAAATACTATATATTGCTGCTACGTGTGGACGTGTTAATGTTACTACATGTTACTATACTATTGTTTTGCACAAGTCAATATTGCACGTTACTATACTATTGTTTTGCACACTCGCACATACAGATGTACATAGTCTATATCTCTATATACATAGTCTATATTTCTACTTCTGCAACATAGCTGTACTTTTATTATGTTTGTTTTTATGTATGTGTATGTCTGTTTTTATTTTTTTACATAATTTGCACTTGTCTTGGCGTTCAATGTGGACAGCAAATAAAGAATTTCATTGTACAGGGAAACTTGTTTTTCCTCACTGTGAACATGGCAATAAACGCTTTGAATCCTTGAATCTTTGAACTTTCAAACCTAGTAGGTTTCTGTTGGTCATTGTGGTGAATCTTAATGGCCAGCTTGACAATGAGCGAAGTCTGTGTGGAGATCTTTTTCTCCTTCACACCAAACTTTCAAATTTCTAAAAAATTAGTTAAACACTCTATCTGGAGTCTGTTAGTTAGTTTAGTTGACATTTTTAAATAACCGATAATAAGGATTGTTTTGATCATGAATGAAACATTTTTAACACGTAAAGACATAGGAGATGAGCACTTGTCATCTGCTGACATAATCTGTAGAAATGAGATGAATCAAAATCCCACCCCACTATAATTTATAATCATAACCCACACCACTGTAATTTATAATCATGCATTTATAATTTCCAATTAATTTCTTTATTTGTAACATTTATTAAGGAGAAAAATATTTTATCAAGAACGAGATGTAACCTGCTCTTTTTGAGAACCTGAATGATTCATTGAGCAAATAAACAACGTCCTTTAGAATTCAAACTAGCTTACTGTCAATCATTGCGAAAAGTTGTTTTTCCTCGGAGGTAGGTTTCACAATGTCGGTTTTTGCATCATGATGCGCAAAGAGTCTGTCAGTAACTGGAGTTTAGCGTGAACCCGTTTACGTCTCATCGGTTGTCATCTGAAGAGTGATGTCCCGTGTCTGCAGGCTCAAGTGAACCATGTCAGCAAATGTATTCCTGATAGTTCTTTGTCAAATCCAAAATCAAGCTTGGGATTTGTATTTTTTTTTTGGTGAAAATACATTGTTCAGTCTCAGACCTACACTTGTTTTGTTCATGAGTCTTGAATTACACATGGAAAGAAATTGTAGACTCCCAGAACAAACAAACACGTCACTCTTCTGCCTTTGAAATGCTGATTGATTGGATAGGCCTTTTTTTCCTTATGACCAAACTTTTGTGAACTGCTTCGTGTGCACCATGTTAATTCTCTGTGTTTTGCAGCGGAAATCAATGAAGACGTTTTCAAACAAATGTTTGAGTGCGTTTGTTTGTCTCGGCTGACAGCGTGGCAGTGCTTTAGTGTCTGCTTTGACATGTTTGTCAGCTTTCCTCTTCCCCTCTGCCTTCATTGACAGTACCATGAGCTCTGTGATTTCATTCTCTGCCTGTCTCTCTCTCTCTCTCTTTCTCGGTTTCTCGCTCTTCCTGTTTCACCGATGTGCCTGAGCAGACGTTTTAAAGCTGCGTGTGTAGTTTTAATGGGAGTTTTTGATTTCTCTCAAAGCACTAATATCCATAACCATTCATATTCATGGCCTGCATTAATAAAGAGGAAAATGAGCAAATCCGGGATCTTTCAATGCCAGTTGGCCTATTATCCTTCATTATCTTTTTTTAATGGCCTCACTCGTGAATGGAATCAGAGACTGCTGCTGTAACTTAATAGAAAACTGGAGAATAGATGTAGAGAACAAGGAAGCACTGACAGATTGGGTGTCATTTTTCTTGTTACTTACACAAGAAAGGAATATTAAAAGCCTTAAATAGTCTGTGTATGATTATACGGTGAAGTCCAATGTATTATAATAATTCATTGTGTAATACTTCATATTGTAATATTTGTCATCAATATATCATGACATATTTTGTTTCAGGTATAACCCGTATAATATTTGTATGTTGTTCATCACTGGTTTTGCTTCAGGATCCATATTTTACATTGAACATAAAGTTGTGACCCAAAACTTCACTTCAGTTGTTCAATTATTTTGAACTGCATTTTATCATGATGTGGAATAAATAGGAAAATGCATGAAATGTATAAATTATTGCTTGAGTTTTTTTCTGATTATTTTGCCCGAAATTATTGATTTTGCAGCAATTTTTCTCAGCTGTCATGCTATTTGTAGAATGTGGTGGTGTGGAATGAAAATCTTTCAATAAACATGTAGATGATAGTTGGTGTACAGTTACCTGAAAATATTGTAATGCATAGCTAAGTAAGAAAGAAATGTTGCAATAGCCTACAAATTTGTGTATTGTTTATTCAAGTAGTATATTGTTTATTCACTTTCAGTCAGGTAGTTGAGTTTCTATAAGTTGATTGGGGGATTTTTCACTTTTCATAGGGCCAATCCGAATGGAAATGAGTAAATGGAAACAAGAAGGCAGTATTGTACACAAACCATTTATTTGCTTTACCAAGCAAATTAAGCTGAACCGTTTGTTTTGTTCTGTTTTTTTGTTCTTTTTTTATTATTATTATTATTTTTTTTAGGTAAACAATCTGATATCCTTAACATCAGTTAATTTCTTCATATTATTGATTAACCACATTTTCTTACCGAACATTTACCAATGTTTTCATTAGTTTTTCATAGTTTTCATTTAACCAAAAAACTTATTCAGTAATTAAATGTGGGAAAATGGGTATTTGAACTAATGAAATGAAAAATTTTCTGTCAAACATTTTCATTTCGGTGCATCATATCTTCGTATGGAGTGTAATAATTTTTATAATTATTATTATTATTATTTGTTTTTAAATTGCAAGTCACCATGAATAATATTGAGGATGGATCTGTTTTTGTAATTATTTTGCCATTGATAATCCTGAAATTGAAATAGTATTAGTTAGCCACCCTATTAGCCTTCTCCCAGGACCCTATTGAAAGAGATTTTTGGCCCATATTTTGGGTCCCGACCCATCAGTTGAGAACCACCGCTTGTGCAAGTATTCAGCGTGGATGTATATCTGTGAGACTGTGTATGAGCGCATGCATGTCGAGGTCTCACTGTGTGTGAAATACAGGCAGCAATATGTGAATGTGTGTTAAATGTGGAACACAGTGTTGGGAAGATGCACACCAATGTCAGTTGGGCACCCAGGGCTTTTGTTGAGGGGCACTGGAAATCACATGGTCACGTCATGGCTTGAGATAAGAATGGTTTCCTGAAGGGTTAGGTGTAGTTTGAAGGCCCAATGGGAGACTGTGAATTGAAGGAAATGACCGAAGGCAACTGTCCTCTGTGTGTGTGGATGTTTTTTTGTTATAGTTCTGTCTTAGGATGCTCTGAATTAAACACATTTGTTAATGGACAAATAAACAAGTCACAGACAGACTTCTCATCTCAGGTGTTTCAATGACAGCCGTGTTGTTTGGAGTGTCTTCACATATCCTGTAACACAAACACACATACTTCTGTGTTGTACTGAATGTAAGATTGATTGAACTGCTTTCACCCCTTTGGTCCCCCGCTTCCATTCACATCCGTTTGATCTTCTCGTCTCTCTGTTCTCTCTCGTCAATCCATCAGACTGTTTGTCCTTGTAAATTCCTGCATTATGAGTTCATCCGTCACAGCTGGAGGCAAAACGGCTCAAACTGCTTCATGCAGTGAGTGGAGTGCCATTTGATCACAACTGGACAGATTAGTTGGAAAATATTTTAGGTGACAGCTTTAAATTGAAATTTGTACCGTGTTTACCATGAAGGATGTGTTTGAATATGTTTACCTCTTTGGGAAATGGTTATTTTTGTCTCCTGTGTGATTTGTGATTCAGTGATGTGATTCATGCCCACACTTGTGTGTTGGTGTTTCTCGTGCTGTGTTAGCGTCTCTGATGGAGGAATTCATGACTGAATTAGGTAGTTATGTGGACACTGTGTTTCTTTTGAAGGTAGTAATAAGTGAGAGGATGACTGTTGCCCCTTGACAGACTGGTAATAACTCGACTAACCTATAGAGGGCGCTCTTTAACTGCACATACGGCCTTTAATTGTCATTCAGACCTCAGTCACTGAGTTCATGCCTTCAGAATAATATACTTCTGCACAAACATATAACATAAGAGCAGAGGTCAATAATAAATAACACTTGAGATAACATTTGAGTTATTTGGATGCAACATTTTGTGTGTCTGAAACAACATTCCTTTTCAGTCAATGTAATGCCTCATATTTTGCCCCATTTTGTTATATAGCGCCTACGTCTATGATCCAATCACATCTCACTCTACATTTTGGTTTTGAACATCCTGTTTTGCTATATACATTGTAAATGGGTTGTAAATGATCATTCTTATAATTTGTCAATCCATCTTTTTTATTTTTCTTATTGTAGTCAATGGATACAGCATTTATTTTTAGTTTCATAATGTGTTGAACCACATTTTTAAACATTAAAATGATAGCCTATACATAATTTTTTAAAAGTCTTAAAAATGTTGTCCAAAACTGTATTTATTTGATTTTAAAATACAGTAAAATATTGTGATATATTTTTACAAATAACTGTTTTCTATTTTAATATATTTAAAAATTAAGTAATTTATTCCTGTGATGGCAAAGCTGATTTTTCAGCAAGTCATTACTCCAGTTAGTTTCACATGATACTTTAGAAATCAGTCTAATATGCTGATTTGCTGCTTAAGAAACATTTCTTCTTATTATTATTATGGAAAACAGTTATGCTGTTTAATATTTTTGTGAAAACAGTAATCCTTTTGTCAGATTCTTTGATTAATAGAAACCCCAAATTTTTAAACAGTTGTGTGTTAATTTAAACATTTATTGTATAAAGAAATGGATTTGTTAATATTTAAATATATCTTTTCGAAACATTGATATAAACATATTTAAACTTAATTTTAACATGTGATTTAGATGTCGTAGTTTAAGATTTATCATCACATTCTGACTGGAGCACAATGTTAATTCAACATTTTTCTTTTAAAATCATTGTTACCATACTGCAGTGTAATTATTTCTCTTATTTTATTTTTTTGTCAATTTTGTCAGTAATATTGTTGGAGAACTTAACACTGGATGTGCAGCCTTCATTTCTGTGCAACGTGTACAGGCCTGACCTGTCACGTTACATGCTGGGTCACGAGGCCTGTCTCCTGCGGGCCAGCTTAAATCCTTGCATATGAAGTCGTCTTTAATATTAATGCCTGCTGATTAAACTGTCCAGAAATTATAATGAATCTGACAGAAAGTATCAAGTTTGTGCTGCTCTTTAAAGTCTAATGCTCACACTCTTAAATGCCATAAAACAGCTAAATATAGAGGTTTCAAGGGTCACTCCGCAAATTAGGCCAATTCAGTTGATATGCTAGTTTTCCAGTAGTAAACATTTACTGTGGTGGGCATAGTTTGAAGATTAATACAGTGAGTGTAGTAATTCTTGTGTAGTGGGTCAGTGAGCTGTACTTTTATATCTTGTTTTAGGCATTCTTTATAGCAGCCTGATGGGCCTGTGGATGGGATCTCACTAATAGATACATGGTGTAATTTGTAAGCAGTGTAAATCAATACGAGTGGGAGCGCCAACAAGAGAATAAATCAGGTGATCATGGACAAGCACTAATAAGCCATTTCACTCTTAACAAATGACCCTGCGTAGTATCTGTGTGTCTCTTTAAGTGTGCAGAGAGCTTAAATGGAAGTGTGTGAAAGCGAGATAGAAGTAAACAGGATGGAATGCAATATTATTATAATGATATACATTTGTTTTACAGATAACCGGCTTGAAGACCTACAGTTTCCCTGCTCAAACCAGCTTAGCTGGTCTCCCAACCTGTTTGAACTGATCTGGTTTGCTGATTTTAGATGGGTTTTGAGCACTTTTCATACAGGGAAAGCAGGTGAACACCAGGTTGGGAGACCAGCTGAAGCCAACTAAGACCAGCAAACCACTGTTTAAGTGCTTGCTTTCATCAAAGTCTTCTGCTGTTTAAACACTTAAAAATATGGGTTCCAGACAGGGGTTTTCACAGCAGTGCCATAGAAGAAATGTTTTTGGTTCCCCAAAGAACCTTTCAGTTCTCAGAAAATATTTTTTTTCTTAGTGTAAAAATCTAAAGAACCTTTTTCTTCTATAAAGAACCTTTTTTGGAATGGAAAGGTTTAGTGGATGTTAGAGGTTCTTCATGGAACCATTGATGCATATAAAAACCTTGATTTTTAAGAGTGTAGATGTTTCTCCTGAGAACAGACTCTAGTATCTTCACACATGGTTTCTGCAGTTAAGAGTCATTTCAGTTATTTTAAAATGAACTCAAACATTTTAGATCATCTGAGTTGTGCTAGTCATTGTCTAAAGAAATGCTGTTTTATTAGTTAATACATTTACATTTACGCATTTAGCAGACGCTTTTATCCAAAGCGACTTACATTGCATTCAAGTTACAGTTTCTACATTTTATGAGCTCTTGCTTTCCCTGGGAATCGAACCCATGACCTTGGCGTTGCTAGCGCCATGCTCTACTATTTGAGCTACAGGAAAGCCACATTTAATATGCCATTATTAAACTAAATGAAAGGATTGAATCCATCATAGATCGTTATTATGAATGAAAATGATGAAAGAATCACACATGTACAGTCAGGTCCATAAATATTGGGACATCGACGCAATTTTAACATTTTTGGCTCTGTACACCACCACAATGGATTTCAAATGAAACGAACAAGATGTGCTTTAACTGCAGACTGTCAGCTTTAATTTGGTATTTACATCCAAAATCAGGTGAACGGTGTAGGAATTACAACAGTTTGCATATGTGCCTCCCACTTGTTAAGGGACCAAAAGTAATGGGACAGAATAATAATCATAAATCAAACTTTCACTTTTTAATACTTGGTTGCAAATCCTTTGCAGTCAATTACAGCCTGAAGTCTGGAACGCATAGACATCACCAGACGCTGGGTTTCATCCCTGGTGATGCTCTGCCAGGCCTCTACTGCAACCGACTTCAGTTCCTGCTTGTTCTTGGGGCATTTTCCCTTCAGTTTTGTCTTCAGCAAGTGAAATGCATGGTCAATCGGATTCAGGTCAGGTGATTGACTTGGCCATTGCATAACAGTCCACTTCTTTCCCTTCAAAAACTCTTTGGTTGCTTTTGCAGTATGCTTTGGGTCATTGTCCATCTGCACTGTGAAGCGCCGTCCAATGAGTTCTGAAGCATTTGGCTGAATATGAGCAGATAATATTGCCCGAAACACTTCAGAATTCATCCTGCTGCTTTTGTCAGCAGTCACATCATCAATAAATACAAGAGAACCAGTTCCACTGGCAGCCATACATGCCCACTCCATGACACTACCACCACCATGCTTCACTGATGAGGTGGTATGCTTAGGATCATGAGCAGTTCCTTTCCTTCTCCATACTCTTCTCTTCCCATCACTCTGGTACAAGTTGATCTTGGTCTCATCTGTCCATAGGATGTTGTTCCAGAACTGTGAAGGCTTTTTTAGATGTCGTTTGGCAAACTCTAATCTGGCCTTCCTGTTTTTGAGGCTCACCAATGGTTTACATCTTGTGGTGAACCCTCTGTATTCACTCTGGTGAAGTCTTCTCTTGATTGTTGACTTTGACAGACATACACCTGCCTCCTGGAGAGTGTTCTTGATCTGGCCAACTGTTGTGAAGGGTGTTTTCTTCACCAGGGAAAGAATTCTTCGGTCATCCACCACAGTTGTTTTCCGTGGTCTTCCGGGTCTTTTGGTGTTGCTGAGCTCACCGGTGCGTTCCTTCTTTTTAAGAATGTTCCAAACAGTTGTTTTGGCCACGCCTAATGTTTTTGCTATCTCTCTGATGGGTTTGTTTTGTTTTTTCAGCCTAATGATGGCTTGCTTCACTGATAGTGACAGCTCTTTGGATCTCATCTTGACAGTTGACAGCAACAGATTCCAAATGCAAATAGCACACTTTAAATGAACTCTGGACCTTTTATCTGCTCATTGTAATTGGGATAATGAGGGAATAACACACACCTGGCCATGGAACAGCTGAGAAGCAAATTGTCCCATTACTTTTGGTCCCTTAACAAGTGGGAGGCACATATGCAAACTGTTGTAATTCCTACACCGTTCACCTGATTTGGATTTAAATACCCTCAAATTAAAGCTGACAGTCTGCAGTTAAAGCACATCTTGTTCGTTTCATTTGAAATCCATTGTGGTGGTGTATAGAGCCAAAAATGTTAGAATTGTGTCGATGTCCCAATATTTATGGACCTGACTGTACATAAAAACTGCAGAAACTTCTGTCCACATCATGTGTCTTTTATTCTTAGAGCAGTAGTTTGATGAGCATGTTCGGCTCAGATCAGACCAGCCCCAGCGGGCAGCGGCATGTATTTGGATATTTTATAGAGATCACCCATGTGAGGCCTTAAGCTATCCAAAGCTCTGTCCATTCAAAGCAATATTCAACAGCAGCTTAATCCCATTACTGGAGCTCACCCACGGGACATATCAGTCTCTCTCCGTATCTCTCTCACCTTCTCTTATTCTTTCTTTTTTTTTATTAGAGATAAATGAGCCATGCATTTAGGGTTGAAAAAGACAGTATATGTATAGTCTGGTATCATACACTGTGTTTACTATTATGTTCAATGGAAAAGTTCATTCAAGTGCATTTCTGCAGGATTTCTTTTATGTTGTGTTAGGAATAGATCACCCAAAAATAAAAAATGCATTTAATTTATTCATCCTCAAAACCTGTACAACTTTATTCTGTGACACCAAACATTCAGCATTTCTTTGTATTTTCCAAACAATTATGGTTCACCAGATCGGTCAGAGGTCCCATGTTTAGTATTATTTATATACTTTTATCATATTTATTAACATTTTGAATAGGCTTTTTTCAGTATTTTCAGTTTTTATGTATACTTTATGTATTATTATTATTTTTTTATTTTTCATTTATATTTAACTATTTTTTGTTTATTTTAGTACTTCAACTTATTTCAGTTACTTGACAAAGCATCATTTATTATTTAAGCTTATGTTTTTATTTTAATATTTAATGATTTTTTAAAATATTTTTTAGTTTTATATTTTATATTTCTATTTTATTTTTTAGATTACATTTAGTTTCATATATTATTTTAGTATAAGTGATTCTTCTAGGAAGAGCAATAAGTAAATTTTGTCCTTTTTTCCCCCTCACAAATCTATGATATGACTTTAAAAGTATTTTAATGTAATGCAAAGGTCGTAGGTATATGTGTAAAAATAGCATTTAATTTCATTTTTATATTTCTATAGGAGGCTATGTTTATTATGGATTATTCATTTTTGATAGATTTGCATTTTCACATTATTTTCATAACTGTTAATCTATCATACTGCGTGACTTTAAAATATAGTGCAAAGGCCTTTTGTATTGCTTTTTTGGCAGTTTTTGGCCATTTTTTTAGCTTGACATTTAGAAAGTATTTGTGAAAATTCTTCAAAATTCTCCTTTTGCGTTTCCACATGAAAAATAGCATTATTCGACATATTGTTGAGTAAATAATAATGACAGAATTTCCTTTTTGGACGAGCTGCTCCTTTAACTACAGACCTGAGACCAGCGGCAATGTCAAGGACATTGGAGTGAAGGTCGGTGTTTATATGGCTGAATACTGACGGTGCATCAGTTTTGAAGGCCACACTCTGATATCTCAGAGCCGAGCTGAGTTATGTGGGACATGAGCGTGTATGCTTTTCCCTCCTCCCCGTGTCTGCCACATCTCTATTCCCATTTCATGATTTATTCTGCTGGAAAGGTCATCATAACTGTGCGAGACCAGCCTTCATCTGCTCAACGCATAATCCCATTTATTTGCAACATACATGGTCTTTACCCACTGTTTGGAGTCGCCTCGTTCTAATCAGAGAGAGCACCTGTGTGTGCGTTCATACCGAAATATTATTTTTGTTATTTTTTGGCTTTTGCATGAATGTTTGTGCATATACTGGGTTTGTTTATGATTGTGTGTGACCCGTAATATGTTTACCTTGACTGCTTACATCTATTCATTGTTTGTCATTAGTTTACTTTTCTATTTAGACCCATATGAGGTGTCTTGGTGACGTGTGTGCTTACGTATTTACACCTCCTTACTGCATCAGTGTGTGTCCATGTGTTATGTGCATTCTCTCTGAGGGTTGAGAGAGGCTGTAGTAATCAGCTCCCTTTCCCACACGAATATCAATAACGCTGTATGTCTGGTCCCGCGTGAGCCGGCCTGTTGTTTAGCTCTCAGTCCTGATGAAAGTCTTGATGAAAGATGATATTAAAACTAGTTCAGGCTGCCCACATGATCTGCTGCCCTTCTCAGGATTTCAAAGCTTATGAATCATGATTCAAACTCAAATGAATCCTGGTGAACTGAACCCATGACCTCTTCAGGGATAACACAAAATAAAGACAACAACAACAACAAAATCATCAAGCTCAAGCCTTATAGGATGTTAGCGTTAATAATAAAATGTAAGTTGAAAATATATGGTGGATAACAAAAAGAAAGTTCTGGATTATTTTATTTTATTTTTATGCTTTAATAATAATTATAATATTTAAATAATTCTAATTATTTGTTCATAAATTAATTTTAAATATTAATGATAAAATATGAAATATTTAAATATTTAAAATTAATTTAATACAACAAATACTACGATCTGTGTATGATTGTTTTTTCTACATTACTGGACTGAGAATATGGGTTGAATGTGATTAATTTTTATGAAAATAATATTATTTATAATAAAAATATGGTAACAGTAGCTTTCTCTTTGTATTTTAAAAGTACTAGGATCTATGGGCTAAAATAGACATTTAAATTGCTTTCAATTTACATTGAGTCCTACAATACTCTTCCACAATGATTAAATATATATATATATATATATATATATATATATATATATATATATACTTCCTGTGTATGTGTGTGTATATACAGGTGCATCTCAATAAATTACAATGTCATGGAAAAGTTCATTTATTTCAGTAATTCAACTCAAATTGTGAAACTCGTGTATTAAATAAATTCAATGCACACAGACTGAAGTAGTTTAAGTCTTTGGTTCTTTTAATTGTGATGATTTTGGCTCACATTTAACAAAAACCCATATCATTATGGCAGACAACAACACAACCCTTACGAAAATGAACCGTGGTTTTACTAAAAATAAAACCAAAAACCATGATAATTTTCCTTAGGACAAAACATGACCCTTTATAATGGAAAAACATTATCAGTTTTAAGATTTTATTTATTTATTTATTTTTTATACGATGATGATGATGGCCATACAAAAAATATTGTTGTCCGGTTTCAGAATTTGATGTGAGTATATGGGATGGCCTGGATGAGTGTGAGATTTCCCGGATTTCCTTTGTTCCAGTCCGCCCCTGGTGATAAATAAGTGTCATATTCAGACAAAGAAACACCGACAACAGACAGCAGAATGGAGTTATTAGAAATTAAGGATGTCTACGAAGTATATGTATGCAATGAATTTAATGTTAAACATTCAGTATTAACGCCTGTATAGCTGATGTGCGCGAGCTGATGGGCTTAGCAAGGCACGCTGAGTAGTTTGAGCGCGCGGCGGCGCAGATGAGCGAGCTCGTCGAGTGAATATTCCTTTCTCACAAACATCACTGGATAGTTTGTAGTTTGGTCGGATATGTCAAAAACAAGCAAGTAAAACAATGCACAAGTTACTTAACGGTAGGGAGGGAGAGAGAGAAAGCGCGCGCACTTCTGTTGTGTGATCTTTATTGATGTTCGCTCACTTAGCACGCATCATTTGGATTAAGACTAAATCGTAAATATAAGACAATTTATAGGGGCATTCACTATAAACCATCATTTATTTTAAACCTTAAGCATACACGACTTTCTGGCGAAAGTGAAACTAACAGCCTGTGTGACTGCAGTGCTGTACTGCATTTGTCTCTCTCATTCTGCACCAGTACAAATACGTGCGCGCGTTGCGCGTTTTGCTTGCTTCATGAGTGTTTCTGCATTATATGAGTGGCTTTGAAATATAATTCTCAGCACGTTTCAGATGAAAAAAAAGCAACTTTTATTTCTGAAAATATCACAGTTAGGAGATTTATAACGAGTGGTTCCCTGCATTATTACAGCAAAACGCGTAATTACAGTACCGAGCCGCTGCAATGGAGCAGTTCTAATGCTATTAAATTAAAGATACCATAGAGCAAAAATAACAAAAAAAAAAACAAAACAAAAAAACAAAAAAAACAAAACACAAATTAACAGTGTATTTGTTAAAATATATTTAACAAAAACTTGTAAAATACATTTTAATGGGCATAATTAAGTGTGAAAATAACCGAAGGATATACAGTCAAACCAAATATCATTCAGACACCAGATATAATTTTTGATATTTTTTTTTTCTAGTGGGTGCAGGACACTATAGCTCATTTAAGTAAGTGAGGATAGCAAAATAAAGTAAACTGTGACATATTATACCCAACAATTCTTCATACAGTGGACTATCAGTAAAATTGATACAAATTTGGGATGAAAAATTATTCAGACTGAGTCTGGGAAAAAATTGAAGTTCAGGTTTGCATGAACCTGGTTGACAGCATGTCCAGGAGACTACAGGCTGTCATTAAGACTAAGGGTTGCCCGACAAAGTATTGATAGTTGTGTAAATATTGTCATACTAACAGCTGTCTGAATAATTTTTGGTTGATTGTAATCCATTATATAACTTTCTATCAAAGTTATCTGACATTATCAAGCTGAATTTGTTCTGACCCAGTTTAACTCTGAGTTCTTATCATATTTTATTACCATTTTCTAAACTATAGCGAATAAACTGTAATAATATGAGAAATGTTGAAGGTGTCTGAATAAATTTTGGTTTGACTGTATCTATTTGATAAATGAAGTTAACCAACTAACATTATACATACTCTTTTGGTTTCTGTACCCAATATTTAAAAAATTTACAAATGCAATGAAAGTATCGGTACTCTGTATCGACAGGTACAAAAAAATAAAAGTATCGGTATCGGGCGAGTACTAGAAAAAGTGGTATCGGTGCATCCCTAAAATATATATATATATATATATATATATATATATATATATGTGTGTGTGTATATGTGTGTGTGTGTGTGTGTGTGTGTGTGTGTGTAGAAATCTATTATTGCAGTAAATAATGATTTTGTTAAATGAGTTCAAAGTGGCCTGTGCAGCTTCCTGTGTGAGTGTGAGAGCCTCTTCATGAAGGATGTGATCCCATAATAAGCTTTCTTCCCCCCCACTCATAATCAAGATGACTAAATATCCCTCGGGACACAAGAGCTCTTTAGAAAAGTGTGTTCATGTTTTTGAAAAGACTTTGAAAGTCCAGTTTCAAAAGTTTCACATATTGTCTTTTTTATTTTTCTCTTCTCAGGGGGCAACAAGAATGAGGTCTTTTACGCTCCCACCATGGCGTCTGTCACTATGATACCTGCTCTCTGTGTGTAAACTCCATTACGGCTGTATGCCCATCTCTGTCACTGTCATCACGGTCACACACACACACACTCACGAGCACTCAGAGTCACTCTGAAAATCTGCTCCTGTGGTGTCCATCACAAAGTCTGTGGGTTCCATCACCACCTCAATCAAGCAGAAGAAAAGAAAACCTCCACAGTACGAGTTAACACTCCCACAAGCTCTCGCACATATGTGCTATACGCAGGTCTGCGCTCACGCCATCTCAGTGACTTCATCGGGTCTGATCAACCAGCAGAAAAATCAAAGAACTCCCACACATCTGGTTTCAACAAACAACTCGCCTCCCGTCCTCCACAACACTTTTTAATGGAAAATACCTCCACTGAGTGGTAAAATTGCATTTATGTAGATGCTATCGCCTTGTATGCGGAAACAGTAGTACTAAGTACAATGGTAATGTCTCTGTGGAGGCAGAAGATAAGAAAGGATTTTATAATCCAGGGTTTCCACGGAATCACATGGAAGGTGTGAATGTTCACTCAGATTGCCGGAAATCTGAGCATGTGGTCCTGGCAAATAAATGTGGTTATGTATTCTGTTAACATTTATATATCAACTTTTTGTCTGTTGTAGACTGAAGACAAGAGATCTTGTAGGAAATGTTGGGGATTCCAGGAAATGACCCAAACATAATTAGAATACAAAAATAGCCCCCTTGAGAAGAAAATATTTTGTCTTGTCATGCCTGGTTAGGGCACATTGAAAGAGTTTGGCCCTTCCATCTTTTTTTAACTTTAAATTCCACAGTTTTTTTTCCTCCCAAATAACATAGAAAATGAGAATTGGGCAGATTTCACGTGGGCTTGATGAGTAACGGTTTGATTTTGGATGATGGTGAAGGGAAAAGAAAGGACAAATACTTGCAGCACAATTTTGTTTTTCATTGTGCACTCCTACACTAATGTGAAACAACCCATGTCCTTTATCCTTTTTTCCTTTTCATTATTTATGAATATACTTGAACTCTATTTTTAAGATACACAATGGAAAACTAACCTAAACCAAGAATAGAAACGTGCCTCTTGTGGATAAAGGACTGTTTCCATGACCGTCGCCCTTTCTGGATACAAATTCTCCCAGGGGTTTTGGACTACTACGCTGTTCGGCACAATCAGACAAAGGGAGGGTGGAAAAATGTTTTAATCATCACCTTCCAATCATACAGTCTGAACAATAGCACCTGTCCCCACAGCTGCGAAAGGACAGGGAAGACATGTCCACCCTCATGTTGGCGAATTATTCTACAATGCCCAAATTGTGTCTGCGGCAGATGAGACAAAGAGAATTCCGCATCCCGTCCCCCTGCGAGACACTTGCATTCATCAAGCTGACCTGGTTGCCACAGAGCCGCGGCTCTCAGTATCCCCCTGTTCCTCTCCCGGTCTCATCTGTTCATCACGCATCCTGTTATTTATTTCATCCCCTTCTCGCGCTTCACTCAGCTCATATTATTACTAATGATAATGGCGTCACGAGGCCAGACACTTCATTGTTCTCCACTCTCTCCTCCTGCACCGGCGTGCGTTTATCTTTTCTCTGCGCTCATTTGTTCTTGCTTTCTGTCTCGTTGTTTGTCGGCGCTAATGGAGATAAGGAGACTGATTTTCCCACTTTCGTGTGCAGAGGGGAGAGACGGGCAGATCAACATGGCACTAATTGTTTTCCACCCTCTCCTGTCAACTACGTCAGGTATGCATTCATCATTAAGGTGTATCAGTTGGGGGGCAAGATGACTTTGTCAGATGAGCTCCCCCATCGCTTCATCCGTCAGACCGCGGGGGCTGAACACACCCACGTACCTGAGATGCTCATCAAGTGTCCCGTTCCTGGCCTCCACCCACCAGCACCAATCACGGTCTGGCTGGGTGGGCCATCGCCTTGGCAACTGACTGTCTGGCCTGACATCTTATCTCTTTATTTCCTTTTTAACACTCAAAAAATTTGCGGTATAAAGCAGAGCGGGTTTAAATGGGTTAGGTTGAGGTTTGCTCTTATGACCTAGTAGGAACCAATTAGATTTTGGCCAATTAGAACAGTTCACTCAGTGAACATTGTGATTTTCATATAGATTTCCATTCAAAGATTTGGTGTCGATAAAACTGAATGTTAATGCTCACACTTGTGCTCACCAAGGCTACATTTATTTGATTACAGTAAAAACAGTAATACTGTGAAGTGTAAAATAGCCTTTTTTTTTTATATCTTTTGAAAAATGCATTCTTTAATTAATTAATTTATTCTTGTGATTGCAAAACTGAATTTTCAGTATCATTACTTCAGTTTTCAGTGTCACATAATCCTTCAGAAATCCTTATAATATGCTGATGAAACATTTCTTTTTATTATCAATATTGAAAAAAGTTGTAATATTTAATATTTTCTGGATTCTTTGATTAAATAGTTAAGTTCAGAAGAGCAGCATTTATTTGAAATGGAAATGTTTTGCATCTTTTAACATAAATATTTTTTACTGTATTTTCTCATCAATTTTATGCATTTTTGCAATATAAAAGTATTAATTTCTTTAAAAGAAACCTAATGACCCTGACCTTAAACTTTTGAACAGCATGTACATACATCTTTTCATTTATCATATTACTCATATATTATTTAATTTAGCTTTATATATTTAATTTAATCATATTCAATATTTTTAGCAAATTTTACTATAATTTACTATCATTTTTGTCAAATAAAATATTTTGTGATGAAAGAGTGCAAAATTAACCCAAATATTAGCTCATTTTCTGTATTAATATATTTATTAATTTATTACATTTAGAGAAAACACAATTAATCTGTGTAGCCGATCTGATTTTGTGAGTTGAAATCTGTGTTTGTCTAATTTAATTTTCCACGCCTCTAAAATAATTATTGCAGATTTTTATGGAGTGAACATCTGAAAAATTGCATTACATATGATGAAGTATGGTAGTATCCCTCGGGAAGCTTGTCAGTAGATTGTTTAGATTCATTTATTTGCTGGCCTGGTTTTCAGTAGGGCCCTTTGCACTGAGAGAGGGTAGCATAGGAGATATATGTTCTCGTTTAATTAACCCACTGCTTTGCATAAATGAACTGACCAAGCTGGAGTGGTGAGGAAAACTGTAGAAACCACTGATGAATGAATTGGAGAAACTGGTCAACATTTTCTCTTGATTAGATGTTTTGTAATGCTTCTTATATTAGCATGCAAATTAACAAAGAATTACAACAAAACACAATAGTGGTTTATTGCACTAATAGCAGCTCAGATTTGTGAATCCATAATAAGCCTAATTTGCATAGAAAGCATGCTTTTTGTGCTAAAAATGTAATTTACTTAATTTAAAAATGGTGGAGCACTATTTCAACTCATTTAGCACCTGGTTAAACTGGATTGTGGATAGTTAGTGATTGTGACCGTGTAGTATAACTGTTTCATCTTTTCATTTATCTGTTTCTCTTCCTGTTTTTCTTCTCTCCACATTAGGCTAGTCCTTGCTATGCCCTTGGTTTAATTGTGATGAGGTAGATTTATGGCCTGCTCTCAGCGACATAGCGATCATGTCGTAAATTACCTCGGTAGCCCCTCAGCATCGATTCAGCTGCAACAACTCAGTGAGCAGACAGCTTATTCCTTCAGTCATTTTGATACCTTTATTCGTCTGCTCTCTTATTAGCATTTAAGCCACTCCCCCTTCAGCCCAACCGCCCCCACCTACGCCACATTGCTCCCTGCTATCACCTGCTTGTCTTTGAAGACTCCTTCCTACGAGGTCTCTGCAGGGCTGTGTCAGCTTTATGGGGATCCGAGAGTAAGACATCAGGGATTTTAACCTGTTATTGGTGCTGCGTTGCATCAGAAACAAAAGGGTGAAGCTAAGGAGGCCTTAAAGGGATAGTTCACCCATGTAATGTAATGACATTTTTTCTGCTTGATACAAATGAGAAATTTCATGCTGCTCGTTTCTATGTGACAGTTCAAAGTGACCACATCTTTTGAGCTACAAAAAGGACCATAACACTGGTCCATACAATGCTGCAGTATTATTATACTGTATATCTCAGTGTAATTGTCACGCAAAGACTTGAGAAGACAAAAGATGTAGCGCATGTTGAATTGACTTTCCATGATGCTTTTCTTTGTCTTTTTTGTGGCTTGTGGTAGAACTGTTGTTATACTGTATGAAATGAGTTGCATTAAAATATTTAAAAAATTAGCCTTTTGATCAATAAATAATAACACTTTACAGGTTTGAAATGACAAAGACTTTATAAAGTGAAAATATCAGTAAGAATGTGTTAAACCTACAAGCGTGTAACATTATATGGCATCATTTACCATCAATGTTTTTGAGGTTATATAAGAATTTATTTATTATAACAATTCACTTTTTATAATTAACAAATAATACAAATTAGTAAGTTTTTATGAATTTGTGGAGTTTATATAAAAAGTTATTACATATAAATAAATAAATAAATAATAATATTAAATATATACATCCAACTAAATTTGTTACCGTAATTTTCAGCTTGTTGCAATTTTTTAGTAATTTGAAATATGTAAATTATAAAGTAATTAACATTGTCGATATATAATTAACATTGTATAATAATATTAACAAATAATGAAAATTGGTGTTTATGATTTTTTTTTTTGGTTTGTATAAGAATTTATTACATATAAATATATTAATATTACATTATAATAATCAATATAAATCCAAATAAATTTATTACAGCAAGTTCCAGCTTGTTGCAATTGTTTTGTAATTGAAAATGTTTTAATAGACAATGTTATACATTAGCAATACTATACTAGAATAAACATTGTAAAATAATAACAATAAAAATAATGAAAATAAAATGAAAAATAAACTTTTTAAAATGGTGTTAAAAATGCATCATCCTAATACAGTATTTAATAAAAATATAAATGAATAAAATACAAAATATAAATACATTGCTAAAAATTAAAATTGAGCATTCTTTTGTGGTAGGCCTTTGAAATGTTGAGCTACAGCCCCAATGATCCATCAACAAAAAAAATTATTATTGAGCCATGTGAAATATTCTTTTTCTTCTAGGCTCTTTGTCTGGGTGAATGCTGTTAGTGGAGATTAAAACACTTCAGGTTTTCTGGTCTGGTTTGGTACATCAGATGAGTGCGTTCGTGACTGGCTCCCACATTTTCTAATAAGATCAACGTGAAGTAGCTCGGTTAAATGAGTGGCCTAGGCTAGCTCAGTGCTTCGTTTTTATTAACGTGTGCTAATGCCGACACACATGGGCCTGTGGCTCAATTTGCCAGCTGTAACAGATAATTATGTCCAAACAAATGCTCCCCATGGTGTGCAGATACCATCCATTTGCAATGTTCATTAAAATTCCTCCAACTGTGCCTCTATCTACCGGCAGCTCCTGAAAAGCTGGCCCACCTGAAAGCTAGAAAAACAGATAAAGATGCAAGCAATTGGCTGAAAAAAGAGTAACTGCTTCTATATGTTGGAACCGGGATCTTGCTGGGGTGATGAAATTGAGGTAATGTATAGTTACTGTTGAAATTGCTGTGCAAGAGACACCAAGCTGACCTACAGATGACGCTTAGAAACCTTGGGGAACTGTTGTGAAAGGTGTGTGTATGTGACATAAAGTCATGAATTTGGTATGAGGTGGACGGCATTGTTTGGACCCAGACAGGGTTTGGACTGCTTCCTGGAGAGTGAGGTGTAAGGTTTTGGACTGCAAATGATGTGTTTAACTCTGGATGAATACAAATAAAATCTGCTTACCAGGACTTTTTGTTTTGTTTAATTGGAATGGTGATAGAAACTAGTGAAGTTTTCTTAACCACAAGAGCAAAAAACAAAATATAAGGACAGACAGAGAAAGAAAAGACTATCAGAGTGCAAGAAACAGGCAGACGGACAGGAAAGAGGTTTCCTGAGAGTTAGACTGGCACACATACTAGAAGATAAAGAAAGAGATATATAGAGAAGGAAATAGAAAACAAAGGCTGTGTTTTTTCACAATCAGCCCACCTCGGCACAGCTCAATATTAGACACAGCCCACATGCATCTCTTTATTGAGCTCCTGCCATAGAGATCCAGACATTCTTCTCTTTACTATGAACTGAAGCCTCAGAGCCAAGAAAGGCTTTTACATGGTTGAGAAATAAAAGCTTATCCAGTGTCGTTAAGTTGAACTATATACTGTATATAGTGTTTTTTTTTTTTTTTTTTTGTGCATTTACTGTTAGCCAGCTGGGTAAAGTCAACTCAATACAATATATACAGTATATTCTTTTGCAGTTGCTCTTAACCAGTTGGTCCTAATTCATTTTAGTTAGTTCGTTCGTTCCTTCATTTGTTCGCTCATTCCTTCGTTCATTCATTCATTTTGTTTTTAGTTATTTTATCTATTTTTATGCAGTTACTTTTAACCAACAGGTCACATGGTCATTTAGTTGAGGACTTACAATGGCTGCTGCATGCGTGTGTCCGTTAAATCCACGAGACCGTAGGGTGTCTCATTCGCCATTTTAGCGTTAAGAAGGGTGCTCGTGAGCGCCCACTTTGCGGCCACTATGCGCCCTCGATGCGCACTTCTGCTGAGCCTGCAAGCCTACGAGGTACGCAGCCGACTTCTACCCCGCAGTCAAAGCGGCATTACGTCACGAAAGTGCGGACTCTGAGGAAGACCATGAGGGTTTAGGGTGCCATTTGGGACAGGGCCTTAGTCTTAGTTCAGTTTGTAGCCCCCCCCTATTTTCCTGCAATTACTTTTAAACAACTGGTTCCAAGGTAATTGTGATAAATGACTTTAGTTTAAAAGTGATTCATTTCAGTTCAGTTTGCTTCAGTTCAGCTCTGTTGATCATTTGGACATTGCATGCACTAAAACATGTAAGTAAATTTCAGATTAAGTTTCTAGAAGCAGATTGAGACATACTGTAGCACTCATCAGGGGATTTTGCTATTTCCAGTTGTGTCTTCAGAGAACATCAAAATTTAAACTGTTATTTAACAGTCACATAGCTCAATGGGAGACAGACTTTCTCATTGTTTGTGCCTTGTTCTGAAAGCACCTGGTGGTGGAGGGGACTGACTGTTATGCTTTGGGTCCAGATGGATTCTAAAGCAGCATAGTTGTGTGATTATATAAATATATGTGTGTGTGAAGGAGGGAGTGTGAACTGGCTGGTGGCAGTGAATGCTGCCTGCTGTTGAGAGGAGTGTGTGTGTGTGTGTGTGTGTACCTGTTTTTCTATTCAGGTGGGGACTTAAACCTGAATACACACAGACTCATGGGGACTCGTGTCACGGTGGGGACCTAAATTGAGGTCCCCACGGGTAAAGAAGCTTATAAATCATACAGAATGAGTTTTTTTTTGAGAAAGTAAAAATGCAAAAAGTCTCCTGTGAGGGCTAAGTTTAGGTGTAGGGTTGGTGTAGGGCAATAGAATATACGGTCTGTACAGTAGAAAAACCATTACGCCTATGGAAGTCCCCACAAGGATAGCGAAACAAGTGTGTGTGTGTGTGTGTATGAGCAGAGGGGCTTGCAGACACTGGAACTTGGCTGCAGAATTGTAAGAGGTGTCAAGAAGTCTGAAATATATATGCGGAAAGAAAAGCATAAAGATTTACTTCCTTTCCACCTAATTGCAAAGCAAGTTTGCAACCCTTTCACTGCCTTATTTTGGTGTACTTGTGAAAACAAAGTATTCAACAAAAATTATAAAGGATGTGTCTTTTTCTACGCTAGGAAAATTGATAGGGATGGGAATTATAGGTAATTGTAAGAAAATTTTATTTTATTTTTTTGCAGTTCATGCACAATAATGTGTATTAAGAAGGTAAATGGGGTCCATTTTGATTTCATGTTGACTATACATTACTTGAACCATCATCCAGCTCTCTCTCTCACACACACACACTGCATACTACTGTATAATGACTCGAGGCTGTTTCTCTGTCCTGCACTGCAGAGACAGCATTAAGACTGACATGTCCAATAATCCTCAGCAGAAATCTTGAACTGTGGATGGTGCATAAATGCACACACAGAGAGAGAGAGAGACTGTAGTGATGTTTGCTCTTTAATGTGTATGTGTCAATGTTGTGCAGTTAGCCCACTTGATCTGACTAAATATGCAATATTTATCATTACAAATGCCTCTTCAGTGATGCCATTTGACCTTTAACTTCATGGAGGGATAGAGAGGAAGACAAAGGGGAAGAGGCTGATTTAATGAAGTAATAGAGAAACAGAAAAGAGCAGGGTGCTACATGCATTTTTTTTGATAATGCTTTTATCTTGCCTAACTTGTGGTGTTCCAATACATTTTTCTATCTAGTAGATTGTGTGCAAAAGTTTTCACACATGAATTCAGGATAAAAATTATAACAAGCCACACCAGACTCCTGGCCTTAAAAACAATGACTGTCTTTAGCCCAAATTATATACAATACATTTATACTTTTATTTATATAAATCCAACAGGTAATTTTGCCTAAAATTTACTCCTATCATTTAAGTTTTTTTCACTAAAGAAATAAAGATTTTTGACTAACATCTGATTTCCCAGCATGCTTTGATACGGACTGTAAATGGAAAGTAAATGTTGAAATAAAGTGTTATTTTTTGTTATAAATAATACATCTTTCATATGTATGTTGAAATTAATGTTGAAATTTAACTTCTCTTATTCTTTTTACATTAACCTTCATATCAAACCATATTCTTTTTACATTAACCTTCATATCAAACCATATTTTCCCTCACCTGTCTGCATCTTCAATGAAACCATGTTAATGGCCTCCATTTCCACATCCATATATGGAGATGGTGGGTGTGTATTATGCTAATTACTTACTGCTGGCACAAGCTCCCTCAATGAGAATAATACAAATTCATCAGAATTACATTGTGTCCAATAACAAAATCAAGTGATTACGCACCGATTGTGAATTCAGTTGTTTCTAAACATACAGTAAGACATTTAGCCAGTAATGAGTGAATTAGACCCAGTGTCAGCAGTGTAGGAATGTGCCGTATATCAGTACAGGTTTGTTCTGCTGCCGTTCTCTCATTTGAAGGGGTATTGACATATTCTCTTCATTGTTTGAGGTGGTCTTGCAGCATTAGATGCCTACTGTGTCAACCCTGAGATAGAGAGAGCAATGTCATGAGACCCGGCATCAGTCCCACGGAATGATCTGGCTAATGTTGCGTGATGGGATTGTTCCATATTCATTGGAAAAATGCAGAATTGTTGTAAGGCGAGCGCCTGCCTCCCTTCCCAAAGTCAAGCAGAGCATGTCGTCAGCTGCGTGTCGCTGGCATGTCTTCCTTCTCTACCTCCCTTGCTTTCTTTTTTATTGTAGTTATTCTCTGTCAGGTTCTGTACCTCCCCCGTGGGCACATGGATGATGTCACTCAAAGTCTATTCGGATTCTTCTCTTCGCTGCAGTTTCAGGTGGAGGCGTACATGTGTTCTAGGGATGCGGTATCTGTTTTTTCGTGTACAAGCTTTTTAGGTATTGCATAAACAAGTTACATGAAGTTGTAATAGTATTTCTAAGGAGAAGCTGGTGATATAAAAAGTATGTGGGAGTGATGTGAAAGACGTGGTTTGAAATTAATCCTGGATTAGGGATTCATTTTATTTATTTATTTTTTAGAAATCAATCAGATCTGACAATACTGTTATCTTGCAGATGACACCACCTGGCCCAAACCTCCATGAGGGAGAGAGAGAGAGAGAGAGAGAGAGGAAGACTGAATGTCTCTGCAGACTATGCTTGAAGAGAGCGGTTGATTCATCTGACTGGTCTGTAGTATTTTTTTCTAATGCACACTTCTTCTATAGGCCATTTATGGACTGTCCTCTGCACTTTGGATGAGCAGTCCAATGCAAAATGTCTCAAAACATACTGGGACGATTTTACTAAAGGGGTTGTGGTGCTTTTGGATGGCGCATTTTACTGTTAAAACCTGCAATTTATTCGCTTACCATCCATAATCCAGTTTAACCAGGTGCTGAATATTCTGAAATAGATCTGTGAGTGTTTAATGTAGGTTGTGTTCAACAAACTTCTGTATTCTGTAAAACAGGTCGCATCATTGCACCATATCGCCGTCAGTTTATACTGCTAACACTTTTTCAGACGAGCAGATGCACTTAAACCAGTTTTCCTCTTTGTTTAAAGCCTATTAAGTCATTGCCATTTTATCAGCACAAAGATGCCTGCTTTATATGCAAATTAGGCTTAGGATTTGCCTTATTCAGTACTATAGCTGCTTATCGATACAAATTCACAACTTCTTAATTTTATTTGACTTCATTCAGGTTTATTTCAGTTTTAATATCAACTTACATATGAATAAAATTGTGGCTCTGCTTATACTGTAAATTGTACTGATTCAGACTGATAAAAACCAAAACTAGATTTTTTTTTCTAACTATTCATTAAAAGAACTGGCTCTGAGTGATTTCTTCTGGGAATCGGGCTTCCCTTGTGGAGTTGTATGTTTTTGATTCACTAAAAAGAACCAGTTCTTAAGAGTCATTTGTTTTGGGAATCAGGCTGGACTGGTTTGTTTTTGTATTCAAAACTCTAGAAAGACAAATGTTGCCATTTTTCATTCGATTTGATTGTTCAAATGAAGATCACGGTTGATTAGAAAAATTTATATTTTTACCCGACCGGTGAAATTAACATTGCACTGTTTCCAAATAGCGTGTGTTGTCCTTCTGCTGAGAGCATGCCAGTCTTCACATTTTCCAGCTGTGTGATATATATTCATCTTGACACCATGTCCCCCAGAAGTTTCTGATTTAAGTTTCCATATTTTTTCTGGGTAGCTTTTTTTGAGGCTGAAACAGCAGAGAACATTCTCTGCTGTCTTAAAAAGACAGAGTACAAACCCTTGTCCTTAAATACCTTTTAAATTATTTCGGATTTTGTGACAATAATCTCGATAATATGCCTGTCCTCAAAATGTCCCAGAGATGAGAGGTGGGAACAGTACTTATTGAACTGTGCCCATGACACCCATGAGACAGCAGAGGACATTGACTTCAAAATTGATTATCGCTTTCTTGTAGA
The DNA here is from genome assembly GCA_039654775.1 of Spinibarbus caldwelli. Taxonomy (NCBI): domain Eukaryota; kingdom Metazoa; phylum Chordata; class Actinopteri; order Cypriniformes; family Cyprinidae; genus Spinibarbus; species Spinibarbus caldwelli. Next base: position 13,287,387 of record CM077244.1, on the reverse strand, counting down.
AGAAAAAAAGAGACTTCCTAATGCTCCCCATCGTGTCCCTCTTAAGCAATCAATGAATTTATTAATTAATCTTGCCAGCACCTTCTTGCATTTGTACATTGATCCTCAGCGCTTAGAATGGAGGCGTCATTCAATTTCAATTTCAACTCTTTTGGTGATCGATCACCCACACAGCCCTGGCCTGGGGAAAGTCATATTGAGACAGGATGATACGGAGATGGAAATTGATTGAACAAATGGAAGGGTGGATGGGAAGAGCTCTGGAGCTCTCATGGCATGTGGCTGTGGGAGTTTGATGCCGCAGGGGGTTCAGAAAGGCCACTGCCTCATCGCTCACAAGCTCTCATCCTCCTGTTTTTGGAATTTCTTAGCCACCTTAAAGGAAAAGTTCACTCGAAATGAGGTCATTATTTACTCATGCCATTCCAAACTTTTATGATCCACAAAATAAAAACTTAGAAGAAATCACTATAAAATCACCATAAATGATACATACAACTGTTGTATGTATCAGAACTTAAATGGAACAATTTAATAATTTAATTTAATAATAATAATTATTGTTTTTATTATTAAATTAATTATTATTATTATTATCATTATTATTATAAGGGGAAAAAAACATGTCATGCTGTCCAAAAATTATACTTTTATTATAATATATGACTTGTATAAGCTACTTTTATAGTACATTTTTTGCTTTTTTTTTTTTTTTTTTTTTTTAGCAATGATTGCTTTTTATGACAAAATAACAGCAAACAGGATTTTTGCTTTTAGCTGGTCTGTTCCTTTAACGTTCTTGATACTTTTCAGATACCTATATGGTCATGCTAAAATAGTTTTTTTGAGATCTGCTCTTGTTCTGTCCTCTACATTTTTTCTTTGAAACTTTCCCCCTCAATCTTCTGCCCTCTTCTTTGCTCTTTCATTTTCTCTAAGCCTATATCTATTTTTTTCCTGTCTTTTTTTTGGCCCTTCATCCCCGGCAGGTCGGGGGGTTCAGGGCACTCGAGGCAAAGAGATGGATAGACCTGAAATGCATTGAGGGGGGGGGGGAGGAGATGCAAAGAGAGAAAAACCATTACATGATGTGCGTAGTGGGGGATGAAAGGTCACAATGTTTGTGTGCTCTTTTTCCACCAGCCCAACGCTGTAATGGAGCCTTGACCATTTCAAGGTTGTGTATCCCATTTACACAATCTACTGGTGCTATTTTAGCATAGTAATTAACAGATTATGAGTTTCCTCCTCATGTTCTGCTTTTTATAAGGTTACTGGAGCAGTAATGAACACTGCAGTCCTGACCTTTGAATAGATTGTGCATGTGTAAACAACTGATATATTGGTTGTGTTCTGAATAGTAACCTACTAGCATTCTGCTTTTACATTGCTGCATTGTATAGTATGCATACTGTCGTATGTATGTGATCTATTATCTATTATTATATAAGAAATAAGATTAAGAAAATATTAAGAAATAATAAAAGATAAATATTTTACTTTTATATTGTTATTGTATTGTAAAAAATTTTGTATTAAATAACAGGACAACAATAAACACAACATATTATAATATTAATAAATACAATATATTATTATTATTATTATTATTATTATTATTATTATTATGAAATATGATTTTAAAATATTTGGAAATTAAGACAAATAATTTACTATTGTTATATTGCTATTGTGTAAACAATCTAATATTAATATAACAACAATGAAAAAACATAAAAGAAAAATAATTTTACACAATAAATACTGGATTAAAATGCACAAAACATTTTATTTCCTGTTGCAAATAGAAAGATTTGTTGAAGATGATGGTTTATTATTATAATTATTATGTAAGCAATGCTTAAGAAAATATCTGGTGATATAAAAAGTATCTTTTATTAAGATAAAATATAATATTGAATAATAGAACAACAATAAATAGAATATATTTTTTTAATTGTCTATTCCATTTTATGTAAAATGTTAATTACTATTTTTTTTTTCATTCTACAGTACAATGATATTACAGGAGTATTTTTTTTTTTCTGTCTTCACTTTTATGCATTACATTGTCAAGCTTTTATTTTGTTTTATTCAGAATGTAAAAAACAAAGTGAACCTAGAGGGTTTTGTGTTGTCAGTGCAAGTTAATCGAATTACATTTTGGACTTTAATGGACTTTGAACTTTCAGTCAAAGTTATGAAAGGACTGACATGTTACAGTGTCTTGAATGAGTCGGACATGCTGTTGTTCTTAAGGCGAGTTCTCTGGTCTAACCTCATTAGCACAATGGAAAAAGAGACACAATGGAGCCTTTTTCTGCACACAAGGAGGGTGAAAGAGCACCAGACAGTCCGACGAAGCCATTACGATCCTAATGGGGGCAATAAAAAATAAACCAGGAGCAGCGTTTTGCCTGCCGGCTGTGTGGTTTCATCCACTGTACATCTGAGTGGTCTTGAAAGCGGCCTTATCTACTCTGTTATTATTCAGACATAAAGTTTCTATCAAATATTTGTGAATTTGCCTTAATTTTGAGTGATTACCCAAGGCCCCCTCCTCCTCAATTGCTCAGCTTTATAAAGTTAAGCCAGGCTCAATTAAGGCCTGTTTGATCTTCGCCGGCGCATTCTGCCCCGCTAGCAATATTAATGAGGCTGTTTAGTGTCAGCACCTGTGGAGGGTGGGGCTCTGCCTGTTCAGAATTAGAGACTAATTAGAGATAATCTAGGCTTCCTAACGAGCCAGGTGTGCCAGAGAGCATTGAGAGAGCATTTAGGTACAGATAATGACTGCAGAGACAGAGAGGAAAGACATAGGAAAACACAGACGTTGGCAGCGCTTTAGTGTACGTTGGGCGAACTGGAGTGAGAAAGGTTGGTGCGTAGCCGAAGTTGGAAGAGAAGAGATCTGTGGAAGTTCAGGAGTCAAGGGGCCGGGAAGAAGCAAGTGTATGTGTGGGAGGGCTTGCGTACCTCATTATCACTACCTGTAGGCTCAGCGCTGGGAAAGTGTCGGATGTAGATAGACCGGGAAGATTAGCGGTAAGAGGTGAGCAGATGCAGGGATTACAGGAATCCCTCGGCCCTCCCAGCAGCCATTAAAGCGAAACTAATTATTGAACGCCGGCCCCGAGGAACCGCAGCTGCGACTTCTGTCAAGGACCTAGCTAGAGAGAAAGAAAAAAGAGGGTATTTATGTAAAAGACTGGTAGTAGTTTGCAGATTTATTATCAATAATGCAAAAAAAAGGATGCATTACGGTCGTAAGCACAAAGCAGAGGAGGCAACCTAGACTCAGCCCCAGATGGCTCGTCTGTGGACCGTATGATGCATATTGTATTCTAAAATAGCAAGAGCTGAAAAAATACTGCAGATGTAGTCTAATTGGCTTGCTAAACAACCTCTGGGAGTTGGACACAAAGGTTTTTATCATTTCATTGGAAACTGCAACGGTCACTGTGCATCCACTGTATTTTTCTGAAGTTTGCGATGTTTGTGGCATCAAGGATGGAAAAAAATAGTTTGAGGCCGTTAGTGGCACTGAAAAGTACAACTGTTCCTGTTGGAAAACAGATTGTACTGTAGCTGTTTTAGAACAAGGGCTGTTGGGTTTTAGCTGGTCCAAGCTGGACTATAGCGCATTATACAACATATTGTCTCAAAACAGTTTCACAGTGATAAACAGGAAAATAACAGAACCAATAATGGAAATTCAACTATGAAGACAATTCAGATTCTTCTGTAAAGCAGCTTTAAAAGACAACAGTGTCATTATTTAAATTAGTACAGTGTTTGTTCTGTCCATTGGATAGCGCGATTAATTGTGATCACGATTTCTGCTTCTCTTGATTTATTAAGCATAACTGTCTGCAATATTTGCCTCCTGGTTATTTATCTTGAAAACGTTGCATTTTAATTTGTCATTTGTGTTATTGGTAACAGGCCTCCCTCCACAAGCTTTCATACTTTTGTTTCAAGCATCTCATTTTGTTTGTGTTCCATTTAAAAAGACTGATGCAATGAGTGACGTATCACTCTGTTGCATATCAGTCTGTTATTTCTGTGGTTAGTGATGCACTGATTTCAAAATACTGATACCTATACCAATAATCTGATAATTATTTTGATGTTATAGTCATTGGCTCATTTTTTAAATTCTATAGCCCTACTATTTAAGTAAAAATGCATTTAAAATAAAACAGTAAAAACTGAATTCATTTTAATAGCTACAATTAATGAACCACAAGATCAAAAAATGGATATTAATTTTAAGATTTGCTAATGTTATTAAATTGTTAGTGTTTTTAAAGATTATCTTGTGTCCATCTTTTATGAATAGTGCATATTTTGAAAGAAGTCTCTTATGCTCACCAAGGCTGAATTTTTGTGATAAAGTAATATCATGAAATATTATTACAATTTAAAACCTCTGTTTTAATATATTATCTAATTTTCCTGTGATGGCAAAGCTGAATTTTCAGCAGCCATTACTCCAGACTTTAGAGTTTAACAATCCTTCAGAAATTATTCTAGTAAACTGATTTGGTGCTCAAGAAATATTACTATTATTATCAATGCTGAAAATTGTGTTGGAACTGTGGAAACCATGAAGTAGTTACTGTAAATAAAGCCTCTTTTGTTGGAGCAGGATATTGCTGACTATTGCGGTTTTGTTCATCTCTAGAGTATTCTATTCCTGTGGCTAGATCAAATTTAGAAAACAGGACAGTGAATACACATTAAGGATGGTGTGAAATGTCCAGCAATGTCATTTTCACCATGTGTTTGTGGATCTGTTTCTTTACTTAAGCATATTAGAGATCAGTTTAAATGGGCAAGACCTGATCCAAAATCGGCAATACGTTTCAGAGTGCATTTTAAAACCAAGTTCTGGAGCTCTTCACTCAGCTGTGCACTGTTGCGAACTCCCTTTACTGCTCAGACAGAGATCAATACTTCATATGAGGAAGGTGGGTGTCAGAACTCTCTCCAGTGATCTCTGATCTCCCGTATTGTTCTGCGGCCTTGTTCTCTGAGGAGCCTCTCCTTGACCCGGAGTCTGAAAGCCACCGTTCCTCTGATCTCATTGCTTCTGGTGGTTTCTCACTTCCACTGCAGATGTTACGAGTGATATCACTGTATTAAAGTAGGTGGTTACGAGGTCTCAAAGAGATAAGTACGAAGAAGTTTTTTTGTGTTTTGCTTTCCTGTATGTTTCTCAGTCTGTTTAGATGCTATTTTCTCTCAGTCAGAGTAGATAAACTTTTACGTAAGTTAGGTCACAGTAAGGACACAGTATTTTGTGTTATGCAATACTGTGTTATGGAAGCTAAAAACAGCAGCAGCAACAATGAGTTACTGAGAGATTAATTCATAGGACATTATTAAAATTTGACTGTATCCCTGGAATCGTACTGTATGTATTGAGCAACCTGATCTCAAGAAGAAAACGTACCTGTGAGAACTTTTTCGCAAGACGCGAAATACGTCATGTACGTTTCGTGACATATTTGATGTGAAATGTCCACTGAGTGGTGCTAAAAGAGTGTTAGTCCCCCCCCCCGTATGTGACGTATAAACGCAATCACAAGCTTGCCATTTTAGCTTGATCTCTCATCTTTCAGCTCTTTCTTCGTGGGTCATGTTATTCATGGGATTTGTACCCACGGATTCCGCATCCTAAGTCCAATTCTGTGCCAGCTTTTGTCCGGAAAGTGAAACATATGTGGCTGTAATCATAACTGTGTGAAAATGATTACAAGTGCTTGCTGTTTTACCGCCTCTAGTGTTAATTTCTGTTGAAAACTGCAGTGATATGTACTTATTGGTACGTATTTCGCATCTTGCGAAAAAGTTCCCACAGGTACGTTTTCGTCATGAGATCAGGTAGGTATTGAGGCCTACATTTATTGAAACAGCATAATCAAAATTTATGGAAATGTTATATACAATTCAAGAACATAATATTTACATTTAGGCCTAAATATGGTGTATATAAAATAGTCTGTTTTAATCCATCCCACCTTTAAAAGTCACTTAAAAACTTGGTTTGGTTGTTTTACGTGTCATTCAAACTTTTATTTCATGTCGGTTTTGGCTAGATTAACCAAGAATCAGTTCCATGAAGCGTTTGAGGACTGAAGATGAAAATAAAGAACTGGAGATCCACAGGTGCAAGATTGCTCACACCCAAAACCACAGCATAATTTACTTTTCTTTGTTGCCATCATCAATTGGGATATGAAATATCCTGCTGTCTAGTCCTGTGTACTGTAGCCAGACTTTTGATTTGCTACATAAACTCTGGTTCTGAGAAGGCCAGCATGATTTGCTGACACCCTTAAAAGATGACACTTTCATGCCCGGCGCTGTTTCTGTGAGTGATGTGACACATCTCTGAAAAGTAAGAATAGTTATCTGAAAAAATTGACAAGTTCTTGGAACCTGTTCTGACATCTACTGAGAAAATATGTATCTAAAAGCTCATTTTCTTTTTAAAATTGTGGCCCTTTATATCAGTTGTGGTTTAAATTGTCCTTTTTGACTTCTGAACGTGAGCCTTCATTGATCTTTTTCATTTATTATTTGCATGTAATTGATGTAACATTAAATTTCCCTTTTTCATTACTTAATGAATTGACTTTACTGGATTGAATTTCTCACTCTGCGGGATTCAAGGTAATTATGTGAGATGTGACCGCCAGCCTTAACAAGCTGTCCATGATGCGGTCATTGAAAAAATTAACCACAAGACTACCTTCACTCTTTGAATGAAAGCTTGTTAGCTGTAATTTGTGAACTCCTTGGAAGCAGCTGGAAACGTCAAGCAGTAGATTTACTATACTTTAAGATTGCAAGATGATGTATGCATTTTGCAGTCTCAAAGAGATTTTAGGGAATAGAATAAATCCTTCTTTTCAGTTTCTTTCAGCTGTGGAATAAGCATTAATGCACTTGTTTTGATTAGCTGAAAAAAACACCAATGATAATTAGCCGGAGTACACAAGCAAACATGATGTATCTAATTAAAAACTGATGAAGTAAAACAGATCTTAATTTATTCCAGCTTGCTTTTTATTCCAATTTTAAACCACTGCTATCAAACAATTAAATGTGTGCACGCACACCATGGGGTCAATTCCTTCTTCCATTAGACAGAAATGCATGAAGATGAACATGAATTACAGGATGCCGCCATGGCCGAGGAAAGGAATGATTTGTTTACTGAAACCCTCCTATAAATAAAGTCTTCACAATTAGCTGTCTTATGAGAAATTTTGTGCTGTTAATTGCCTCTTGACTGGTTAGAATGGGATTTGAATGAATAAGAGATCTCTTTTTTCCAATTATGTTAAGAATTGTGAAATTCTGTTTAATGTAAAGGAGAAGGGTTTGATAAGTATGAAATTATCTTTCATATGGAAGGATAGGGATGCACTATATGATAAATTACAATTATATAGTATTTTATTTCTTTATTGTATTAATAAAGTGAATAAATGAAAAACAAAAAAACAAAAATAATTAAATAAATATTAAACCTAAAAATAAAACCTGAAGTCAGTCATTTCTAGGACAGTCAGGCACAAGAACAGTTTCTTTCCCCAGGCAATCTACCTCATGAACAGTTAAATGTTCTCCCACTGTGCAATAAAAATGTGCAATAACCTTATTTATTCATCACCCTACATCCTAGTACATCCTTCATCTTATTTCTTATTTTTTATTCTATTTATATTCTATTTTGTCTATAGCACACCTGTACATATAATTTATTATTATTATTATTATTTTTTTTTTTTTTGTGTGTGTGTTTTATTTATATTTATATAAATGTGTATTTTATTCACATCTTATTTTTTATTATCTGTGTGTTGTTGTTGTTGTTTTCTCTGTGTACTGGAAGCTGTGACACTAAAATTCCTTGTATGTGCAAACATACTTGGTAATAAAGCTCTTTCTGATTCTTTCTGATAAATGCCACAAGTCAATTTAGACATCAAAATATTATGATGTACAGTATGAGAAATGCATATTTATTTCAAGATTTTCTAAATATTACATTTAAGAGTGTTATTAAATTATTAGTGTTCTTAAAGATTAACTTTAAGTGAGTATTAAATGACAAATGTAATTTAAATATAAAAAGGGAAATGAGAATGAATAATTATAACATTAACTGAAATTATAAATCTATACATTTTTTAAAATCTAATGTTGGATGATAATTGCTATAGTACTGATATATTTTGCATCCTTTTAAGAGCAATAATCTTGTTCCATAGACAGACGTTTACTTAATTTGTGCAAAGAAATTGATGATATATTTGCCAGTGAGGTTTATGCAAGTATACTTACATTTCATATGTGTTACATAAAAAGAAGGCCATTGGTCATTTTAAAGCACTGTGTTCCCTTTAACAAATGAGTGTGTGGTTACTGTGTATATCAGTTAGATCCTGGGATTTTCAGGTTAAAGTCATATACTGAAGGTTGCGGTCCCAGGCAAGTGTCCTGGGATAGACCGACAGGGTTCTCATTAGCTCTGGAGCTCGTGCTCCATTTTCTCATTCTCTGCTCCCCTGATAGAGGGAAAATTAATTAAAACTTGTCTTATTAACTCAGAGCTCCCAGGAGGACTCAGCTTGGCTTGAAGCACCAGGTCGACCTGAATTCACCCCTCTAGCTCTTTTGTCCCTCAGGGACACGCGCACACACTTACAGATCTCTCCGACCGCTGATTTGATGAGCAGATAAAGAGAGGAGGAACGAGGGAAGGAGAGATGAATCAGGACAACACCGCAGAGGAACGAGATTGAGAGATAGGAAAAAGGAATGAAGCAGTTGGAACTCTCACCCAGAAAACTGCAAGATCCAGACCAAGACTGGACCCCCTGAAGCCCCAGACTACAAACCAGGCTACCTATTTGAATGAAATGAAATAGAGAAAATGTTGCAGTTGTTATAGCATTTATTTCAAACCCTCAAGTCTTAATCTTATTCTTTTACATTTTTAGTATCACCACATCAACCAGTGACCAGGCAGTTAGAATGATTCTTTCTCTCACATTTATATCACAATTACATCAAAATCCAGCAAATTCAAAGTTTCCTTGAGTTGCTATAATGACCAAAATGAAGTGAACCTTGCCGAAAAGACGGAAACTGATTCACACCCTCTTGAGGACTTGTCAAGTTGAGCATTGGTGACTTGTTTTGAGATACAGTTGGGATATTAAGATCAACGCTAGGCAAAACTCATAGGAAAGAGTCTGCTAAATCATTAAATGTGGATGTGTTGGAATTAATGAAAGTGGAATTTATTGGATTACAATTTAGAGAAACTCAATTGGTACAGTAATAGCAGACTGGGAATAGAGATGTGGATATTTATTTTGATATTTATTTTGGGATTTGCTAAATGTTACATTTAACAGTGTTATTAAATTATTAGTGATTTTAAAGATTGATGGCAAAGGCAATTAAATAAATATATTGAATATGAAACAATGCATCTGAAATGCAATATGCCTTCTGCCTTCCAGAAAATTGCCGGACTGCCTTCTGTGTGAACGCAAATATGTCCCGGGATTAATTCCGAGATCAATTCCGGGTTGGGGACCTAGTAACATTGCCGGGTTCAGTCCCGGAACGAGCTCTGTGAGAACAAAAGCCAGAACCAATGCCGTAAAGGGTGTGTCTTAGTGATGATGCACGTTATCGTACGACTCTTTTACCGGGTGTTTTGAAGGAAGATCAATGTTCACAACAAAAAAATATGTGCAAACTGTAATGAAGCAGAGATCAGGGAGCTCCTCACTATCCACGCTGAAGCTGAGCTCGTTTGCCAGCTTAGTGAAATGGAAAGCGTCATATTACACGTCACATCGTAATGTCACGTGTCTTTACGGAATCTTTATGGGATGTGTGTGAACGCACACACAGATTCCGGAAAATCACTGGCAGTGTGAATGAACCACAATCAAACGATCCTGGGACAAATCACAGGACACATTATCCATGTATTTTCCAGAATTTCTGTGTGAAAGAGGCTAGTCTCTCAACATTCATCGTGTCCCAGGAGTTTACCTTTATCCCAAACCATGTCAAACACACTCCTCCTGCCCTGTCACTGAAGGTCTCGCTTCCTTTCTTTATCTGTCTCCCCTCCATCCCATCATCCCTCTGGTGTCGTCTCTCATGATGTAACCCCAGCATCAGACTCCACCGGCTTGTCATGAACTCAACTGACTCCGTAAAGAGCAAGCGATCCTCTTCAGCCTCTAAGAGCCTCCAGTGCCAGGCCTGATGGGGCTTTGAAGTACAACCCCATCTTTGCTCGAACCTCTTGAGTGTGTGAAAGTGTCACGAGGAGACAAAAAACCCAGCGCGTCAGAGGCTGCGTGTTTGTGTAGGAGCGTAACGCACAGTTGATTCCAAATTCCGTATGACTCCTCAAATGCTTTGAAGATGTGTGCATTAGTACCACAGGAGTCAAAACGGTGTGTGTCAGGTTCAGGTACTTCTTTATTCTGTGTCTTCTAACATATGTCGGCGAAATTCAGCCGCGGCCAGATTGATATATCACACAGCTGATCTCTGACACGCTGGCAGCTGCTACTGTATCCGTTCTGCTCGTCTCCCTGCGAGCGCCAAGTGGATCCGACGCAATTAGGCTTCCCTCATCGTTCACATTCTTCTTTGTTCTTTATGGTCCTTGTTAACAAGCTTGAGAAATTGGCACATAATCTGTTGTTATTTTGCTTTCCTTTTTAATTTGTCAGAGATTAAAAACTTGGCGTAAAGCAGCAATCGAGCAAACAACCGCTTCTGTTCGCTACGAATGGGCGCGACGCTGACAATTAGCGCTTTCATTTCATATTCCATTTCATTCCATCTGTCAAGTGTGTGTGCGAGTGACTGTTTTGCATCCTGGGACTGTGGAGGTGAACTCAGATACAGCGTTCACAGTCCAACGACTCCAAACTGCCTCCAGAGGCCCGGACAAGGACAAGGCCTGCTGGAACAACCTGGATGCATGAGAAGAAAAGGAACAAACTAGAGAGGCGAAAAGAAAAAGAAAGGTGACAGTGTCTGATAGAGTTGTTCTACTAATAGGAAAAGATGATTGACATCACCCTGAATAAACTGACAGCCCATAAAGGTCATATTAATAATGACAGCTGGGGAGAGAAAAAGAAAACGAGACATGTGATGTGGGAAATATGTGCGGGAAAAGTGTGCAGTCAACAAATCTACCCTGTGTGGAGGGTGATAATGCACATTTTTAAGATTTATTTTATGAGTGGAGTTTTAATAGACAGTATATTTGGATATATAGTATCTAGAATGACACTAACTGTCCTATCAATTAGTGTTGTGTGTGTGTGTGTGTGTGGGTGGGCGCATTTTAACACCCCTGCAGTTTATCATCACTCTTTTTTTGGACCCCACCCTCTCACTTCCTTTCCTCCTCTACTTTCTTTCTAAATGATCTCAATCTCAGTGGGCTTTAAATGTGCTTGGGGAGTTTTGACAGTGCTTATTAGCATAAAGCAAATAAAGCTTCAGTCCTCCCACTCTCTCATACTTCACAACTCCTCCTACATTTCTCATAACATCTTTTCTTCTTTCTCTCGCTCCTTATTTCTTGCAGTTATCCCTCAAAATTCACTTATTAGTGTTGGGGGAGAGCGCAGTTGGGCATTCTGATATTTTTTCTTCATAACTCAGACAATTTTAGATCTACCTGCATTCTTTCTGAATGAGAATAATAGTAATACTAGTAATGCAGTTAAAATATTTTAAAATACAAGCAATTTTATGTATGTCATACAATGTGTATGTATGTGTGTGTGTGTATATATATATATATATATATATATATATACATATATATATTGTGTGTGTGTATATGTGTACACACACACACACACACACACATATATATATACTATACATTTATGTATGTGTATATATGTGTGTGTGTGTGTGTATTTGTGCAAAAAAATTGAACTGTAAAATATTTATCAACGTGTATATATTTTTTTAGTTTTATAATTTAAATATAAAATAAAATTATTTTAGCACACATATTAATACAAAGTATAAATATAAATGTATGTAAAATATATTCCATGTTGTTATATTTTAAATTGATATATAAAATTCACTGAAAAAATATGAAACATGAACCTCAATAACAAAACTGAAAAAATACGTGGGAAGTTCTTTTAAATCATTTAACTCATTTAACTAGTCAATACTTTATTTACATCTGATCAAAATTTCTGTCATTTTAACTTCTTTTGTAATGTTTTTGTTACAAATTTATGAAGGTTAATAGATAAAAAGTACATTTATTGGTACGTTAATGAAGTGTATTAGAGTAGACTTCCTGAACATGAAAAATGTCACATTTAAAGATGTCAAATACTGCACATACATATATATGTAGGTGAATGTGAATTGCTATGACGTATTTCAGAGCAGTGTTTAATTTTAAATGAAGTCCGCAGCTCTCAATAGTTTGAGAATTGTTTCAGTCCTCTGTATGTACGTGAGTATAGACACGATCACACACGCTGCATGTACCCTTATGCTGCTGTGTAGGTCTTGTAAATGTATCATTGTTTGATAAAATCCCGTTTCAACCAATCCCCTTCTGTGTGTCACCACACCTGGATGAAAGCAGCTCTCCACGTAATGCTTTAGTGATGGTCCGGGCTGAAGCAGAATGAGCACATATCATTAAGCCACTGGTGCTGTCAGTGTAATGCACAATCCCGTTAGGCGCTGAATCAGTGGTTATAGTGGTAGAACAGGCCAGATGGCCCTCAAATCTGCTTCATATTCTCAGAAAAGATGACTATGAGATCTGCTTGGATCACCTTCCTGGAATCCGCGTAAACACTTTTGGTTGTATGTGCATGTGTTGTGTGTGTGTGTGAGGAAAAAGAGTGTATGTTTGCATGAGGCACACTGTGTCAGTTGTTTTTGCAGCATATCATATAAAACATATTTGAAAACACTTTTTGTATTTTATACATTGAGGGTCTTTTCAGTGAATCAGTTTGCTAAATCAGTTGCTAAATGATTTTGATGTAGTGATGTCATTCATGTATGAATCTTTTTTTTTATTTACATTATTTTAGTGAATCTGTTTGCAGAATGATCTGTTCACAAAAAAGCGATTTCTGATTTTATGAACAAATCATTCTTTTGAGTTAGACCTTTTCAGTGAATCAGTTTAATAAGTTCACAATTATTCATTGAATGATTCGAACACTAAGTAGCGATTTTTGATTTCTGATTGAATCCTCCTTTTGAGTAGGATCTTTTTAATGAATCAGTTGATTAAGTTCATATAGCAATGTCTCGTTTGTGAACAAATCGTTCTGAGTCAGATCGTTTAAGTACAAAATCATAAATTCATAAATTAATCATTCTTTTGAGTAGGATTTTTTCAATGAAGTAGTTGATTAAGTTTAGAATGAATCGATGAGTGATTCGTTCATGAAGTAGTAATATCCTTTTCAAGAATGATTCATTCTTTTGAGTAGGATCTTTTTAATGAATTCATTTGATTAAGTTCACAGTGATTTCTTGAATGATCTTAGCGAAGCAGATTTAATTAAGTAGCAATGTCCAATTCATAAATGAATCTTTATTTTATTATTTTTTAATTTTTTTTTTTTCTTTTCAATGAATCAGTTGGTTAAGGTCGCAAAGATTAGTTGAATGATTTGCCCATTTAACAAATAATTCTTAACAATGTCTCTTAACAAGTAACATTGGCTGATTTATAATCAAATTAATCAAATCTTTTCAGTGAATCAGTTCACAGTGATTCTTTAGTGAATCAGCTGCTATAAAAATTCGGATAGCACATGCAAATGAACATCACTACCAGTGGATGAAATTAATTCTTAGTGAACTCCTTGTTTTGTTGTAATATACCAGAAGTTTCTTAGAAGCATTTTCATTTTTTTTCTGTTGACATTTCACATTATCACCTACTTGTCGGCTTCTGTTTGCAGAGATCTGACATTTGTGTGCCTAGCTTTAAGACAAAAGCTGTTATAAACTCTTTTAGATGCAGTCAGACGCCTGAAGAGTTTTTCACGTTGTAGCACCTTTCACTATCAGCAACTGCAAATCAATTAGCTCCTTGCTAACTTCCCTACATCAGAGCCTGGAGATTATCAAGAAGTGAGAAGCTGTCTCTCCAAATGAGCTGGATCCCTTTTGCACGCAATTAGCGCTCAATCACACAACCAGTGATTAAGGCTTTTGCTGATGTATAATTTCGTAAAAGAATCAGACGTATGACTGAACAACAGGATGTGTCAGCAGGCTAATAGCAGCTTATCTCACATCTTATATCTTACACAGATCTGTGTGTGGTGTGGTAAAAGTGTTTCAATTTTAGTGCAATTGAATGCCGTTATGAGTATGTTCACATTGTTATTAAGAGATTTAAGTAAAATGATCTCTTTTAATAGGAAAAATCTTTAGCATGTGCCAAAAATATTCAAAATGAGTTTTGAAGGTGTTTACATGTTGTCGTTAAATACAGATTTATTAGACTATAGTACACACGCACACGCACACACACACACACACACACACACACACACACACACACACACACACATATATACATATACATACATAGATTCAAGAGCTTTATTGTCATATGTACTAGTACAATGAAATTCTTTGTTTACTCCTCTCGAGAATGACAGGGTAGAAGGGGAACAAACATAACTTACTAGGACAATGCAAATAACAAATTCTCTGACACTGTATTAAAAAAAAAATATATATTCCTGCAATCTTGATTAGAGCCTTCCGGAACTATTTGTTTATGTCTTCGCTAAACACTTGATTAAAAAATCTGTTTAAATATATTGAAGCAAAACTATAGGCTCATTGGTAAAAACATGCCTCTTATGTTATGTTATTATTTAGACATCAATTTAGACATTAAAATGGATCAGTTCACAAATCATGCACTAAAAGTATTTGAGGTCATAGCATAGTACTGTACAAGGAACAATGTGAAAATCTAAGTCTTTATTGATCGATAATCTACTCCTGTAATCATAATTTGTGTGAAAAGGAATAAAGTTTGTTGGTATTTTACTTCCAATAGTGTACATTCGAGCTAGAAATGTCAATGAATTGAATGTGTAGGTGTGTTTTTGTAGGTTTGCAGATACGTAGGTAGAGATGTTTTTCGAAAGTGCCTGTGTTCTGGCAATGAGTAATTTTTTTTTTTCTTTTTTGTCTTTAACTCTTAACTTCCGGTTCCTGGTGAAGAACTAAACTACCCACAATCCTGAAGAGAAAGAGCCACAAATCAGAAAAGTCACTTTAAGCATTGCAAATCATATAAACTTTAAACTTATTCTGACTTATATTCAGTAGTTTCATAATATATGTATTGTTTTGGACTTCATGGGATGTGCAGTTCATTTTCAAAAAATACAAAATGCATAATTGAACCTTGGTATTTTTTTGTTTTGGTTTGTTTGTTTGTGTGTTTTTAGGTTTTCTAAATGTTCTTTGCTCTGAATCTAAGTTTGTAGTGCTGTGATTTGTCTTAGAGCTGGTTTGTTTGATTCATGGCTTAAAACTCTTTACTAAAGAATGTGAAGCTCTAAAGAAAAAACTTGATTTTGTTAACGATAATACTAATAATATTGAATGTTGTCTGGTCTTGAGTGTGTGATCTTCATTCCCTGAGGTGACCTCATTCCACTATAACACTTGTCAAACAAGACATACAATTATGTTGTAATGCCTCCTTTCCCTTCCCTTCCTTTTCCCTTTCCCTCTCTCTTGCACTTTTTTCTATGGTGTTTGCCAGTAAGACAGGCGGGCAAATGGCAAGACTAATTGAGAAGGTGGAAATTAAACAGGCTACAGAGAGCTATCAAAGAGCCTTTCAATTAGGCCTGTATTTATCACCTCCGGCAACAGGAAGACACCTTCTCTTGTTGTGTCGGACATACACGTACACACACACACACACACACACACACACACACACACACAGCATCTGAGGCAAAAGAACGAGCAGACAGCTGGGAAAAAGAAGTCTAATTTCAGCCTGCAGTCGCACTAGAGTGTGTGTTTGTGCGAATTGTGTAAGTAGTGTGTGTAATTCTTTTCATACCTACATCTACATGGTAATATAATTGTCTGTCTTGTTTTATGCTCTTGCTTAATCTCTCTAGTCTAGCTCAAATTAATTGGGTATAATTTGTACAATTAGATACAAACTGGAATCTTTAAATTTATTGAAGTGGTTATTTCATATTATTAGTTGGATAAAAATGTGTTGTTATCTAGGTGTATGAAGCTGTGGATGATACAAAAGCTGTACCTTTTACTGTTTATATAAAATATAAATATATATTTCGAAATGTATAAATAAAATAAATGTTATAATATAAATGCACATATATTTTATAAGCATAGTAAGATTGTGGTTTATAGTAAGATTTTTTTTTTTTTTTTTTTTTTTTTGTGCAGCAGGGATGCATTAAATTGATCAAAAGTGAAAGTAAAGACATTTGTAACAAAATATAATTTACTCATCCTCAGGCCATTCAACATGTAGATGACTTTGTTTCTTAGTCAGGAAAGATTTGCAGAAACTTTAAATCACTTGCTCAGCAATGGATCCTTTGCAGTGAATGGTGTCCAAATGAGAGTCCAAACAGCTGATTAAAGTTGAGTTTATAGCAAATTTTTGGATAAACTATTACTTTAAGCAGCACAAGAGTTGTCAGCTACGGTGGCCCAGTAGTGCACAACACAGCAAAATATCAACAACACAACGGAAACAAGCCACAACACAATGAAATTAGCACATTAGAATCAGAATCAGAAAGAGCTTTATTGCCAAGTGTGTTCACACACACAAGGAATTTGTCTTGGTGTTAGGAGCTTCCGGTACAGAAAGTACAAACATAGTGCAAACATACATAAAGTTAATGTAATAACACACTAATATTAAAGAGAATATACAATAAATTATAAATAACAGTAGTAATAAAAATATACAGAAAAAGGAAAAATGTCCAGACAAAATTGTGAATGTGCATATGTGCTAAATACTGAAGAAGGTTTGTTGAATTGTATACAGATGTCCAGTATTGAGGTGTGTTAAGTGTTGTTCAGGTGGGATATGGCCTGGAAACAACGGAAAAAACCACAACACAACGGAAACAAGCCACAACACAATGAAATTAGCACAGTACAACGGAAACAAGCCACAACATAACACAAACAAGTCACAACATAAAGGAAACAAGCCACAACACAATGAAATCAAGTCGCAACACAATGGAAACAAGTCGTAACACAATGAAATTAGCACAACACAACGGAAACAAGCCACAGCACAATGGAAACAAGTCGCAAAACACAATGGAAACAGGACACAACACAGTGAAATTAGCACAACACAATGGAAACAAGCTGCAAAATAATGGAATTAGCACAACACAACGGAAACAAACCACAACACAACAAAATTAGTCCTATGCGTTGTGTTGTGGCGATTTTGTTGTGTTGTGCACTACTGGGCCACCGTAGTCAACTGATCATAATAATATATTCAACAGATATTGCTAATAATATATATGCATATGTGTGTCAATATATGTCCATTTATTGCAATTTTATGTACTCTTTATGTATTGGCCTGTCGATGTCGTAGTGTGTGAGTGTGACTGATATAATCTCACAGTGTGATATGCTGGACAGAAGGAGTAGGTGAGAAATGTAGATATTTGGCTGTGTGAATGTCCTCTCTCAATCTTTTTCCTGTCTAAAGTGGCTGCTATAGCCACTCTCCTTTTTGCTTTGTCATTTTTTTCTTGTGTTTCCCCATTATAAAACCTCGGGGGTTTTTTATATTGACTAGAAAAGCAAAGAATGGAAAAGGAAATACAAACTTTGACATTGACTTGAAACAACGTTACCTGAAAGTTGAAGATATATAGACAGACAGACAGACAGGCAGATAAAATGGTTTGAATTTGATCCTGTTCCCTCTTCTTTTTACTTTCGCTGCATGTGAAAAACATTGGTGAAAATTCCCCAATAAGAAAGAAGCCTTCTTACACTTTCTAGGCTCTAATGCACTCTTTCTTACACACACACACACACACACACATGCACACATACACACTCCTCTCTCTCTGACAAGGTCCATTAGGATATTTCTCACGGTACCTGCACTCCCCTTTTATAGATGACCTCACACGAATATTAATTTACTATAACATTAACAGCATCTCAGCTCCATTCTACTCAGTCCAACCTCCAAATACCCTTCATCTCTCTCTCCTAACTGTAGACATAACTGTGCACAGATAGGAAAGTTTGACGGTGTCACATATCTTTTTTTTTGTTGTATTTGTCGTATTTGAATAAACCGTACATGAATGTGAGATTTGAGGGCTATAACACAACCTTGATGGTTTATGGATTAACACATGCAATGTATGAACCTACAACATTATGCTTTCCATTTTATCTGCTCCACCGCACCACCTTTGGGAGTGGGTGAAGGTTGCCAAGAGGGGCCTCTTTTCTTTGATTTACGGTACATATGTTGAAAGACGTTTTATAATTCATAAGAATGCACATATACAATCATATATTATGCATTATAGAAGCTGTCATGCGCTCACATACAATTACTGTTTATCATTTGCCGCCCTCATTTATCCTTGGTTAACACACTCTCTGTGATGGTCTGACACATGCTTCATCAGCTCAACCTGGCCAAATGAGACAGGAGTGATGAAAGAAATAAGCCACCAATCACTTCTCGTACTGTATAAGGTGGCCACAAAAAGAATCCAGGTTCTTGAGAAAACAAAATCTCAATTTTGTTGCATTAGATAATGAAAAATGAAAAGTTTGAGGTTAGTTTTTCAAGAAATTAATACTTTTATTTAGCAAAGATACATTAAATTGATCAAAAGTGAAGTAAAGACATTTATAATGTTACAATTTTTTTCTATCAAGGTCTTCACAGATATAATTAGCGATGGTTTTCAACATATTAATTATTATATATTAAGAAATATTTCTTGAGCAGCAAATCAGCATATTAGAATGATTTCTGAAGGATCATGTGACAATGGAGACAGGAGTAATGGCTGCTAAAAATTCAGCTTTGTTTACATATGAAAATATTTTAACAGTTATTTTGAATTGTAATAATATTTCACAATATTACTGTTTTACTGTATTGTTAATCAAATAAATGCAATAAAAATTACAAAATCCAATAAGCCATTTTTTGTTATATATTTTTTTGTGATTGCTTTCTTTGTGTATGTTTAGATAGTTTTATATTTTAATTTCTAGTGCAATGATATTCATAATTTTTTAAGTGTGGTTTAAAGTAAAACATCAACAGCATCAAACACCATTGGTTCTCAAGCACCATGATGCCATACTTTATCATAGGTGATTTGTTTGATTTAAGAGCTACACTTATGTGGCTTCAAAATATGTAAAGATATTGTTCTTTTTATTGCCTATAGACTGATCATTTTATGGAAAAAGGTGTCAAGATTATAATAATTAATGATAATTGTAATAATTTATCCAATGATAATTCCTTTTTTTTTTTTTTGTTTCACAGAAAACTGTAATGCCCTACACGTTTTAAACAACATGAGGGTGAGTAAATAATGACAGAACATTCATTATTTGGGAGAACTATCCCTTTAAGTGTCCAAATGTATTTGGTGGGCCACTGCACCTCATATCACTGCAAGCTAATTTGCGAATATTTTTATTACCCCCGCTAATCACATATTTATAGATTATATTTAGCAAAAGTTCAAAACATCCAGCAGAGAGTCTGACAGAGAAACAAAAAAAGCTCAAGGAAGAAAAATGAACTGAGACACCGCAACAGGCAGAGACGGAACGGAGTCATTCTTTACGCTTCATTCACCTGTTTCCACAGTGTGAGGCTGAATTAATGAGTGAACAATCGCTCCATAAGTGAAATGAGGTGTGGTGAGGGACGAGATGATGGGAAGGGGGGGAACGTGGGCTTGCTTATCAAATATGCACAGGATTATTACAGTATCACAGTCTGGCACAGAGGAGGAATCATTGTAATACAGTGTGGGTGAGGGGAGGGGGATATCAGACCTATTCATTTCCTGCCTTGCATTAGTGCCAGGCTGCAAACTGCACGTTTTCTGCACAAATGCTCCTCATCATTCCCCCAGCCAATCGCAGGAGGCGGACGATGTTGTTTTTTCCCGAGCAAACTTTAAGAGAGAAACAATGCTTGAAGCTGCTAGCCTCATTTGCGTTTGTTGAAAACCGTGTGGTGTGTTTGAGTGCTGTGAAGGAGAGAAACCGATGGAAAGAGTGAGGAAGAAAGAGGGATGTTGATTTTCCTGTGGGACGTTAAAGGAATAACACAAAAATGAAAATTCTGTCATCATTTACTCACCTTATGTCGTTCCAAACCTGTAGGGGTTTCTTTTTTCTGCAAACCACGAAAGCAGATATTTTGAAGAATGTTTCTGTTCATGCAATAAAAGTCAACGGGGTCCAAAACAACACTGGACCTTACTGAGTTATTTTATGCACAGCAAAACACAAAAGCAAGTTCTACAGAAGAAAGGAAGTCAAACAGGTCTGAAACGGCATGAGGGTGACTAATCGTCTTCCTCCTCTCTCTGTGTCTCTTACTTTCTCTCTCCCTTTACACTTTGATATACGCTCTCAGACTGAGCTTAAACCCAAAGGAACGCTCAAATTCCCTCATGCACACATGCGTAGTGGGGTGTCAAAAGCAGCCGCAACCTTGAAACGGTTGGATTTAACAAATAGTATGTGTGTGTGTGTGTTAGAGAAAGAGAGCAAACGAGAGCATGGGGATCTTCAAATGTAGGTTTTACTGAAGAACCGCCAGGGTGCAGGTTAACAGAGCAAAGACAGGAAGTAATATAGTGCACTTTCCATGAATATGGCACACTTTTGTGTTTAGGTATGTTTTAAAGCATTAGAAGCACAATCTCATGTATGAGAACTACTAGATACTAGATTAACTATTATCTAAAATATTAAACAATTAACCTAGCAAGGTCTTGACCTTCTCGACTGTATCCAACTATTAAAATCATGCAATGTTATCATTGACCACATCTGTTGAATTGACATTTAGTGAATTGCGATAAAAACATTTTAATTACCAAGATTTTTTTGTGTCCAACAGAAATGGGGACGAAACTAAATCTAACATCCCAGTGTAATTGTAGTGTTATTTATGTACTCTTATAATATTTATTAATATTTTGAATTAGCTTTTATTTTTACATTTTTCATTTATTTTACTTTAATATTTAGTCATTTTGTCATGTGATTTTATTTTCATTAGGCAATTTTTAATATTTCTATTTAGAATTAATTTATTTTTTCTTGTTTAGTAATTTTAGTATTTTAACTTAAAACTTTCCTTGTTAACTAACTAAAATAGATAAATTTGTTTTTCATCTAATTTTTGTGTTTTGTTTTATTTCAATTAATGAAAACAATTGTAGTTTTACTTACAATTATAAGTTACAACAATGAATTTCTTCAAATTTTGATACCCGAGATCACTAAAAAAGATAAATGGTGAAGAAATAATTTTCACTCAGAAATTCTTCAGGATTGCAAAAATGTTGTGCTAATTTTGTTGTTGTGTCTTGTTTCCGTTGTGTTGCAGCTTGTTTCCATTGTGTTGTGCTGATTTCATTGTGTTGCGGCTTGTTTCCGTTGTGTTGCGAAGAATTTATTATGTTGTGGATTACTGGGCCCCTATAGTTTTTATTTCAGATGCTAGTTTGTACCTTGTTAGTGGAAAGTACCAAAACAACAACAAGTTGCCGTGGCAGAACAAAGACAGGAAATAATATAGATATATCTTGTCTAAATCGATTAGTGTTCAAGTAAATGTCCAATTAATCTGCTTTGTGATAACAGCGTGTGCTTTACAGCATGAAATATGCATGAGTGATCCATCACAGTAGTGTTTAAAAATTCTTTTCATCTTCCACCCCGAGGAGAAGTGTCAGACTGGAGCTGTGTAAGAGTATGGGAGTGTGCGGGTGCTGATGAGCCCCTTCTGTCTGAAAGCCCTTCCTGTGCTACTCTCTCTGGGATATAACATAGGAATTGGCTGTTGGGATAGAAAAACACATGCAATCATTTTCTTTCATTTCTTCTCAGCCCTTCATCTCGCAAACATTTTTCTTGGCGCGCAGCCCACATGCAGTCCTTCAGCAGGTTTCAATAGATGGTCCTCTCATTCAGACCGCATGAGGAACGACACACAAGAGAGTCTGTACGTGGGTAGCATAATCACTGTGTTTAGTTCAATGCAACTTCCTGTCCTGTAAACAGATTAAGGCCAAAAACACATTCTATGCAAGTACGCAAATGCAGAATATAGAATGTATTGCATTAGAAATTGAAGAACTGGCTCCTTTTCAATTCTTAGGTGGAATCCATCCATCTTTCTGTCCATCCATCCATCCATCCATCCATCGTTCTGTCCATCCATCCATCCATCCATCCATCCGTCCATCGTTCTGTCCATCCATCCATCCATCCATCCATCCATCCATCGTTCTGTCCATCCATCCATCCGTCTGTCCGTCCGTCCGTCCGTCCGTCCATCCATTGTTCTGTCCATCCATCCATCCATCCATCCATCCATCCATCCATCCATCCATCCATCCATCCATCGTTCTATCTATCTATCTATCTATCTATCTTGTTTGTCTATTTGTCCGCCTGTTGTTTTTCAAAACCTACAGTTTTACTTTTTAAGCCTTCTTCTATGCATCTTACAGTTTTTCTCAGTCGCTTTGGTGCATTTCTCGAATCATCCTTAATATTTGCAAAGAAGTATGTGCATTTGTCAAAACAATTCGTACAAACAGCACCACACAATAGACTACCTGAAAAAGCCTGTAATTTACTCAGAATGTTTAGTTCATCTCTCAAAAGTAAGTATTTATGTCAATGAACACATCAGTGCCATCATAATGAAAAGTCCTTGTGTCATTGTTCACAAACAAGATGGTCAAAATGCTTAGTCATGTTGTCAATGTAATGTTATTGTTAGTATTACCTGATGTAAACTATGGCAACAGTTTGGATGACAGTTACTGTACTGAAATGCAGAAGGCTGCACTTCTTATGTATGCCATATATCCTTTCAAAAGTACAAATTTACACATTACTGTTTGTGGGATATTGATTGAAAGAGACTGTTTCGAAATGTTTGAATTATTGAGGATATGGTCGATCTCCCAATATTTAGCTGCACCCTTCAGCCATTGTAAGGCCATGATTGACAACATGGTCCACAATAGTGGCCCTTATTTCTTCTGATATGCACCTATGTCCTTGGCCTCTTCTGCCTCTTCTTCCTCTGTACGCTTCCATGCATCCTTACTCCTCTTCTTCCTCTCGTCTGTTGACCCAGATCGTTTTCTGGATGTTCATCCATCATTAGAATTTGTAACTTTTGTGTTGTCCTCTGTCTATATGCTTTCCAATTGAAGGTTCATGAGATGCACCTTTGATCTATTTCAGAGAACTGGTATATAATTGGTTGATCTGTATTTTCTTCATTAGTGAAAGTCAAGATTCACTTGAGCAATTCATGGCTAATTTACAAAAAGTCTAATAGAAATGTGTAGAAAATATGCTTGACAGTTTATGACAACTAGATCAACCATTTTGCATCTAATGACTTACACGATGAACTAATGACTAGATGTTTTGAGGGGAAAGACTATAGCACAGAGAACTATATAATACATTTTGAGCAATATGATATTAGCAACTGAAAATGTAGGACACCACAGACAAATGTACATAATCATAATCAAATGTACATAATCAGTTGCATGTACCAAAGCAATCACAATTTGTTCAGAAGAATGAGAAACTGCTTTTATGATGTGCACAAGTGACTAGATGATGTGGAGGTTGAACACGTAGTTTTGAAAATTTCATTTCTGATCTGAGAAATGCACGAAAGTGAGAAAAACTGTAATACATTTTAAATAACTGCTGTTTTAATACAAAGAAATTATTTTTAACTTTTCAATTTATTTAATACCTCATATTCAGATTTGACTTGCAATCTTGCAATTCAAATTTGGATTGAAATTCAGTTTGTATTCACAAATTGAATTGGAATTTAAAAGGCATTCTCAATTAAATTCTGAAGTTTTTAAGTTGGCACAGTTTTTTTTTTTTTTAACCAAATATCTGAGCACTGAATGCTGTACTATTTTTTATGCATTTCAATGCACATTTTAGTTTTGACTGAAATTATTATTCTGATAATATATATTTTAAATAAAAACTTGTAGAAAAGGATGTGAAATATATAGTCTAGACTTTTGTTGCCCACTGTAGCAAAAAATTATAGTCCTGTCTTCAGTGATGCACTCTCAGATAATGTTGGCTGTTAAAGAGCCTACAGCACCTCTCTCTTTCCTGGAGTGCAGCAACCGCCACCTGAGTTTTAAATAAACTCTGCGTGGGGGGAAAGATAGAAAACTGGCTGGGGAGGGCAGCTGCCGATTTTTCATTCTCGGGCCATAAAGTTCCCTCAGGAAAAGTTTCCCAGCAGAAAGTTAGACAAATGGTGTATGATCGCAATGACTCAGCTAGACTATAAGAAAAGCGTACAGCATCTGACCGATTGTCCGAATTTCCATAGATTTTCGTTTTCCTTTGTCATCTTTCTGTTATCTCAGCAGTTGCTGTTTACCAGGAGTGAAAAAAGATCTGCTTTAGTTGCACTTTCAGTGACTGGACAATAAAGTGTTTGTCATGAGGGAAACAGCTTTTGTCTTTAATGCGGACATACAGTACAGTATCAACCGTGTCCAGATTCTGGAATGAGCTGTGGTGGAATGAGGTGTTTCTACATTCCATTATGAACCAATATGATGAGAGATGCCTGAAACCTCCAAATCAATTCTGTCATTCTGTAAGTTCTATACAAAATGTGCTCTTTTTTGAAAACAGCTAAACTTGTTTACTCAAATCTCAAGGTGAAACATGAACGACAGAGTGAATCTTTGAAAAAATGAAAAGAGGGCACATACATCATGTCTTAAACTACCACAAAGTACCCCAAAAGAAGAAGGTTCTCTTAAGCCTTGCATTATATATATATATATATATATATATATATATATATATATATATGTGTGTGTGTGTGTGTGTGTGTGTGTGTGTGTGTGTATGTTATGCATGTATGTATATATGTGAGCACAACACCTATTGATTTAACTTTTGTAACTTTAAAGACAAACTGTACTTACATTCACAGAATAAAGGTTTGAGGGGGCACTGAACAAGAACTTAAAGACTTGGCAAATGATAAACAGATAGGTCAAAGTTGAAGGTATGGATTACATAAAAAGACTGAGAAAACATTTCTTCAAAGACTCGCAAATTAACATGCTTGATCTTAAATATTCATGATCTGGAAGTGCATTTATCCTTTTCATGTGCAAAAGGGAAATGGAGAGAGTAAGTTAAGGAGAAGAAGCTAAAGAAAGAAGGATGAGGGGGAAACGCCGGGCTGTTCGCCTTGAATGCATGCTGATTTCAGGTGCAATTATGACATGATGAAAGCTGAGACTTGAAAATGAGACCCCTTTCTTTGTTAGTGCGTTTTTTCTTTTGAACACTCCTCACCTCCTTCCTTTTCCCCATCTCTTTTTCTCCTTTCAGGTCGAGTGGACATGCTGTGGGAGACAGGTAGCAGGTTAGTGAGCCCAGAATTAAACGACTAAATCAGCCATGTTGCCCAGTTATGATGATAAACATCGGCTTACAGTAAGAAGGTTTGGAAATGCAGTATTTAAAATTGAAATACTGTTTCGATTGACAGGAGCTTTGAATACTTTTTTTTTTTACAGTATATTTAATAATTTAGCAGATGTACTCTGCTAAATCCTGAAAATTTAATGGGAGTCAGTTTGGTTGTCACTCTCATTTATACAGTAACTGAACTATTGTTTATGAGAGCAGTTTCTGAACTGTTGGCAGGAACTGAGCGGGCCATGCCTGAAGGTGTCAATGCCGAGATGAAGGTTCAGTGAGGAGGAGCAGTAGACAGGAAGTGGGGATTTCGAAAAAGGTGAGTCTAGGAAAGTGGGGCTCAGTGGGGATATTGGGGGGAATTAGTTACACCTGCTTCCCTAATCTCCTCAAACCAGAGTTTACCATGAACACCGACTGGAGGAGACACAAAACTACAGGGATGCAAATCTATAATGGTTTGGAGCCAAACTTAGTCAGCCTTTGATATCAAAGAATCGATGTATATGAATGAAGCACAAGATTCTTT
This sequence comes from Spinibarbus caldwelli, assembly GCA_039654775.1. Classification (NCBI taxonomy): domain Eukaryota; kingdom Metazoa; phylum Chordata; class Actinopteri; order Cypriniformes; family Cyprinidae; genus Spinibarbus; species Spinibarbus caldwelli. Next base: position 13,260,953 of record CM077244.1, on the reverse strand, counting down.
GAGCTCTTTGTCTTGAAGACAAAAAGATATGGAGATAAATCCATCTCAAATCCATATCTTTTCTCTGACATCCACATGAATTATCTCATAGGAAAGAATTTGACAAAGATCTCTGTTATATTTCAGTTGCTTCTACAAGAAAGTAATATGAGTAAATGAAGAGCAAATGTAGGATTTTACTCCAGTCTCCAGATTTTTTTCCCTGAAAAAGGACCCTAGAAATCATTTCTAGATTTCAAAAGAGGTTTCAAAACCTCTATGTTACCTTATTAATATTCATGAGTCAGGCTGATGAGGTTTATAAAGTGTCCTCCCCACTCCCCTGCTCCTAAGGAATCTTGAGAGAAACATCTAAGAAAAAATGGATGCTAAAATCATAATTGAGAACTCCACGGATTCTCCTGAGCTGTAAAATATCAACCACTGAGAAATAAAACTTTCCTCTTGTCTGATTCATTGGCGGATGTCTTTATTGCATCATTCTCTCTTACAGAATAATCCTCCTCCTCAACATTCTTTGTCTAGATTACATAAAGCCACCTGTGTTTATGACAGCAGGATGAAAACATTGTTATTATACAATATGTCCACAGATAAGAGCTGTGTGTTCATGGCTTCTTTGTGTTGTCAGCTACTGTATAAATGATTCAGGCGGAGATCCCTCAGGTCTTAACTGATCAGATTTGAGAAATAATATTCCTGGTATTCCATATTTCTTCATCTCAGCAATGAATGCGAGGACCCCTTCTAATCCCATCGCTGGAGTTTAATCTCACCACTATAATAGCAAGGGAGCAGATTAGTATATTGTTGTATTGTAATTTCTCTGTGTCTTCTATTCTTCATCACATGATATTATTTTAAAAAGCCATATTTTTTTTCTTTTGTTATTTTATAGTATAGTTAAGACAAAGATACAATAATCAAACTGTAGAAAGACAGAAAAATGATGGATGATTGTAAAAAAGAAGTACACTTTAGCATACTTTTAAAAAGTACTTATTACATAAATAATAGAGTTTAAAAAAATGCACTGAATGTAATGTTTTTAGACACTTAATTGTATGTTAACTGCAATTAAATTTAAATGTATTTGTTAAAATTTATATTAAATACAGTTAGCTGAACATTAGAGTGCTTTTTACTTTAGGACTTATATTAATATTTTAGTGTAATTTCGTAATGACATTTATTGTCCTAGGTACATGGCTAAAGTACTGTCAAACATACTGACAAGCATTTATGATAAACTAAAATATACATTAAATTAATTTCTATTGAAATTTCTATTGTAATACATGTAATTTATTTAAATATATTTTTAAGATTTGTAATGAATAGGCTGCAATTTATTATGTAAAAAAGTCTGTAAAAGTCTGTAAAAATAAGACCCAATGTACCATGTTAATATAAAAAGAATTTTCTGTATTGTTTGATTGATTGATTGATTTATTTATTTTATTTTTTTCACAATTTTAACCATTTTTGAATTTTGCATTGCCTTTTGTGTTGAAGGAAATGTGTAAATTTAACCAAATGTATTGGTAATTTTCTGCCAGAACATTATTAGTTTTTCTACAGATTTTTTTTTTTTTTTTTTCTTGGAGTGTACCCAGGAAAAAAAAAAAATCAAATAACACACTGCAAAAAGTGAAAAAATTGTATAAAAAAAGAAGAAGAACAAAAAAAGTGTACTTTAAAGCATTATAAAAAAAAAAAATATGAAAATGTACTTGAAATTTTACTTTAAAACACTTCCATTATTATGAAATACACTTTTAAAAGGTGTACTAAATTGTACACTTAAGAAAAATGTACTAAAGAAAAGAAAAGGTGTACTGAAAAGTACACTTAAGTGGCTTTTTATTTCATTAATATTAAATTATCTTCAAGTATTTTTATCTTTAAAAGTGCACATTCAGTACAATTAAGTGCACTTCTTTTTCACAAGGGAAGGCAGATTTGAAGTTGATTAGAAATAATGTATCATTCAGCTCAAAAAAAAAAAAAAAAGATTTGTGTGCTGTGTATTTTGACGTTTATCAGAATATTATGATGTTAGCTTAGCAACATGCTAACATCAAGCATTATTGAAATCAATTGAGATCCACTGTGGAGCAATATTTGGAACTGCTGCCTATTTAGAATTTGCTGAAGGAGGTTGTGCTGTTTATGTGGACAGTAGGCAGTGAGGCAACTCACTTTGTTTTGGAACCCAGTCATAGAGGGTCACAGATAGACATATGGACAGAGACAGATGGACAGGTGAAGTAGGGAATCAGGACATTCAAAGAGAGATCAGTGAAGCCTAAATTGGGAATTGCACAATATACTATCCCACAAGTGACCTATGATCTTATATAAAGGCATTTACATGATTTTCATTACAGCTGACTTAGTTCCTGTCCTGGATTATGTGCGTCAAATCTTGTGTAAGATCACGGTCATGTTCACCAGCTCTGTGATATTACTCAAAAGTGCTGGCTGATGTAAGCAACCAACTTTTCAGTGGAAGTTATTCATTGTTATTTTCTCAACAATGCAATCTTGAGTGTTTCTTTATCCCTCTGACTCATACTCAAATATACAATACCAGGCCTACGCTCTCAAAATAGCGAGAGCAATAGCGGTTCTGCATTCTTATGTTAAAATATTTTTTTTTTCTTCTTTTCTGAACAGTTAGGAGAAACAAATTCTGTGAAGTCGTGCATAAAACACACTGATTAGCGTGTTGACGTGGTGATGCTAAGGCTAAAAATAAAGTCTGCTCTTAATGAGCATTACTCTGAATTACAGCCAACATTACATCTGTAATTAGCAAAACTCTCTGTTTGACCGACGCTGCACCTGTGCCTCCTTTTTTTTTAATGTGTGTGTGCATGTGTGATGTACTTCGTGTGATCTTTTTATCTTCATGACTGACATGGGCATGCTAAAAAAATGAATATCCATCTGGCACGCTACATTTTATGTTCTTGTTTTTTAATGAGAGTATTGAAGATCACGTCTTCTTTTTCCTCTCGTCGTGGCAGCACTTCATAGCTGTTATTTATTTAGCAGGTCTCAAGAGGGAGGGTGGGAGTGTAAATGACAAACAGTCTCTTTTTGCTCATTGCATCGACCTTGAATTATTTGCCTCACTTGTCCGTTCCTGCTAATTAGCCGGCGTTAGTGCTTACATGTTCCCTGAGATGCTCGCTAGTGACACAGCATGTCAACACTTAGCTACAGAAGCTGGTCAGAATTAGCCTAAGTGTATTTATTTTAATTCTTATAAAAAGTTTCAGTGTAAACCCTCAAGGCAGCTGAAATGCGGTGGAAGTGGTAGCTAGCTCTGAAGTGATTTTACAGCATGTCATACTAAGTCAGGGGTCTACAACCTTATTTCATTTAAGACTTTTAAAAATGAAAGTGGCTGAGATGTTATATAATACTTAAATCTCTTAAATAATTTATCAATCCAAACTGGTATACACTTTATTTTTATTTATTTGGTCAGAATGATAAATTACATTTTATCTGCTCCATAAACAATTCTACAAAAGCTAATATGCATTGTAAAAATCTCAACACTTTGGATAATAAGGTAAGATATTTTCCATCGACCGAATGAATTTGGCCTAATTTTTGATCTAAGCACAAACTGCAGACAGGCTGACTGAAAGTGTAAATCCACTGTCTGACAGCAGGTGGCGCTTATGGAACAGCACTAACCGCTGTAAAAAACAAAAACAAAAACAAAAAAAATAAACAGTGCTGTGTTTATAAACACTTCTTTATTGTGAATTACACATGGAAAGATTCAAAGCTAATGCCATTGAAACTTTTCTGAAGACAGTCAGTTCCTCCTTATGCATTCATACATTTCATTGAATCATACATTCTTTCATGTAATTTCTCTCCGCAGCCTGCCTTCAGATGAAACAAAACCTATGCTGCGTGTTGCGCCTGTGTGAGACTCTTACTAATTTTGCTTAACACTGAGCAGTATTTACCCTGAGTTTTTCAAGTCGCAATAATCAAATATGGGTTTAATGATAATTAAAATACGAAATGGGATAATAACCTCACAGCTGGTGAGTCAACAGAAATAATTAATTTGCATTGGAGGGGTGGGACTCCTGTGTATATTAGCTCACTCTGATTGGATGAAAAGTATTTATTGGCGAGCTACCTCCAATCAGGCCACAAGCTACTGGTAGCTCGTGAGTGACATGTTTGAGACCCCAGTATTAAGTAATACTAGCTAGAAAATCACCCCAGACTCGATGAAAAAAAAAAAAAAAACTTTTTGTTTAAACCCCACCTTAAACCGTAATATGTGTATATATATATGTAAAAGTAATATGTGTATATATATATATATATATATATATATATATATATATATATATCAGAATCAGAAAGAGCTTTATTGCCAAGTATGTTTGCACATACAAGGAATTTGCTTTAGTGTCACAGCTTCCAGTAGTCAGGAACAACAACAACAATAGCAACAACAACAACAACAACAACAACAACACACAGATAATAAAAATAAGATGTGAATAATACACACACACACACACACACACACACACACATATATATATATATATATATATATATATATATATATATGTATAAAATAGAATAATAATAATAATAATAATAAATTGTATGAACAGGTCTGCTGTAGATATACTAGAATGTAGGGTGATAAATAAATATGAGGTTATTGCACATATTTTTATTGCACAGTGGGAGAACATTTAACTGTTCATGAGGTAGATTACCTGGGGAAAGAAACTGTTCCTGTGCCTGACTGTCCTGGTATTTGGTGCTCTGTAGCGCCGACCAGATGGCAAAAGTTCAAAAAGGAGATGGCATGGATGTGAGGGATCCAGAGTGATTTTCTGAGCCCTTTTTCTCACACTGGATGTATGCAGTTCTTGGAGGGTGGGCAGGGGAGTACCAATAATCCTTTCAGCAGACCGAACTGTCCTCTGTAGTCTTTTGATTTCTGATTTTGTAGCTGAGCCAAACCAGACAGTTATTGAAGTACACAGGACAGACTCAATGACGGCTGAGTAGAACTGTGTGAGCAACTCCTGTGGCAGGTTGAATTTCCTCAGCTGACGAAGGAAGTACAACCTTTGTTGGGCATTTTTAGCAATGGAGTCTATGTGAGTGTCCCACTTTAGGTCCTGAGAGATGATGGTGCCCAGGAACCTGAATGACTCCACTGCAGCCACAGTGCTGTTCATGATGGTGAGTGGGAGAAGTGCAGGGGGGTTTCTCCTGAAGTCCACGATCATCTCCACCGTTTTGAGTGTGTTGAGCTCCAGGTTGCTATAACTGCACCAGATAGCCATCTCTTTAACCTCCTGTCTGTAAGCAGACTCGTCGCCGTCCTGAATGAGGCCGAAGACTGTAGTGTCGTCCGCAAACTTCAGGAGCTTGACAGAGGGGTCTTTAGAGGTGCAGTCGTTGGTGTACAGGGAGAAGAGCAGTGGGGAGAGAACACACCCCTGAGGAGCGCCAGTGCTGAAAGCTGGTGATCCACTGACAGATAAAGCTAGGGATAGAGAGCTGGGTTAGTTTGGTCTGGAGGAGTGTTGGGATGATGGTATTGAAAGCAGAGCTAAAGTCCACGAACAGAATCCTCACATAAGTCCCTTGTCTGTCCAGATGTTGAAGGATGAAGTGCAGTCCCATGTTGACTGCATCATACACAGACCTGTTTGCTCTGTAGGCAAACTGCAGGGGGTCCAGTAAGGGTCCAGTGATGTCCTTCATATAAGCTAACACCAACCTCTCAAAAGACTTCATGACCACAGACGTTAAAGCAACAGGTCTGTAGTCATTAAGTCCTGTTATCTTGGGTTTCTTTGGGACGGGGATGATGGTGGAGCATTTGAAGCAGGTAGGGACTTCTGTGATCTGTGAGAAGATGGGGGCCAGCTGGTCAGCACAGGATTTCAGACAGGCTCGTGTGACACCGTCTGGGCCTGGTGGCTTTCTTCTCTTGTTCTTTCTGAAGACCTGGCGCACATCATCTTCACTGAACTGAAGTGCAGGAGTGGGGGAGAGGGGGGTTGCTGGAGGTGTTATTGGTTGTGTGGAGAGATGTTTGGAGCGGGTGTAGGGTGTTAGACTGGGAGTTTCAAATCTACAGTAAAACTCATTCAGGTCAAGTTGTTGATTGGCCTCAGTGCTGGAGGATGGTGTCTTGTGGTTGGTGATGGCTTTCAGACCTTTCCACACTGAAGCTGGGTCATTGGAAGTGAACTGATCTTCCAACTTTTTACCGTAGCTCCTCTTAGCTGCTCTAATCTTCTTATTCAGTGTGTTCCTGGCCTGATTGTACAAGATTGTCCCCCTTCCTATAGGCGTCCTCTTTGGCCTGATGAAGATGTCTGAGTTTTTCTGTGAACCATGGCTTGTCATTGTTGAATGTTAAATGAGTCCTGGTAGGAATGCATATATTCTCACAGAAACTGATATATGAACTCACAGTCTCTGTGAGCTCGTCCAGATCGTTGGTGCCAGCTTCAAAAACAATCCAATCAGTGAGGCCGAAACAGGCTTGTAATGCTCACTCTGTGTCGTTGGTCCATCTTTTTACAGTCTTTACTGCGGGTTTAGCAAATTTATTTTTTGCCTGTAAGTTGGTATAAGTTGAACCAGGCAGTGATCAGAGAGCCCCAAAGCTGCCCGTGGGACGGAGCGATATGCATCCTTTATTGCTGTGTAACAATGATCCATTATATTACTGTCTCTGGTGGGACATGTAACATGCTGCCTGTATTTTGGCAGTTCACGGGAGAGATTTGCTTTATTAAAGTCCCTAGAATGATTAAAACAGAGTCCGGGTGTTGTTGTTCTGTCTCTGTGATTTCATCAGCGAGTTTCTGTAAAGCTGCGCTCACGTGCAATTGCGGATGAATGTAAACACTTACGAGAATGAACGAGCAAAACTCCCGCAGCGAATAGAAAGGCTTACAGTTGATGAAAAGCGCTTCTAGATCTGGAAAGCACATCTTCTTTAACACTGTAATGTCTGTACACCACCTTTCGTTGATATAGAAACATGTCCCGAAGCTGCGCGATTTCCCCATTGATTCTGCGTCGCAATCCGCTCTAAACAGCTGAAAGCCCGGCAGACTTAGCTGTCCGGAATGGTTTGATCAGTGCTGCTGCTCCGCCGACTACAATGTTCAGCAAAACATCCAAACAAACGAAATCCGGTAGAAGACCGTGTGGTGTGTTCTGCCGAATGTTTAGCAGTTCACCCCTGGTAAAACTGATCATGTTAGACAAACAACAAACAAGAAAAACTAACAAAAACAGTACAAAAACTGGAGAGCAAGACACTGAGACTGCTGTCTGCGGCGCCATCTTGTACCAAATATATATATGTATCAAATATCTATATATATATATATATATATATATATATATATATGTATATATATAAAATCAAATGGCACCAATGCCATTTTAGCTTGCTCCTACAAGTCTTTGATCTCTTTTATCGTGACTCGTGTTTCACGGTCTTGTACTGAACGCTTCGCAAAGGGCAATGATGCATCAGGGGAGCTACCGAGCAAGTTTACTACATCAGAAAATCCGGTTACACTTTATTTTGATAGTCCACTTTAGACATTTTACTAACTATAAGTAACTTTGTAACTAAATGTCAACTACATGTCAACTAATTCTCATTCATTTGCAACTACATATCTACTGACTCTCAGAGTAGACAGGGTAGGTTTAGGGTTAGTCGAATAAGTTGACATATACTTGCAAATTTTCTCATAGTCAGTATGTTGTATGTTGTGGACCCATCAAAATAAAGTGTTAGCAGATATTAAGCAGACAGTCTACTAATACTCTAATGCCTGCTAGTTGACATGTAGTTGCAAAGTTACTTACTGTTAGTAGAATGTCTAAAGTGGACTATCGAAATAAAGTGTTACCGAAAAGCCATTCATGTGGAGCTGGTTATATGATGCAAATGTCAAAATGTATTAGATTACTAATTATGCTATGGTAAAAGTGTTTTGAGGTCATAACATAACATTGTGCAAGGAACTGTGCAAAATAAGTCTTTATTAAAAGATAATCTATTTGTAATCTATTTGTAAAAAGATGATCTATTTGTGTAATCCAAATTAGCGTGAAAAGGAATGAAAGTTGTTGGTGTCCAACTGACAATAGTGATTATTTCAGCTAGAAACTGCTGTGAACTGTATGTATAGGTACGTTTTTGGGGTTTTGTAAAAATGTAGGTATAGGCATTCTTCCAATGAGCCTATGTTGTGTATGAAAATACTAGCCAGAAAAGATCCTGTACAAAAAACGCTGTATACATGTAGGAAAACAAGTGACTGTCTTCCACTTACACACTCGCACAAACACGCTCACATGCCACTGCCCTCCCCCAGCTAGTGATCCCCTTGAGTATTAATCTGTGATTCTGAAGATGTGGTTTTGTGAGTGACTTTCATGAAATATTCATAAGTTTAGGTAGTGGAGCGTCGTTCAGAGGGAGATCACCAGGTAGAATGAATTACATTAGCATGGTTTCATACATGAGCAGCTACATTATGGCCGTTTAAAGCTATCCCTCTCGTCTGCACACTTCAAGGGCTTCCATTGTCAACTGTCGCCCGACGCTGTTTATTTATAAATAGTGTGCGTGCTAGCAAGTGTGTGTGAGTTGTGGAGTGTCACGAACCTCACATCCATGCTAATGAAGTCAGGGCTTGACGGCTGTGTATTTCACTAGGCTTCTGCTGGCCGGTGTGGCCAAATTTCATTTTGAGGTTGTAAATTTGTGCTTGCATGTTTTAGATAGGAAGAAAGCACTATAATGTACACTTTTTATATATCACAGGTAGTGGTGAGGTATTATACGTAAGGCTTTAAACACAATATTAAAGCTAGACATGAGCTTTTCCACCCCACACACACACACACACACACACACACACAAATGTTTATCCCAGTTCTGTTGGCTGTCATTCATGTGATCAGTCAGGGATGTGTTTGCCTTCACCCGGGAGTTTCGGAGTCTTTAATCAGCCTGCTTAAGATAATAGGGAATGCCGAGGACTAGGAAATGGCTCTGGCGTTTCAAAAAGACTCAATTTATTAGCACAGTTTGGGGTGCTAAAGTAAACACTGGGTTTCTCTGCAGGGTGTTGTTTCTTGTGTAGATGGTCATTAGCAGGGCTGGTTTATTTTGTGCTAGTTTCTGGTGGGCATTTTAAATTTATGTTTCACACTGAATTCTGTTCAAATGTTTGGGATCAGTAAGATTTTTTCTAATGTTTTTGAAAGAAGTCTCTCACTAAGCTGCTCACTAAGGCTGCATTTAATCAAAAATAAAAGAAAACCATAATATTGTGAAATATTGCAATTTAATCTGTTTTCTATTTTATTATAGGCCTAATTTAAAATGCAATATGTTCCGGTGATGGCAAAGCCGAATTTTAAGCAGCCATTACTCCAGTTATCTGTGTCAATTTTATCCTCAAGAAATCAAACTAAAATGCTGATTAACATTTTTTTTCATTACTATCAGTGTTGAAAACAGTTTTCTGCTTAATATTTTGGTGGAAACTGTAATTCCTTTTTTATTTCAGGATGTTTTGATGAATAGAAAGTTGAAAAGAACAGCTTTTATTTGAAATAGAAAGTTTTTATAACAATATACAATTTACTTTTGATAAATTTGTTGTATCCTTGCTAAATATAATTATTAATTTATTTAAAAAATCTTACTGACCCCAAACTTTTGAAAGGTAGAGTGTGGATTTTTTTTTTTTTTAAAGTACCATCTTCCCAAATCTTATAGCATCTTGACTGCTGTATTTACATTTATTACGTTGTTATAACATACCTTAAAAATCAAATTTCCAACTTGTTTAAAAAAGCCCACAACTCTAATTTCTTTGTGATTCAGGTGAATGAGAAACACAGCAACAACCAGTAAGTTAATGATAATCACTTTTAAGCAGATATCAGTAAATGAAATGGCTTTACAAGCTAATAAAACCTGTTTAGCAAATGTTGACAGAGATGCTGACTGAAAATTGTACTTGTCATTTTATTTTATATTAATATTTTAATTTATTAGCATACCATTGTTTATCCTCTGTGTTTTGGTTGCTAGGATGCTTCTTTTTTTAATTGAACATCTGCTAAGGTTAGCATTGGCGTCATCATCTTAGCATTAGGCAATGGAACATTTTTATGATCCAAATTCAAGTAGAAACATGCCATATCCTACTTTTATTTGAACACAATATACCATCAGGTTTTGCTCCTCAGTATTGGCTGAAGTTTCAATCAAATTAATATGCATGCTTGGTTGTGTCCTCTGACTTGGCTGAAGCGCTTTAGATGTAACACATTGCTGTCATAAAACCGTGTGTTAGTCTGAGAGTGGTCATTTTATCTTCTTCCAGTTTACATTGTGACTTATGATCCATCGGTGGCTTCTATCTATGTGCTATTCCTAAAATATTAGCCACAGAGAAGCATCAGTCTTGGAGCTGCACAATCTCAATGACAGCTTGCAGGGAGAAAGTCCTCCATTGATCCAGACGGTGCTATATTCCCCACAGCCTAGTTCAGTTGCACCCAGAAAGAGAGAAAGAATATGGACGAGTATCAAACAGGCTGCCGCGAGCAACAATAAGCCCCAAATTCCCTGCGGAAGGACTATGAACTCTCGTTATTGTTGTATATGTCAGCCTACACATGCCTGCCGTTTGTTTCTGCAGGAGAGCAACAGGAAAGTACCAGCAAAGATCAGCAGCTAACGCTCAAAGGAATGAGAGAATGAACGCACTTCCCCAGGCTGGAAAAACAGCAGTCGTCTCTGAATCTGCACGACTGAACGCTAAACAGGTCAACGAAGTAAATGCAGTGAATCCTGTCAGGTAAAATGTATTTAAAAAGACACAGCACTTTGCTTTGCCAGTCATCTGGCATCCATCATGGAAGCTACAGTAACTCAGTAACTACAGTAATGAAGACTACAATAAGACAGGTTGCTCTTCTTTAGCAAAGATGACTGGAGTACAAGGCAGTATTGTTTTCTTCCTCCTGTGTTGTGAGTGTGTAAGTCTTTTATGAATTATTTTCGCTGTCTCTCATAGGCCAGATTTACACTTGTCATTAATGTGTTTTTGGTGATCAGATCAGAAACTGCACTTGGAGAGGTTTTCTGGGATAGATTTTTTTTTTTTTTTTTACCACATTTCATGAATTTATATATGCAGGTGTGGTTTTGTTCTCCTCATTTTTCTGCATACAATATAGTTTGAAAGTTCAGTAAGGGTCTGTAAGATATTTTTGAAAGAAATTGCTACTTTAATTCAGTAAGGATGCATTTCATCAATCAAATGTGACAGTAAAGACATTTATAATGACTAATAATAGCGCAGACACATTTATAATAATATTTTTATTAGTGCTGTGACTCCTGTCAAACGATTAATCGCATCAAAAATAAAAGTTTTTGTTTACATAATATATGAGTGTGTACTGTGTATATGTATTATGTATATATAAACACAAACACATGCATGTATATATTTAGGAAAAAATATGTTATGTTTATATATTAAATATATTTATATATAATATAAAATATAAATATATAAATGTATATACATGTAAATATTTTCAAAATATATACTGTATGTGTGTGTATTTATATATAAATAATAAATAAACACAGTACACATACATATATTATGTAAACAAAAACTTTTATTTTGGATGAGATTAATTGCGATTAATCGTTTGACAGCATTAATTTTACATATTATTAAAATATTAAAAAGATTTCTATTTCAAGTGCTGTGTTCCTGAACTTGCTATTAATCTAAGAATCCTGAAAATATGTGTCATGGTTTCCACAAAAAAAGCAGCACAACTGTTTTCAACATTGATAATAATAAAAAATGTTTCTTTATCATCAGATCAGCATATTAGAATGAGTGAATGAAGGATCATATGACACTGAGGACTGGAGTAATGATGCTAAAAATACAAGATTAAATTTCATTTTAAAATATATTAAAATTATTATCAGTTGTAGTAACACTTCATAGCAATTCATAATATTTTATAATTACTGTATTTTTGATTAAAGAAATGCAGCCTTGGTGACCATAAGTGACATAACATGACATGACATAAAATAAGAAAAGAAAAGAATAGACCCCAAACTTTTAAATAGATTTTTAGGTTTTTGCCTTTTTATTTTAAATTCCAGTTTTAGGTAAAATATTCAGTTATTTCTCACATTCAATTAATTACACTCTCATTTTCTCATTTTGTCCCCAAGGTTTAAAAAATGTTTCTTCAATTTTTCTTCAGTTTGCTTCTGTATTAACATGCTTCAGTGAGGTTTTCATTTCAGTAAGACTTGAGTTTTCTCAACAATAGTTTTTAAGTTCTGCTCAGTAAATATACTTTGTTGAGCCAATGTATATTTGTTTGTTCATGCAATGCTGATTGTCATATTTTGCTAATAGAAAAATTCTTGTCACAACAACTGAAACAACAATTACTGTCGTTGATGTAATTAATTTTTTTCTGTTGCTTGGAAGAAAAAAAGAATGTTTAAAAGTCACCACATTATCAAATTTGTTTGTTTACAAATGACAAACATTAATGGATAAGTTAGTCTAATAAGTAGACAACATAGTCTTTGTTTGTGAGACAACTTACAAGACTAAGATATCCAGAAAATGGAGATAAGTGGTTGAACATACTCTGGGCCTCAAAACTAGACACACTAACCTCAAGAACGGTGGCAATCAACAAATGTTAAAAAGATTAGTTCTTTACATCACAGTACAACAAATAACTAACAATAATGACAAAACAACAACAAAAAAGTTTAAATGAAATCAGCAAACAGCAAAACAATAATCCTATAACAGTAACTGCATAATTTATTCATGCTGCAATGCATGCTGGGAACTCACAAAGCCTTAACATTTCTACAATATGAATTTCTTTGTTCAGACAACTGTTTGACTAGTTGGGACAACATTTGGGGTAATTTTGTTGGTCTGACAAGGGTTTTTATATAGTTTCAAGAAAATAGCATTTTTTAGTATTTGAGACTCAAAATGTTTCGTAAACTGGAAAATGTGCAGTTGCATTTTTTACAGTGCAGATACTTGATATGATACATATTAATGCTTAATGTAAAAAGACTCGCACAATTAGTGCGTTTCCAGAAACACCTTTGTCTATCTATACTGAAAGTGAAAATGTGGCTACATCCGAATCAGAATCAGAACATAATTGGTGCCTCGCCACAAAACAAACATGGAAGAGTTAAAGCTTCTATTGCTTGTTTATTTGTGATGCATTTGTTTAGGACATGGTGTCAGGGGAGTTGGTGAGCTAAATTTTACTAACTAGCTCCCATCATCCCTAAAAATCAATCAAACAAATTCTTCACAGAAGATGAAACCCAGATAGATGCAAACTGGAGACTTCCATTCTCTGATTAACATGCTAGACACTCTTACATGTAATTTCTGCTGTAAAGTTGCATGGACATGAATCTCCTACAGGGTTGGAGAAAGATGAACAAAATTCATCGCTCTTAATAATTCCCAGACACCATAGGGAATGTGGAGTTATTGGATCTTATTGCATTGGCAAGCACTATCTGATTCAATATGCAGCACCATCTTTTATCTCAGTGTACGCTCCGGCACTACTGACGAGTCCAAAACGAACTTTCTTCAAACTAAGATGATCAGGCGAGACAGGGCAAAACTTTCTGCCTGTTTGTTGGCTCTCGCTGCCCTTTCCGTGAACCCTAACAGCATCAATCCCCCCTCTGGTAGAAGAACAAGGGGGAGGGATAGTTTGAGAGCCGAGGAAAGTGAGAGGGGTCTAAGGCAAGAGAAGATGAGAAATAATCTCATATATCTTGAAATCTCTTTGGATGTGTCGAAGGCGTCTGTGTCTATGTCTGGTTAAAAATATATTAAAGAGTGATTCCTCAGCTCTGAGCTGTGTCAGAGAGATAGGCCCCGTCGGCTCGCAGCGCTGTGATTAGCGTGTCATGAATGTGTGTGTGTGAGTGTGTGTGTGTTTGAACAAACTCTGAAGACGTCCGATGACACTGCAGGGCAGCACAGACACATCTGGGTGGAGATCAAGCGCATCTCAACATGAATCACATGCTCTCTCACAGGTATAACAGCTGATTTGTTTTCCAGAGGTTATCATGCATAACACAAAAAGTAATACTGATGTTCAGTGCTGATATTGTGTGTGCACATCTTCACTCATACAAACTCTTTATTTTAAGTGAAAACAGTGAGTCAGTCTTCCGGCAGGTGATTATGGGATATCAGTGGGTGTATTTGCAATGTTCTTGCATTGAGCACGTGCTGTTTTTGTAATTGTTGGTATATAAGTCAGCAGTATGAGCACTGTATTTGCAAGTGTGTCAAGTGTCACCTTAGCTTTAAAGCGACCAGTCCTAGATTAGGGCTGCAAAATTTTGGGGGGAAAACTAAGTGTCTTTTTTCATGATAAAACTGTAATTTAATATTCCTTCACACACACACACACACACACACACACACACACACACATACAAAAAAAAACAAACAAAGATTTTCTATGCTTGTTTGTAGGGCAGCACAATTTCACTAAAATGTGTGATTAGTTCAATTTTACTGTAATAATAATAATCATAATTTAATATAACATTAACATAAACATGTCAAGTGTGTTTCAATGATTAGATTGTTGTGTAGTCCATCTCAGCTTTAAAATGACCAGACTGGAGATTAAGGCTGCTTGATATGAAGAGGGGAAATCTAACTGTGATTTTTATGATAACAATGTAAAAATCTAAAACGGTTATTTAGAAAGAAAAGAAAAGCTCCAGGTTTGCTGTGTTTGTTTGTAGGGCTGCGCAATTTGGCAAAAAATGTGATTCTGAATCGATATGAATATACAACAAACCACAACAACAAAAATAATTGTTATTATTGTTAACTTTTTTAATTATAAAATATCAAAATAAGTATATCAAGTGTGTTGTGCCGTCCATCTATAAGGTAAGCTTTAAAACTATCAGGGAAAAAATAAAAAACTATATAAAAAAGCTATTTGAGGGAAAAAAATGTTTCAATGATAGATTTCAATGATCATAACTCTGATTTAAAATGCTTAAAAATGATTTATTAGTGCCTATAAATGATTAATTATATATCAGTATGACTATATAATAACAATAATAAAAATAATATTGATAAATATTACTATTGTAATATTTTATCAGTGTATTTAAGAAAAATAATTTATTAGTAATACCAATTTTCTTTTACAGTACAGCTGTAAAATTTCAGTTATGTTTCAGTTATGTTCAATCTTCATTCTTAAAATATCTTGTTTTGTGTTCCACAGAAGAAAGAAAGTTGTACAGGTTTGGAACGACATGAGGGTGAGTGACAGAAATGTAATTTTTTAATGAACTGTTCCTTTAAATTTTGAATTTTACATACCAACTTTGGTATATACAGACCCTAACCCTAACACCAGACATCAGGACCTGTAATGTTAGCGGTATATTATCAAAAACATGAAAGTATCTTGTGGTAGTATCTTAAGGAAGTGTCTCGAAGTAAGTCTAATCATGCTTACTCCAACCTAACCATGTCAGTCCTGTGAGATCTAGAGTCCCCCGCTTGTTTCCTCTCTTGTCTCATGGAGGAGCCGCAGAGTGATGGAGAACTGCCTGGGCCTACTGAGCCAGCGCTAAAAGACTTTCATTAGTACCACTTTCCCATGAGGAGGGTTTGGGGATAATTACCAATTAGAGCAGCCGTCAGTGTGTGTGTGTGTGGATTGTGGGAGTCTGGTTACCACTCGGCGCAGACAGCCGTATAGGGCTGTGTGTTAAATATGGAAAAGACTTTAATCTAATGCTTGAGTCACTCTCTGCAATTGCTTGTCAATTTTGTCAGCTAATTATAAAGTAGCCACATTGTGTGCTGATTTGTCCTTCCAACTCTATAACTCCCTGTTCCTCTCCCTCAATCCCCCCTCCTGTCCTGCACAATGACTTTTATCCCACCTCTCTCCGCTCAGCACATCTTGTTTTCTTTTTGAAAAAGTTTGTCTGTAAATTCACTGCTCGCAGTGGGAGTGTGTTCAAGTGGTCTTGCTCGGGTCTCTTGGCGTGCAACACGATGTTGTTCTTTTGATGTTAAACGTACTCTTTTCATGCTGCGGTTCAATAGAGGCTAAAAATCTTATGGTGCAAAATACCATTCTGACTTCTCTTCATTTTCCCCTGCATTAGTTCACAGGAGTCTTTGGATAAGCCTTCATAACTAAATATCTTGGCTGAAGTCGCTCTGAATATGGGCAAATTCCAACTGGCATTTTCAAAATTGAGCAACTTAATCCCCTCGCCCTTCACCAAGGGCCCTCCAACAAAGTGTACACATGACAGTCGCTTTAAAGATGTCATTTTGCCGTTTATAATCACAGAACTCTGGCCAGTGTCTTATTAGTCCTCATTTCGTAAACCTAAAGTAATTTATTTAAGAACTTCACCTGTATTTTAAAACTCTGTTGCTCTTGTACACTCAATCCTACGATTGAAAAAAATATTTCTTACATGCTTGTTTACCAACATGGAGAGACGTATGCAATTTGGAATAAATTTGAATTGAAGATGCCAGTAGACAGGATTTGACACACATTTATTTCATTATTTATTTATTTTGTTTATTTAAAGCTTTTTATTGTAATGTTTTAAATTATTTATTATAACAGCTATAAACCCCAACATAGACAGTAAACTATTTGAAATAAATTTTGAATAAAAATGCAAAGAGGCTGTATTTGACGCTATTTATTTATTTATTTATTTATTTATTTATTTATTTATTTATTATTATTATTATTATTATTATTATTATTATTATATTTATATGTATTATTATTATTATTATTACTACTACTATTATTATTATTATTATGTATTGATAATATTTATTCTATTATTTTGTATTCATATATACATGCCATTTTACTAAATAAATTATTTTTATTATTTAGTTTATTATTTGTTATCTTAACAGCTAATTTACACTTTGAAAAAAAGCAACAATATGATGCAAAAAATACTGTTCTTATTTATATATTTATATGTTGTTTTATTATTGTGTTATATAACAGTTATAAAAACCACATGGATAGTATACAATTTGAAGTAAATATGGAATTTTTTTTATCTTAAAATCTGTATTTTGACAGATGTTATTCATTTTTATTATTATTTATTTATGATATATTATCTTTATTATTTTATTTATGCATTTGTTATGTTTAATTATTTGCCATTGTTATCTTTATTATTTTATTTATTTTATTTTATTCTTTTATTTGTTTTATTATTCTGTTTTTTTATTATTCAATTTTAATTTATTTATATAATAATTTATCTGTTTACTTATTTATCTGTCTACTTTAAAGTATTTTCATTATCACGTTCCGTTATCATTCTGACAATAGCACGTTGTCATATAGTGTGTTTCAAACATGCACAGTCATGCCCTGCACCCTTCATAGTTTTCTACCCTTCAGAATGAGTAGAACACAGTGCTGCTCACTTTCGAATGGATTTCACCATATGTAGCTGTGAAAGGATGGGAATGAGGTCAGAGGTGTGGATTGCTGCTAGGAGTGACTGACGGACAGGTGGAGCACTCTTTTGAATGTTGAATAGTTTTCCTGGCGGTAACCTCCTGGAAAGAGAGCAACATGTCACATTGTGAGGAAAGGTTGACAGCTTTGCCTCTACCTCTCATTTCTCTCTCTCATCTCTCATATGTTGACAAAGATGCCGGAGAAGGGGATGCTAGAGGGGGATGGGGTGTCAAACAGATTTCTAGTTTTCTTCCTTCTTTCCGAGATCAGAGGAAAGATGTGAGTATTGGTGTAGCACCAGGTTTGCGTGACTCATATGCATCCTTACAGTGAATGAGGAACCATGCTGGTTTTGTCCTCTCACTTGATGTCTCTCTGTCTGCCCTTTTGAGTTCTTCACTCCAAAATTCAGAATTTAAGAATAGAGCTGTTCCCTCATGATGTCAATTTGTAGGCCAACTGGGGAGACTAATTGACCATGGGTTCCCTCTGGAATTTCCTAATGGATTTTTGGAATAGTAGTTTTCAATTCATGAGCAAAATGAGGTCTGTGGTGAGCATTACTTGAAGAGACTTTCACATTTAATCTCACAGCAGAAATTACACACAGTCATACCTCAAACATGAATTTTGAAAGCTGTATTAACCAGCTACCAACAGGATAGGACAAATCTGACAAACTAGTCCTTTTACATATGTATGTTTGTAGAATTCAGGTTTGTAGAATTCATGTTTGAAGCATGACTGGGTGTTATTTATGTTGTTGGACAAAAAGTAAAAATTCTTCCATGTAAACCACAAACCTTATTTTACTAATTTAAATGATATATTTATATATTAATACGTATATATTTTCATTCTATTTAAAAAAAAAAATGGAATATGAATTGAACTGACCACATGCCACAGCATGCTGAATTGGAAACTGAATCTGCGTAACAGGAAACAAGAAGAGACAGAGAGATTTAAAAAAGATCAGATTTTTTTTTTAGTCCAACTCAACTTTTGTGGCAAAAATAATTTACATTTTTATTGTTGTATTTGTATTATTTTTCTTGCTTTTTATTTAATTATTTATATTAGTTAATCTGTTAATTTATTTATAAAAAATATAGATGGCTGTTGTTATGTTAATAAATAACAAAAAAAAAAATTGTCCTGCATGAACGTTAATATTAAAATCATCTAATGATTGTGAGTGCCGGTCCGTTGTTTGAACATTTACTATCGAAACTATTCTTTATGTATATTTCATTCTATTTAAATAAATAAATAAATAGTATTCTTTTTAAATTAAATTCAAATAGCAATTATGCATCCTATTTGCTACACTGTAAAATTGATTTTCAATTTTTCAATTCAAATCAGTAACTAAACATGATTATAGTACATTTTACAAGAAAATGCTTTTTTTTTCTATTTCAAAAATGTCAAAATTCAAAATACTTATTGTTTGTGAAATTTTCTATTGCAATTGCTGAGTGAAATTTGTTTTTACATCCCATTTTTTTCAGTGTGCCTCAATTCAAATTCATGTCAAAGTCAGTAACTGAATTAGAATTTTAATTTAATTCTGAATGACACCCATCCCTGTTGACTTAGACCCTGAATGTAGCTGAGCTCAGGATGAGAGTTCTTGTCCAAGGAAATCTCATTAGGTAAATCAGGAGTGCTCCAAATGTGTGTTTGTTTAAATAAACATGCGTGCACGGCTTACAAAAACACACTCCATTAGACACAGCCAATCAGCACTCATATACAGGATATTTACATAGCTGTAATGTATGTACATGCACCTGCAAAATCACATGTGCTCAAGTAGCACGTTGCTTCCTCCTCTTGCTCTCATCCTCCCCCTCCTTGTTTTTCTCTGTTTTCTTTTCTATTTTTTTTCTCCTCCATCCCCTTCCTAACATTCACACCTCAGTCCCTTAACCAGTTCGGTAACACTTTACCATGTCCACATTACTGTTAATAGGTTAATTACAATTCACCAATAGCTGTGAGTAATTGTTGGTTGCTGTATACAGTATTAATAACATACTATATAGATGTTGCTCACTACTAGTAATTAAGTGGGTAGTTGTATACTGTATCTGTAATGTACAGTTAAACAGACACACAGTCACAGTATTGAAGTAGTCACATTTTACTAATATACACTGAAATCCAGTTTTCTATATATTTTTCATTCCAACATAGAGATTCTAATGTGATACCAACATTTTATTCAGAAAATTTTGTTAAAAAACTAATTATAAAAGCTCTAAATTTTCCCAGATAAATAAGTGGATGCTTTAGAATTGGCATCTTACTGTGAATCATTAAAATAACTAGCACATTTTCTGGATAAAAACATTGAGATCATTACTGGGGTTGTGAAGGACAGTTGTGGAAATTAAGACTAAAGAGCGTTATAAAGAGATGAAGTCAAAAAGTGAAAAAAGCACCAAAGTCGGCACACAGTTGCATCCAAATATATATACACTACAAAATATTTTTTAAAGAAATTAATATATGAAATATTTCTATTTCAAATAAATGCTGTTGTTTTGAACTTTCTATTCAAGAAAGAATCGTGAAAGAAATGTAACATTTTCCACAAAAATATTGAGCAGCACAACTGTTTTCCAAACTGATATTAATAAGAAATGTTTTTTGAGCACCAAATTTAATATATTAAAATTACAGCTGTCAGTCGATTAAAATTTTTAATCTAATTAATTACATTATGTGTTGATTAATTAATCTAATTAATCGCAAATGAAATTTGACTGAGAAAATACCCAGATAATTTAAAGCCATTATTGTGTTAAATGAGAAAGTATCAAGTAGACATTACAAATTGTAGCTTTAGAAAGAAATATTTTATTTGATTCAGCATCAAATTTATTACACATAAACATTTAGGATACAATGGCCTAACATAAACTATGGAACATAAAAGAAGAAAATCTGAGAAATATCTCAGTATTTTTTGTTCATACAGTGAAAGTCATTGATAACCAAAACAGCTTTGTTACCAACAGTCTTCAGAATGGATCAGTTTGATGTGACGTTGTCGTCTATATGTTGTTTGTCGTTGTGATGGGGCACATTGTTGGCACTTTCACTGCAAGAGCTGCACTCGTTTTCTTCTATCACATCATCTGCTACATCATCTCTCTCCTTTCCCCCTCCGGATTGAGTGTGACATGTCAAATAGCACAGAAAGGGTGATCTAAATATATGCCGCGTTCTCTCTGACATGGCATTGGTGAGTTTAGGAAGCCATCATGTGAATTCTCATTACCAGATCAAGACGAGATTACAGAGATTACAGCCGCTTCAGATTAGACTATTCCGGATTATCTCACTCCCCTCTCCGTTTACTTCCAAACTTTACATCTAAACCAAAGCCGGTTTACTTCAACCTCTAGTCACTCCTTCTCCCAAGATAATGACAAATTAGCTTTATGATGTTCAGGCATGAGATTGAATCAGGCTCCCAAAAAGCAGGGCATGGGAAGAAGACAAAATTTTTGACTTTGTGTTGCTCAGGAGAGTTATACAGTTTCTCATTCGATTAATCCCGGATTTAATTCAATCTGGAGTTGCCTGAAATAGCCCTAGTGCTAGACCTGCTGTTTCAGCCTTTAATCACAGCAACACCTGGCACGGCATGGACACTTTGTAGCACTGCCGGCCTGTCCTGCTTCAACTGCTCCCAGCATCATTTTGATTATGGCAGAGCTCAAACAGAATGCCCAAGCCAGCAGCTGGCTGTTAAAAGCATGTGCTACTGTAACAATAGAAATGTTAATATATATATATATATATATATATATATATATATATATATATATATATATATAGAAGCATTTACCGTGGGTTTGCACAGCTGTACACTGGGTCCAAAAGTAGTAAAAAAGGTCCGTAGCGAGTACTCAAAAGTAAGTGAGGTGCACTCCAGTTGGCCATAACTTTGTTAAATTGCATTGAAAGGATGATAATTGGACCCTGTTAGTGTAAGTGATTCAAATCAAAGAGAGGCAAACCATCTATTAAAGACAATATCTGTTGTGACAGATCTTTTACCATTGTAAGTTGATCTTGAATGCCTGATTGTTTTTTTTTTTTTCTCCAGAAGGGTGTCACATATTTGAATATTTCCTCACATTATGCTACCAAA
Organism: Spinibarbus caldwelli; assembly: GCA_039654775.1. Classification (NCBI taxonomy): domain Eukaryota; kingdom Metazoa; phylum Chordata; class Actinopteri; order Cypriniformes; family Cyprinidae; genus Spinibarbus; species Spinibarbus caldwelli. The sequence continues at coordinate 13,239,076 of CM077244.1, read as the reverse complement.
AGTAAAATAAGATTCATGACAGGTCAAGTTTTAATATAAGTACCTCATGTTGTATATTATGCTGTTGAGTTGATGATTATGAAATTTTGGTTGGACTCCCTTCAAATGTTCAAAAAGAAAAAAAAAAGTTACATGTATACAATTTTTAATGTTTTTAAAAGAAGTCTCTTGTCATTGCTGAATTTATTTAATGAAAAAATACAGTAAAACAGTACAATTTCTTATTATTATCAATGTTGAAAACAGCTGTGCTGCTTAACTGGGATACATTTTTGGGGATTATTTGGTGAATAAAAAGTTAAAAAAGAACAACATTTATTTGTAACATTATGAATCGCTTTACTGTCAGTTTTGAGTAATGTAATGCATCCTTGCAGAATAAATGTAAGAATTTATTTATTTTAAAAATAAAACCTCACCCCAAACCATTGTAGGGATTCAGCACTGTTGTTTGATTTTAGTTAACATGAAAAAAGGCATATTTTAGTAATATTTCAGTAGCTTTTTTCCTCAGTGACAAATGACATATCCTCATAGTGTCTGTGATAGTGGTTGCATGTGTTAATTTCTGCTCAGAGCTGGATGTGTCATAACACACTTATTTTGACCTAAATAGCCTTTTAGAAGATGATTTGTTATGAAAGGTGTTGACAGTCCACATTCCCTAATGAGATACTATGAGTGATACAATTGCAGAACTTTTTGTATCTCAACCCAAACATTAAACTACAGCAAAAAAAGTAATGCTATGGGCATTTATCTTCACAAATCCCATATTAGATAAACAATTGAATTATGTATAATGAGAGAGAAAACGGGTAGCTATTTAAAACCATTCTGTGCACAGTGCGGCATCAACCAAAAGAGAAATTATGAATATATGAATTGTTTATTAAAAACAGAAACAAGTAGACAAGTGAGGTCATGTAACGTTGACCTGTATCATTGTACACATCAAGTGTTCAGTGAGACTGGGGCAAGCTGTCACACTGAATAGAGCCTATTTTTTATATGAATTGTGCCATTTTGTTTTCCAAGTCAATAATGGTATACATTTTGTAGCCAAGGCTTAGTGACTTTTGTAGTCTCTTGCCCTATTGCCCTAAATTTTAAAAATAACCCAAACTTGAGAAATATTCGCTTAAAAGTGTGACAGCTAGCCTCGGTAATTCCCTACTGAATTGTTGGTTAAAATTTCTGATGTTTTAAACAAATAGTGGATATTTAGCTCGAGATACACATACTTTATCTGTCATTTGTCGCTGGACTAACATCTACAGTATGTCACATTTTAATTTCCTCTAGCAAGCATTACTGAGATTTTCCGTGTGTCTATACCTTATTGACTTTGCTTGACAGCTATTCGGTAAGGTGGTTGACAGTTTTTGACAGGAAGCTGTTTTGGCTGTCGAACTAACTGTGTCTGGAACCCATGCTGGCTGTAATGGCTATTGAAGCCTCTAATTGCAGCACCAGTGACATGGCAACACAATCCATCTTCCTCTACATTTACAGCAATTAGCCCCAGCATTCATCTGTTACAGCAGGGGGGCTCGTTGTTAGCCGGCCACGAGTGCTCCATATGGGAACTGTCACACACTTACAAACATACACATACTTGCATACATTTTCAACAGACTCTGTTCCTGTGTATAGGTGACCAAGGTCAAGGCCTGGCGGTTTTAGTGTCACGTTGAGAAGAGTTTCAGCAGGAGAACAGATTGACATGTCCTAATGAAGTTCTGCTTAGTGCGTGGATGTTCTGACATTTGTAGGTTTCCTCATTGTCACTTTGACTTTTGCTTTTGTTTCAGCAAAATGATGGATTTATGACTTTTATCGAAACAGGATGTACTATAGATCTCTTTCGCTCACATTTAAACACAAACATTTCTGTTTTGGGGGGTTTCTGGGTTGGTTGAGAGTAGAGCTGCACGATTAATCCTTAAAAAGATCGCAATCTCAATTCAAACACCCACGCGATCTTATTTGTAAATGACAACAATTCCTCTGTGTCTACTAAACCTCAAAATGGAGCAAATCATCGTTTGAAAGTGATTTTTGCTTCAAATTGGCACTTCAAATAACGTTTGTTGATTACAATGTTGATTACATTGGTTTGCCACTAGGTGGCGACAAGTGACTGTTAAAAATTTGTTTGTCATTGAATCATTCATTCTAGAGATTAGTTCAAAAATGATGATTCATTCAGTAATGTAACAAATGAAGTATTTAGTAAGTGAGTGAGTGAGTCATTGAGTTATTCATTCAAAAAAAAATTAATAATTCATTCAAATTAAACATTTTTGAATAGAATGAGGCAATTAATATTTTGTCACAGTGTCTAGTAGCTTATTTTGCTTAGCTCAGAATCGTGGAATAATCGTTATCTCTATTTGAAACAAAAAAATCGTGATTCTCAATTTATCCAGAATCGTGCAGCTCTAGTTGAGAGTCCGCATCTTAGAATCTATCATTTTTAACACCTACCCACCTAAAGATCCAAAAAAAAAAAAAAAAAAAAAAAAAAAAATATATATATATATATATATTGTGTGTTATTGTGTGTATATATATATATATATATATATATATATATATATATATATATATATACACAATAACACACAAAAACATGATGAATTACAAAAAGTAGGTCATGAGACTTACAAAATGCAGTTTTTTTTTAAATGATTGTAAAATGTTAGTAAAAACTGTCTGTATCTAATAACACACTTAATTACCTTTATTTTGGCATGCAGATAAAAAAATTATTTTTTTTATAATCATTTACAGTGGATATTTATATTACATGACCTAAAATCCATAACATTGGCTTAATAATAATAATAATAATAATAATAATAATAATAATAATAGGTTTAGTGTTTAAATGACAGTTACAAAATCAGAAATTCTAATTAATAATAGAATATTCTGCTGTATATAAATGGAGTTTTTAATTTACTGCATTTATATGCACTAGAATATGGTCCAAATATTTTGGTTATGTCTATATATTTTGGTAAAGCTTTTAGCATATATTTTTACATATATGAATGAATATACCATACATTGTTGTTCAAAAACTTTTTTGTAATGTTTTTGAAAGATCTTATGCTCACTGAGGTAAAAAAAAATCGTGATTCTCAATTTATCCAGAATCGTGCAGCTCTAGTTGAGAGTCCGCATCTTAGAATCTATCATTTTTAACACCTACCCACCTAAAGATACAATATATATATATATATATATATATATATATATATATATATATATATATAAAATAATATATATATATATATATATATATATATATATATATATATATATATACACATGCACACACATTGTAAACGTAGCTCATTATTATCTGTGTGTACATGGTATTCTTTCTTCTCCAGTTTTGAACCAGCAACTTTCAGATTACCAGCCCAGATTTGTAACCACTAAGCTATGATCAGCCCTACCACCATTCTTGTCTGCTCCAATTCTCTTTCTTGTCTGCTCCATGTTATCTTAATCTGAAGTACGGTATTAAAGCACCCCCCTCTGTGTTGGAGTTGGCAGAGCTTTTGAGCAGAGCTTCTCGCTGTGGTGAATTCGGCAGTGCTGTGGGTGGGAGGAGGTGCTCACCCCTCACCCCTGTGTACTCATCCTCTCTGTCTGTCTCTCACACTTTCTGCTCATTGCTTGCAGTGGCATCATCTCTCAGGCCCAGCAACTCACTCTCATGTAGTAATGTTCAATTTTCCATTTAATATGACATTTATTGTTCATTTTGAACATTATTTTAATCATCTCATTCATGTCCCTACAATAACACACAAAAACATGATGAATTACAAAAAGTAGGTCATGAGACTTACAAAATGCTTTTTTTTTTAAATGATTGTAAAATGTTAGTAAAAATTGTCTGTATCTAATAACACACATAATTACCTTTATTTTGACATGCAGATAAAAAAAATATTTTTTTATAATAATTTACAGTGGATATTTATAGTACATGACCTAAAATCCATAACATTGGCATAATAATAATAATAATAATAATAATAATAATAATAATAGGTTTAGTGTTTAAATGACAATTACAAAATCAGAAATTCTAATTAATAATAGAATATTCTGCTGTATATAAATGGAGTTATTAATTTACTGCATTTATATGCACTAGAATATGGTCCAAATATTTTGGTTATGTCTATATATTTTGGTAAAGCTTTTAGCAAATGTTTTACATATATGAATGAATATACCATACATTGCTGTTCAAAAACTTTTTTGTAATGTTTTTGAAAGATCTTATGCTCACTGAGGTTAAAAAAAAAACCAAAAAAAAAAAAAACACTAACAGTAAAAAACACCAATATTGTGAAATATTTTAATTTAAAATAACTAAAATGAATTTATTTAAATTTAATAGTATTAGCTTAAAAACTTTTCTATTTTAATATATTTTATGATGTAATTTTTTTACTGAGATGACAAAGCTAAATTTTCAACAGCCATTACTCCAATATTCAGTATCACGTTACTTCAGAAATCATTTTTAATATGAACTCAAGTAACATTTCTTATTTTTATAAATGTAGAAAACGGTTGTACTGCTTAATTGTCACGGTTCTATTTGGTTAGTTTCATTTTCATGGACTTTTAGTTTTAGTCTTCCTTTGTTCAGTTTTCCCATTTACTTATCATGGTGATTCATTTAATCTCAGAGGTTTTTATCATTATTTCCCTCATTTGCTTGGTATTTAAGTTGCAGTCTTTTCAGAGTTCAGGTGTCGTTGATGCATGAGTTGTACTTTGGCGTCTCTCTTTTTTAGATTTCATTAGATTTAGAGTGTGCTAATAAAGACTTTCTACTTAATCTTCTTCATCATCGTCTCTTTCAACTACAATTTTTTGTGGAAACTTATACATTCAGGATTTCAAGATGGTTTGATGAATGGAAAGTTCAAAAGAACAGATTTGAAATAGAAATCTTTTGCAACTTTACAAATGTCTTTATTGTCACATTTAATCAGTGTAATGCATCCTTGCTGAATATGTATGTATGTATGTATGTATGTGTACTCTGACTGTCCTCGACATTTTTAAATGGTAGTTGCACTTATATTACTGGATGCTCTGTATAGTTGAACATTCTATGTTTACATTACACTGTAATTCAGATTAATACAGGAATATGCCAGATATCCCGATATTAATCAGAATATTCTTTTCCACATAAACACAATAATTGCAATGAGTCTGAAAGTGATGGAAAGGAAACTGGCGAGAGGACTCGAGAGAGCCTCCTCTTTCCCGTAATCTGCGTGTGCTCCTCTCCATGCTAATGTCCTACCTAGGACCTCTCCTTTTCAGACCGTCTGGAGCTCTCGTTCCCCTCTCTCTCTTTCTCCCTTTCATGCTTTGATGCGGTATGAGGATACTAGAGAACAAGGGAAACGCACATTAAAGGAGAGCGTGAGTGAGTGTGTATTTGTGTGTGCATGCCCATATGCGTCTGTGTTAAGCCGCTGAACCTCAAGAGGCACTTTTATTGAATCTTAAACTCAAACTCAGTAGATCATCCTCTATCACACTGGCCGCTCTGGGATATCCCAGCATGCCTTTCACCTTACCTCGAACCCATAGCCACAAACTGCCCTCATTCCTCTGCGGAGGCAAGAGCGCTAGAGAGATGGAGGGAAAAACACAATGGTAAGGTAACAATAGCCTTGAAATGAGCAGCTTAAGGGCTTAGGCAGCATTAGAAACAGTATATTTTCTCCCCATAAAACTGCACTCCTCTTACAGGACTCCAGCCTCCCGTCCCTGAACAAAAGGGATTGTTGACTTGTTTATTTATTCATCGGCCCTTTGCTGCATGAATTCATCACACGGAGAGGCAGGAAATCAACAGAGAAAACTCAAGTAGGAGACCTTGCAGAAGATCAGAGCGGCGAAACGCCTGACAAATAAGCTGTTTACTTCTTCATGTCTGCACTTGATCGCATTTATTCTTTATTTCTACTCTTTCTTATGCGTTCACTTTCCATGCTTTGTTTTCTGTACTTAGCGATTGCTGAGGGAAAGGAAAAGGACAAGAAGATGCAGGAGAGCAGGAGTAGTGAAGGACTAACGAGATAAAGCCAGAAAACAGGCAGAGGAAGTGTCAAAATACAGGGAATATCCCAAATGCTCTTAAAAGATTTGAAGACGTCTCGAAAGATGCCCAGGGTTCACGGAGAAGTCAAGGGAGGCAGAAGACAAAAGATAAAACGGAGCTGGCGGCGAGGCAGACTGAACGGCCTCTATTTATATAGGCGGAACACATCTCTTTTCAGAGAGGGTTTAAGGTTTTTTTTAGTTTTCTCTGTTCTTTCCCTCTTTTTCAAGAACAATATGCCTCATGTCCTCTCTGTTTCCCTCCAGAGAGCTTTGGACCAACAGGAGGATTAATGCAAAACTTTGCAGAAGAGAAGACAAGAAGAGTCGCTCTCTGCTTTCTGTCAGCTGCATAAAGCCACATAAAGTGGCACTCCTCAACTGGATTAAGAGGTTGTGACAGAGGCTTTGACTTCACCTGCTTGGGTAAACAAATGTGTTCTGTGAAAGAAGTTTGGTTGTGACAGAATACACAAGAGATGCCTCCACTTTTCTAAGCTTAGATTCATGACTTTGCAAAAAAAAAAAAAAAAAAAGACAAGAGTACTTTTTTACTTTTTGGAAATTCCCCTGAAAGCTTTAAAGGGGTGATTTCACATACATTCTTAAAAATAAGGTTCTTTATTGGCATCAATGGTTCTATGAAGAACCTTGAGCATCCATGGAACATTTTAAATGCAGAAAAGGTTCTTTATAGTCAAAAAAGGTTCTTTAGATTTTTAAAATGTTCTTCAAAATGGTTCTTTTACGAACTGTTCGCTGAAAGATTCTTTGGGGAAACAAAAATGGTTCTTCTATGGCATCACTGCAAAACACCCTTCTGGAACCTTTATTTTTAAGAATGTACTATATATATATATATATATATATATATATATATTGTTGTATATATATAATCCATATATATATATATATATATATATATATATATATATATATATAATCCATTTATTGTTGTTTTTTTTTTAAATGTATTTTTTTGTTTGTTTTTTTGTTTTTGTTTTTGTTACAAAAGTGGTCATGAACTCTAAAGGAATAGCTAACCCAATTTTTATTCTTTTTATATCATCATTTACTCACCCTCATGCCATTTAAAACTTGAATAACTTTCTTTATTCTGTGGAACACAACAGAAGATATTTGAGATCAAAAACATTATTGAACCCCATAGACTTTTATTGACAGATTTTTAAAGAAGAACTATTGAAGAAAAGTCTTTTTGGAACAGGATTATTTTAGTATTATTTATATACTATTATGATATCTATTAATATTTTGAATTAGCATTAATTTTTATATTTTCAGTTTGAATTATAGTTTTAGTAATTTTGTTATGTGCTTTTGTCATTTTTATTAGTTTAGTTTAGTTGACAAGGCAACAATTTCATTTAACTGTAATATTTATATAAATGTTCATATATATTTTATATATAAATATATTTTATTTTATTTCACTTAAATTACTGAAACCATTCTCATTAGTTTAATAGTTTTAGTTAAAAATACAACACTGATTAAGAATAACATGAGGGTGAGTAAATTATGACAGAATTTTTATTTTTAGGTGTCATTTTCATTTTTAAATGTAAGAAATCTATAAATGTCCCTACAATTAACGATAACTCATAATATGACTCCTGTGAACAGAGTAAGCACTATGGCTTCCCCCAAAATTTACAGTAGCTGCAAAATCCTCAGTTACCAACTTTCAGTGTGTATTTCTATTATTCTGGGGTCTTTTGTCTCTTCAGCTTTTGGCAGTGTCTGAGCTCTCGTTTTACTTTCCCGTCAGCTTCTCTGTAATCCCATGGATGAGTGGGACTGCTGGAACAGAGGGAGCCATGTAGCATGGAGCAACGCCGGTTTGCAAATTGTCACACACACAGACTAATCCAGCCTTGCTGACAAATTGGACTTTTGTGTGACCAATGTTCTGTGTCTTTGTGGGGTGCGTATGTGTGTGTGTGAGAGAAAAAGTGTAGATTTGTGTCAGTTATTTAATTAGTCACCAGAATCAGCAATAGCTTTTAATTCAAATGATGTATTTGTGTTATAACAATTTAGCATGATTTTTGTACTGTCATGAAATCTTACATGAAGGAAACATGAAGTGGCTTTTGCATCACATCAGGTTTGCAAACTTTTTAACTCACAAATATAATTTAGGTTTTTTTTTTTTTGTGCACACAATTAATGTTAGATAATTTAGCATAAAAAGAAACAATATTACAGAAACATTTATTTGTAAATTGTCAACAAAATACAATACGATAAAACATTTATTGTAATTTTCACAATAAATATAATTTCAAAGAGACGTAAAAAAAATATTGCATTGAAATTTTTAATATCTACACTGCCATTCATTAAGATATTTTTGGAAAGAAATTGATACTTTATTCGGCAGGGATGCATTAAATTAATTAAAATTGACACTAAAGACATTTATAATGTTGTAAAAGATTTCTAATTCAAATAAATGCTGTTCTTTTGAACTTTCTATTCATAAAAGAATTCTGAAAAAAATTAATCAAGGTTTGCACAAAAATTTTAAGCAACACAGCTGTTTTCAACATTGATAATAATAAGAAATATTTCTTAAGCACTAAATCAGCATATTATTAAAGTGATTTCTGAAGGATCATATGACTCTGAATACTGGAGTGATGATGCTGAAAATTCAGCTTTGTCATCACAGGAATAAACTACATTTTAAAATATATTAAAATAGAAAACAGTTATTTTAAGTTACAGTAATATTTCACAATATTACTGTTTTTACTGTAATTTTGATCAAACAAATGCAACCTTAGCAAGCATAAAACACTTCTTTGAAAAACATTTTAAAAATCCGAAACTTTTGAATGGTAGAGTATTATATTTGTTTTTGTAAGTTAAGTCAACAGCCCCAAAAATAAAATTTTGTCATATTTTTATTTTCTCACATTTTCTGTGACCTCTGGAACCCAGTTTGAAAACTCCTGCTCTCTCATTTTTACATTTCCAGTCTGACTCAACAGTAAGTGCTCAAAAAAAAAATGGAGATAAACCATAAATAAGGCAGTTACAATATTTCTTCCCAGTGTTGGATTGAGTCATGGTGCTGTATCTTTGATATGCCTGTGCTTTTTATCACTGCAGGTTTTACAGTCACTGCGTGCTGCTTGTGAAGACATATGTTCTTCCAGGTAATTCTTCATGTGGAATTATATGCCATATTCTGAGTGCTGTGCCTACGGCTCAATTCAGATCAGACATATGTCTACATATACAAAATGTAATACAAAAATGACTATATATAACAATTCAGTAGAGTTATTTTAAAGCCATTTTATTTTATTCAGCCTCTCTCTCCCTATCTTTTCTCATCCTAAACCCCTAAATCTCCCTCTTCTTTTCCTCCTCTTTTACCACAGTGTTTTTTTAAAGTTTTCTTCAAGAGGATAATGCCATGAGGCTGTTCCATTTCTGTCAGCTGTGGACATGGACCAGTGGCTTTGTGTTTTCCCATCACCACAAAGATGAATAAACAACATGGAAAAGAGATGTGGAAGATGACAGACACGAGAGAATCTCGCACACGTCCAGATCCGAGCCCAAATGTAAGACATGTCATTAGTCACGGGTTTCACAACCTCAATATGCGTGTCTGTTTTCAAACGTCTGTCATACATTTACATGTTTTTATTATGATCTAAGGAACGGTTTTCATTATATTCCCGCTCGACTATAAATTGACATGTCTGTCAGTGCAACAATTCACTGTGCTTGGGGTTGACGTCGATTCGATGTTTGAGGATTTGTGTGTGTGTGTAAATGTGTGTACTGATCTTAAACCTGAGGTGTCTGTTGAGGATTGAAGGGGGGTACAGTTAGCATCACCCAAAGGCAAATAAAGAGACGCGGCTAATTAGTCTAATACAAGCTAATTCATGGAGGTGATTCTCAGAGTTTCCAAACTGATCCAGGATCAGACTGTGCAAATGATCACTGATACAGTAAATTCCTTACTGAATTCAGATGTACTCAAAACTAAGCTCATTTTAGGTAGCTGTAATCTAACAAGAAGTTAATGAACTATTAAAATGTGACATTGGTAGTAATTGAAAAGCACTTTAAGTGTCTGTAGGTAATGTATGGCACACCCACAAAAGGACAGCAGCCATTGTGGTAATCAGTCCTCGATCTATTGGTGTCACGTCCCTTATTAATGTTCATTGGGCTTAACGTATTAAAGTCATCAGTTAGTTCAGGGTGTCTTAAAGGGATATTGCACCCCAAAATGATCTTTATGTAATTTAAAATCTGAATGAATTTCTTTCTCCTGTGAAACACAAAAGAAAATATTTTGAAGAATGTTTCCATTGTTTTGTCCAAAAAATGAAAGTCAATGGGGTCCAAACACTAAAACATTTTTCAAAATGTCTTCTTTTGTGTTCCACAGAAAAAGTCAGTCATAAAGGTTTGGAATGATATGAGGGTGCGTAATTTTTATTTTTGAGTGAGCTATCCATTATATTTTTAATATTATCACATATTTAATTGTTTTAGTTTAGAGATTGATTTGGATTTGTGTATATCTCTGTGAATTTTTTTTTTATTTATTTAATTTTTTACCAGTCCTGACTCAATTTAAAAAATCATTCTAATATGCTGATTTGGTGCTCAAGAAAAAAAAAATCTTGTTATTAACAATTTTGAAAGCATTTGTGCTGGTTAATATCAAAACAGTGATATATATATATATATATATATATATATATATATATATATATATATATATATATATATATATATATATATATAAATATTCCAGAATAAATGTAAAGTTTAAAATAACAACATTGATTTAAAATAGAAATTTTATGTAACAATGTCAGTGTCTTTACTGTCGTTTTTGATCAATGTAATGCATCTATGCTGAAAAAAAAGTAGTATTTTTTTTAAATAAAAATAATCTTACTGACTTCAGAGTTTTGAACAATAGTGTACATGCAGTATAGAGGTCACTTGCCATTTTTTATGAATGGAATAAAGCAACTTTAGCATTTTAATAATGACTCCTTATGTGTTCTGTGTTATATATTCTCTTAAAAAGTAGTTTTGAAGGACATGTGGGTTGGTAGATTATGACAGTATTTACAGTTTAAAGCGAAAATGATAAAATAATAAAAATTAGACGCCATTTTTGACATTTTTTTTATCCTATAAAAATCATGCAACTTAGGTTTTACACTGCACACAAATCTGATTTGGTTTTCAAAATGAATCTTTAGTACTGGCTGTCTGGTTGCAAGTGATGCAATCGGATCTGTTTGTACAGACAGTGTAGGCTGCATCAGGTGTATCTACAGTACATCGGTTGCTATAGTGATGATGTAACACCTGCACGATACCAAGAGACTTTTTCATACAGTACAACAAGTGAGAGTAGCTGTCAGTGTGGAAAGAGAGGATGGAAAACAGGAATATTTGCCTCTGCTCGCGTCCTTCATGACATCTCGCTGTGGCGCATGAGACTACATAAGCGAGGCATTTTATGCATTCATGCATAAACTCTATCCAATGTCACTGACACTTTCACTCAGTCACCTAATAGTCAATGCCACATATTTCACTACATGAGGAAAGAGTAATGAAAATAACATATGAAATATTGCATTTTGTATAATGTTACATGCATGTAATGACCTGAATGAATAACTAAGCTCAGCCTAAGACACAATGTGAAAATAAAATAAAATTAGACTTTAGACCAATAAGAACATGAAATGTGTGAACTTTTTAAAATTAAAAAACAAACAAACAAACATGCACTACTGTTCAAAAGTTTGAGGTCAGTAAGAATTGTATTTATTTATTTATTTAAAGAAATTAATACATTAATTCAGCAAGCATGCATCAAATCAAACTATATAAAAATAGAAAAGTGTTATTTTGAATGACAAAATTTTACAATATTACTGTTTTTACAGTATTTTTAATCAAACAAATGCAGCTTTGGTGAGCTTAAGAGACAACATTTAAAAAACATTCAAAAACTCAGTATTCAGACTTTTTTCTTGCAGTTCTCAGAAAAGAATTTTGAGACAAACTTGCAATTGTGGGGGAAAATGTCAGAATTCTGTGTTATATCTGTCACAAATGTCACAAATTCTGAGAAAAAAAAATTGTGAAATACAAACAGAATTGTGAGATAAACCTCAGTAGCAGAAACAAGCTTCCATAAATATTTGATTCAGATATGCAATATATATATATATATATATATATATATATATAAAAATAAAAAATTCTGCCTGTCTGAACAAAAATACAAATAATTTTCAGGAAGTTGCATTCAAAAACCCACTTTGCTCAGAAACATGAGGGGGCACATGCCCTTCAGTTTGAATAGACATAGCACTTGTGATCCTGTCTATGCTGTACAGTATTTGACCAATTTACACTCCATACCAATCTTTTCAGTGCTGGACTGGAAGTCAGTTTACCCTGTGGGCACAGAGTTTTTCCATCTCCAGCCAGACGTCCAAAACAAAGATGTGATCCAGCTGCCCCTTTCCTCAGGCGCTGGATTGTCTGCTCTGAAACTCCTGAACTCACTAGTGCCGTGGAAACGCTTGCAAACAAAGCGGGAACATTTTACTGGGCGCTGATGTATTTTTTTAAGGTCTTCACCAGTGATTCTGTTGTCATGGAGATGTTTTTGTCTTAACTGTGAAGTGAATTCATCATTTCTTAGAGGCATCACTGGGGAATATGGCATCTGTTTTGCTTTGTGTCTATTCAATCTTCTTGCCATCATCTCAAATAGGTAACAAAAGCTTGAGAGCGGTTGGCTATTAGTTAAATGTCACATTTGTTTACCCCAGGAAAGCAAGAATAACCTACAACAACTGTAAAAAAGAAATGAGTTCTTGTATAATGGCTTAACCTTTGCAGTTATCTTTGTAGAAAGTAAGTGGGCAATGGATTACTGTAAGCTGTTAAGTCTGTGCCTTTTTCAATTTCCCATTGCAATTTCAAAGAGTCCAAGGGAACAGAGGAAAAGAAAGAGTTTAGAGGGAAAGGTACAAGGAAAGTTTGGAGATATCCCACCGGGATTTATCCGTGGGGCTGATAATACTCTCTGCGCAATGTACCGCCGACCACATGGTGAGTGAGAGAGAACGAGATGTTGAAGCCATTGATTAAATGCTGCAAAGTGAAAGTAATTCTCTGAGCCCTGGGACCACACCGCACTCTCTCCATTATTCATGGAGCTGTACTCTCTCTCTCCGCCGTTCTCTCACCTTGTCGATGAAAGATGATGAATGGTGAGCTTACCGCAGTAGCCTGAATTTGTTCTGCTTTTATTCAGCAAAAACAGGCCTAAACACACTCGCATATAAACACACGCTGGAGTGCTGCAGGGCAGCCTTTACCTGATGTAATCATTATGTCTCGCATTCTGCAACACTGTGTTTTACAAGTTTCTCGCTGTGCTGATATGAGGCCTGTTTAGTGGTCGGCCTTGAATGCAGTCCTAGTCCTGATCAAGATGTCTGTAATACTGTGAGAAAGCTATCTGTTTGCAGTCTGAATCGTCTCAATTAGAAATGTACAATATATCTCTACTATATTGGGTATTGGCTGTTAGTGTATTGGAATCATTCGAACACCATGATACCATTCTGTGTGGAGCTTGCATGTTGCATGAATTGGAGACAGTAAATTGTTTGTAGGTGTGAGTGTGAATGTGTATGTCTCTGTGTGTTGGTTTTATAATAGACTGGTCATCCGTCCATGTTTTTTTCCCCATGCCTACAGCCCAAAATGCTGGGATAGGCTCCAGCATCCTTGGGCAAGCTGTTTGGAGAACTGATGGATAGATGTATTAGTCAATAAGGGATATTTTAATTGTGCATGATCACTTTCTCTATTTTTACTTTTAAATGATATTGGTTGTCATATAATGCTTACTATTTTTGAAAGTTAATCCTTTAAAAAACTAAATTAATTTTATAACAGTTAAATGTAATCTCAAAATTTAGCAATTAATTAAAAATATATGTAATTTTTTTTGTAGTTTTAGTAGTTCATTTCGTTATTTACTTCATGATTATTTATCATAGCATGTGGAAATAATAATCATCATCATCATTATTTTATTACTATTGTTGTTAATGTTATATAAAATTTTAGTTGCAAATTTTATTTTATTTTATTTTATTTTATTTTATTTTATTTTATTTTATTTTACAGTATGCCATTTAGCCTTTTTTGTGTTCCAGTTTAACTCCTTGAGCATAACCTAAAATCCACTGGCCCACAATCCACAATTTGAGCTCGAGCGCACACTTTCTCTGTGCCTACACTGTTGCTGGGTTAAAAATTATTATAATGACACCGAATGTATACTTTAGGCATTTGTGGCCTATGGCTTTGGCAATTGTGCATATATATGATCATAGCAATCACAGACCATATTGAAGACCACTCTTGCTCTACATTTTACACACACGCTGTGATTTTGAGCGGTATTGAGTGGATTTCTTCCATGCCAGTGGACGTAGGGTTAAGGTTAAAAGCTTAAACGAGTCTGTTCAGCCCATGCAGAGAGCAGAGATTCACCATCTCTGATTATCGTCTCTGAATATAATCACAGCAGTGAGCTCTTACAGGAGACATGAGGAAACATGCTCTGTCCTTGCACCACCTGGCTTATGAATTTACAGCTCTCATTAAGTAACAATTTCAAGCTTTTAATCAGAGCTTTGGTGTTTGGCTTAGTGATTGAAGACTTGGGATGATAAGTGAAAGGATGTAGGGTCAATAGACTATAGAAGTTTTGCCCTTCAGAAAGGTAGTATTTGTACACTTAAATTGCTATCTTGCAAATATCTTGCCATATTTTACTGGTGCAACAATGTACCACCATGAATGCAGGTTTTGTTTAATGTTAAACTTAGAATAAGCAAAACAATATGAGACAACTGCTTTTTGCAATATATTTGTGAAAATGACCTTGCGTGTTTTTGTAGAGTGTAGAAACAATTTTCCTGTCACAGTCTTATAACACTATTCCCTCTCAATATTGCATGAACATGAAATCACACACAAACATAGACGTGCATCACATGCTCACACATGCAGATCTCCCTCTGGATCTGCAAAGAAACTTGTTAGTACTGATCATTTTTTGTGGCACATAGCAATTATCTGACAGATGTCTGTTGAAGCGTCGGCGTAAGAGAATGAACAAACATACTCATACATTTGAATGCTTTACATTCATTGTTGCTTTTTGCATGCAGTCCTTCACTGTGCTGTGTCTGTGTGTAATGTCTTAATGAGGCACTAATGAGTCTTGTGTACTGTAATCAGCTATGTAAAATCTGCTCATTTACAGAGGAGATTTACATCACACTCCTAGAATAAAACATCCTGATGTAAGTGGAAAGACAGATTGTGGAAGACAGATATAGCTTGAGAGAGAAAATCTGTTTATTATCTGTGTCTGTTACCCTTTACAAGTCTATTTCCATGGCCTTTTACTTATGCTGGTTATTTGTTTGAATATACTAATATAATATTAGTCCAAAAGTCTAAGATATCTTTGAAACAACTGGGATTTTTTCCATTTAAGTCTTTAAATTTATTTAAAGGATTTTGGACATTTTTAAACTAATTTTATTGTATAAAATGAATACAAAATATTTAAGATTCTGCTCTATTTGTATATTTCATTAGGTCACTAATGGAATATGCACATTTTTATTTGTATGACATTATTTCATGCATTGAGCACACACACAAAGAAATTTTGACGAGGACTGAGTCTTCTAAGCTACAAAATGCCAAAAAAAAAAAAAAAAAAAAAAAATCACCATAAAAGCATCATGAAAGTGTTCCATAAAACTCAGTATGATAGGTTTGTGTGACCAAAATTTCTAAAATTCAATTGAAACTGATTCAATGATTCAGTCCCAGCTCACTCTAGAGATAGATTAACAGCAAATAATGACTTAAAGGATTAGCTCACTTACAGAATGAAAATTTCCTGATAATTTACTCACTCATCCAAGATGTTAGCTAGATAAGACCCTTATTCCTCAGCTGGGATAGTGTAGAGCCCTTTGAAGCTGCACTGAAACTGCAATTTTGACCTTCAACCCGTTGGCGGCCATTGAAGTCCACTATATGGAGAAACATCCTAGAAGGTTTTCCTCAAAAACCTTAATTTCTTTTCAGCTGAAGAAAGAAAGTCATGAACATCTTGGATGACATGGAGGTGAGTAAGTTATCAAGAAATGTTTTTTTTCTGGAAGTGAGCTAATCCTAGCTT
Source organism: Spinibarbus caldwelli (assembly GCA_039654775.1). Classification (NCBI taxonomy): domain Eukaryota; kingdom Metazoa; phylum Chordata; class Actinopteri; order Cypriniformes; family Cyprinidae; genus Spinibarbus; species Spinibarbus caldwelli. The sequence continues at coordinate 13,222,590 of CM077244.1, read as the reverse complement.
CAGATAGTGCTCAAGTCATATGGACTATTTTTTGATACTTTTGTGGTGTTTTTGTGTTCTTGTTGAAGCATAATGAAATAACTGTTTGTGAAATTTACTAGCAATTTCTGACTGAAATTTGTTTCTACACAATTTTTTTTCAGTGTATATTTGCAATTTTGTATATATGTGACATTCTAGTCCATTACTTGAATATGCTTTTGTTCAGGGCTGTGGAGTCATGTACACACAGTTAAAGCGGCGCACGCAGAGAGCTGCTTCACATGAAAATGCGATCGGTGGGGTCAGCCTCTCCCACAGTGGGCGGCTTGTCCACTGGAGCCCGAGCACTAATGATCTCCCTCTTACCTTCTTTAACGCCTTTGAAGTGGCTCTCTGAAGATGAAGGCACTCACTCTCGCCTTTCCTCTCTCTTTTCCTGCTTTTTTTTTATCCTCTCGTCTGTTTGCCTGAGATGAGAGAATGTCCTTGCCGTCACCTGGGAGAAGGGGGAGAGAGTTTTCTGCACCCCCTCACACCCTCGTCTCCTCTCCGCAGGTGTGCTGGACCCCGGTGTCACATGCAGGATTACGCTGTCAAATTAACTCCAGGTTTCTTTTTTTTCCCCCATGCGACTCAGTGCATTTAAAGGTTTTTCACTTTGATGTACTCTGGTGTTACAAGAGGTTAGTGCTGTGCTGATGTAGTTCTGTGCTAGAATCTATCTATCTATCTATCTATCTATCTATCTATCTATCTATCGTTCTATCGTTCTATCGTTCTATCTATCGTTCTGTCTATAGTTCATTCTGTCATCTGCATATCTATTGTTCTTTCATTCATTCTATTATTTTATCATTTTACTAATCTATCCGTCATTCTCTCGTTCGATCCATTTATTCATCCATCCATAAAAATTCCAAACAAGGCTTTGTTGCCAACACTTACATCCATCCATCCATCCGATCATTCGCAATACATGCGCCAACATTTTGTTCTAAAATAGAATCATTTTCTACTTTAATTAGAATCTAAAATAAATTCTTAATGATGTACAACTCTGGTTTACACTTCTTGGATAAATCACCAAATGGTTGCATTATAGTTTTCTTTGTACATTATTAATATTAGTAATTTATTATAAATTACACAACTTTAGGTCCAGCACTGTATTTAGAAAGCAAATAATGTACATTTTTATTACATGCTGATTTTAATTGAACTTTTTTTCACTTATAAACTGGCTTTTAATTCATCTTAAATTATGATATCTTTCTGACTATGTATACTCCAGGTGCATTCAAGGTAAAATTCAGTTCACATTACTGTGCACTGATACCTAGTACCAGAGCGCATATCGAGCATAGTGCTAATCTTTTCACTCATGCTGCTATGAGCATGTCCATCCAGTGTGTATCTGATGCGCAGGTTCTGGATGTATCAGTGACAGGCATGCATGAGGGCTCTAGTTACTAATCCTCTTGCTGCTGTCTGGTAAGTGGCTGCTGGTGCTGGCCAACATATGACCTGGATGTGGCGGGTAACAGTGAAATTGATAATGGAATATTGGGGGTGGGGACTGTGTGTGTGAGTGGGTGGGCTGAGCAATCTGTCTCCGCACTTCTATATGTGGGTCTGACGTGACAGTGATGGGGGGTTGTGTGTTTTATGTGCATAAATTGGTTCCGACCTGACAGGTGGGGGCTGGTGCGCTGTTTAATCTGTAACACTGAAGAATGTAGGACACTCCATACATCCATGAACTCAGAATGGCCCCATATGCTTCAACAGGATCATAACATGAAAAATTAAATTTTCTTCGAACACTTAAGGCAAGACACCCCAGGCGAATAGGGTAAAAAAAAATGGACAGATATCACCATACTTCCCCAGTGGATTTATTACATTAAGAATTGCAAACATTTTTTTGGTTACACTTTATTTTTAGGTGTCCATGTCACAGTGTAATTATACATTTAAGTAATATTAATTAACTACATGTACTTACTATATAGTTAGGGTTTGGCTTAGGGTTACTTGCATGTAATTATGCATAATTTATTGTTGTTATAATAGTAAGTACATGTAATGTTTAACAAGGACACCTTAAAATAAAGTGTTACCTAATTTGCATATGTTTTCAGAACAGAAATCTGAACTTTAGATAAAGCTAGGCTTACAGAGGGGATTTTGGATATCTCTTTCGTATCATTGAGAGAACTTTAACGTTTTTATTAATATTTTGGATTTTGAATATTAGGTTTTATTTTTGTATTTTCTATTTTGTTTTTAATTTTACTTAAAGTTTTAGTGATTTTGGTGTATGTTTTTTTATTTTTATTAATTTTAGTTTTTTAATGGTTTTTTTAATTCATTTTTATTTCAGTTTTTTTTTTATTCATTTTCATATCAAGTTAAACTCAATGAAAATGAGAAAAGTTACTTGAAAACTAGCTGAAATAAAATAAGTTTAAATCTTCATTTAATGCTTAGTTTATTTTAAGATAACAAATGTTTTTATGGTTTCAGTTTTAATAATAATAATCCTAGTCAGCAGCCAGAAAAGAAAAAAAAATCACTATGTTTTTAGGAATAAAATGTTGAACAAACCCCTCTGTAAAACCCTTCAGAATATAGCTAGGAATAAAACTAAAAAGTGTGGTGTAATTATATGCTACTGAAGTAGAGATTTCTGGCTTAGTGCATGAGAAAAAACATTTTGAGAGTTTTAAATGTTGCTTTTAAAGATAGATTGTAATTAAAAGCTACAGACAGAAGTGCAATAAGATTAAAAGTGTTTTTTGGATGTTTTTTTTCTTCTACTTGTCTGAAACAACATGTTATGAAACGCCAAATCGCCCAATTTCAAAACTGACCAGTGCTTGAATAAATAATGTTTCTGCCTGTAGTTTCTTGCCTTAAAATTTTAATGTACTGTGTAAACATGCTTTACTTATCCTCAAACCTTCCTCAGCCTTAAAGGACCATTGTTTGTCACAAAAATGATTTTGTGCTGAAATTCTACATAGGTAAAGACTGAGCAGTTTATATTGAATATTCAGCCGAGTGTCTGTGCAATCACAGCTTGGCATGCCAAACACACATACACCATAAAACCCACTGCCATCTGCCTCTGGCACGTGATGCTCTATGCGTATGTGACTATAGCTCATATACACCAAACCTCCTCACACCTCTGCTGGACAAAAAGAGAAAAAAAAAGTGTGTTTCTGCATGATCGAGTGAGCGCAAGCCCATTAGTGATATGATAGATGGACAGCAGCATGAGATAAAGCAGCTCTCCGTATAAGCGGAAACTTGCATGCTTTGTGTTTCCCGGCTCTCTAGCTCTAATTGAATAGCTGTCTTCTGCGGCCCGATTATGGTAATGGCTCCCTGCAGAACAAAGCCAGGTGAGTGTCCTTGTTATTAGGAAACAGTCAAGAGGGCACATTAGCGAGGAGAGACTCCCGGAGGACAACACCTCGCAGAGGAGGGTGCTCACCTGCCAAGAGAGCTGACGGGGAGGTGTGTGCCTGTCAAGAGTTAGTGTAAACTATGCTAGTACTAGAAAGAGAGAGGTGAAATGTGTCTAGAGGGTGGGACTGTGTGTGTTTGGGTGAGAGAAAGTATTTTGGCACTGGAGGGCATGTGAAGGCTTCTCAAGACAAGATCGGGCATAGGAGGAGATCATCCCAGGTGCAATGGAAACGCCCTCTGCTGTTCTTATTCAAAGTCAAGGCTTGTTTTATGTGCATGTTAGAGGGAGGATGAAAAATAGTATGGAGTATGTATTTTATAAACTTGCAAATTTATGCCTTGACATTGTATGAGATTTAACAGTGAATAGTAACATTTATACAGTATAATATTATAATAGACTAAACAGTAGTATATGCCCCCTGGGGCAAGATGACCCCCTGACCTTATATTTATCCTCGACCACAAATGGCACAAAATCTAATCTTAACACATTTAGTGAATGGCTATGGTCTAATTAGATTTTGTCATTTCATCTGAATATCAACATTATTGAGATTTAGTCAGTCAAAACAGATTTGAGGTTAATTGATCTAATTTTATGTCTTTGAACAATAGTAATCTGATACACTGTATTATGTTGAATATAAAAGGTTTTTGTGTCAGTTAATGAGGGATTCATGAATACATTAATGCTATTCGATTTGTGGAGTAAAGATATTGCTTTTATTTTTAAATGAAAAGATAGAATTAGACCCTTGGAGAAAGATGAATGATCCAGATGAATCTCTTTTATTTTTAATTTTTAATTGTATTTATTTAATTATTTATTTTTTGTTCATCAGTTATTCGGTTATTCTACTGTCAAAACAATTTCCCATCTTACCATGTCATATATTATACAACCGTTAGTTCCGGTCTTCAAATTTTATTGATTGAGAAGCTCTTAAGGAGTATTTCTTTATGCTTCCAGACTGTCAGTCTGTGCGTGTTTTTCAGTGTTTTTGCAGGTTACACGTTAGGCCAGTAGGTGGCAACAAGTGACAAGACAGATATGAATGAGTCCTTTGAATCATTCAGTCAACTGATTTTTTCAAACAGGCTGATTCATTCTGTAACAAAACAACTGACCATCTTTATGAATGAGTTTCTCAAGCTCGTTCAAAGACGCTGATTCCTTCAGGAGCAAACTTTTTTGTCTGAGCAAAACTAGACGAAGTAACTGAATGTAAAGTGTAAGTTGTTAAAAAGCAAGTTACTCACTTATTCACTGAAATGTTGTGTAAAAGCAATATTACACTTGCAGTCATGTACGAGGGTGCTGGAAATTATATTAGAAACAACAGCACTCTTTTGTGCAATAGCTGGGGCTTAAATATAATATTAAGTAATATAATATATTAGATAATATATACAGTAATGTATGCTCTTAAAACATAAATCAAACAGTATTTAATGAGTTTTACAGAGGAAAAATAAATTATCATCATGTGACACACAGCAGCCACAGTAGCACTTCTAGCAGCATTAAAATTAGCAGCATTTTAATGCTGCTAATTAAAATGCTATGCTTCAAGTTCAGTTTGATATTAGAAGGACATTATTGTTTTTTTAAAAGTCTCAGTCAGACCCATCTTCCTAAAATATAAATGTTTGTATTACTGACAGCATACACACACTCTTCAATCATACTTCCATACACACACTGTTCTGTGGGATAATAGAATTAACAGCATTGGGCTGGAGTATCTAAAGAAACAGAGTCGATTAAATTGACAGCTCCGGTAGGCAGTGCCAGAGGCTTGACATCTACATATGATGGATGGCAGACATGATTTCCATTTAGTGTCTGTATTCATATATAGCGTTTGCCCGGGCACTCTAGCCATCCGCCAGCAGACGAGAGGCGTTACAAAGGAGAGAAATCTTCATGCACAGATTAGTGTGCTGGGAAATGGATCGGCGCATGATAGGAATCTAGCTAAAGTCCATTATTAACTCGGCAAAAGATGGATAACGAGTTATTGTCTGAAAAAAGTGGGTTGGTGTCTATATAAATAAAAAGGGATAATGAAGTAATAGATGAACAACACACAAAAAGGGAACGAATGAATGCATTAATGAAGTGCATTTTTCAGGTCTATATTTTTGTCTGAATTATTTAAAAGCATTTGGATTTCAGAACAAAGAGAAAATGATAAGGGAAGGCAAGGAGACAAAAAAAGCACAGGCGAAGAAAGACGTGGCAGAAAAATAATAAATCTGGCTTGTAAAAAGAATACTATTTGCATTTAACGGCTCAGAGAAGAACAATATGCATATAACTGCATTCACATCACATACAGATGCACATATAGACTATATAACACTGCCACTCTTTTTTCACCCTTGTTCATAGTATTTTTATGCAGTGAGAAATATGCAAACTTACTTAGAAACAAGATATATTTACTTGAAAAGTGAAACTACCTAAGATCATGAGACTTATTTTCAGAGAATGTTCTGCTTTATATAAATTAAATATAAATTAATACATTTATATAAAAATATGTTAATAGAATTTCTATATTTATTTGCATATATACTGTAGATAGATTATATCTCTTCATAAATAATTGTAAAAAAGTTAAAATGCATTATAATATTTGAAAGTTTGTTTGTCATGTTATGATGCATTATACTTTCTAAATGAATAGATAAGTATTATAATGTATTATAACTATGGTTATAATTATTCATAAGATCATACAATGCATTATAAGGTACATTACAAGGCATAATTAATGCATTAAAACTACTTTTATAATGCATTATAAATAAGTGTTACCAATTTGTTAAATATAAATTTTAATATAATTTCTACACACACACTTTCACTCACACAGAGGGATGGATGGATGGATGGATGGATGGATGGATAGATAGATAGATAGATAGATTTATATTTTAAATTTGTATTACAGATTAAATGTATATTTAATCTAAATTTTGATATAAATTTGTAGATAATACAATATGAGACAAAATAACAATTAAAAATTTTTATGAATTGTTTCTTATAAAAGGGCCAAAATAATTTGCCTATACTTTTTTCAACATACTGTATATTCTCTAAAACGTTAAATGTCAAATCTCAATTTGTTTCTTAAAATTATATTGTTTTAAGTTCTGATTTTTTGCAGTGATAATCAGTGAGCAGTGAGTGTCTTTATTTCCGGTACATTGTGTGCAAGTGCTATATGTGACACCAAGCAGCTCAATGTAGTGATTTCCTTTCATGTCATTTCTCTATATAACACTGAAACAGAGGTCAGCCCGGTTTGATAACCTTTCCTAACGCCTCCATCCTTTCCATCCTTCCATCTGAGCAATAATCTCCTGTCAGAAGCAGTGTAAAGCTGACTAAGTCCATCAGACTGATAGCAGCCTTGCGTCTGAGGACTTTGTGTTCTAGCTCAAAGAAGCTATTGACTGGTAACAGGAGTGTATTATTACAGTCATTCACCGTAAAAGCAATTGCTGCTATTACATGTTCTGTTGGAATGGCGAGGGAATGGGATTTGTTGCCCTATCTCTTCAGGAGCTTCTCTTCCCGCTGCACCTTAAATGGGAATAATCTCTTCCCAGTATTCAGAAGGTATGGATGGTATAGAGCAGGAAGGTACAGGACTGTATGTTTGTACCATTTTTGCATTTTTTCCTTTTACTGTGGTAATATATTTAACTCTAAATAGTCCTCTAAATTAATAAAGCGAAATAAAAAAAGAGATAAAATTTCTCAGAATGACAGATTTCCAGGCCATGGTGATCCACAAGTATTTATACAGTAGTAAGGGCATCATTCATAGTCATATTCATATGTGGCCATGATCTGTTCTTCTGCATGGATTGATCTGCAGCTAGCTCGTCGGTTTCACGCTCACCGAGCAGGTCTGAGAATGTTTGTGAGAAAAAGAATATGAATATGTTCTTAAATATAGCTTTAGGTGATTTTACATTTTGGAGTTCAGATCTTAGGGGGCAAGTGCAAGCAAGACCTCCTATTGAGTTTTGAATATGATTAATTCATGGACTGTCCTTCACCATCTAAATTTCTCAATTAGAATGTGATGTGTCTCTGTGTGGGAGTAGAAATAGGTGGGAGTGAGAGAGAGAACACAAATGCTCTGAAAGAAAAAGTAAATAAATGCATAATCCATAAATCATAGAGGCCTCTCGGAATGCTGTGTTTTTTTTTTTTTTGTTTTTTTTTAAGAGGAAGTTTACTTAGATGATTCAAGTGATCAGTGTTAAATTTCATAGAGACAGGATTACAAAAAAAAAAGTCCTGTGGCAGTACCATAGTGCAGCGATGGTATTGTTGATTGTACCATGGTACTAACGAATGCAGGTAAAGTGAATAACTTTCTGATAATTTGTCATTGTTTTGAAATTTGATGCTGAATGGCTAAACCCCCACACTTTACATTTAAATAGATCTCCAATGTACTATGTAGAGGTAAAATTATTCTTATTATTTTTTTTTAATTTAGTAAGTAAAAATTATTGTAAATATAATTTTTTATATTGTTATGTTATGATGTTTATTTTCTATTGTGTTTTTTTTATATATAATATTTGTATTCTGCTGGATGTTTCTTTTTTTTTTTTTTTTTTTTTGAGTTTCAGATAGCCGCAATTTGCTAAGAGTGTTGCCGCCTATCAGTGGTAATTGGGTGATCAGCAGGTGGTTCCCTTTAAAATGCCTTTTCCGTTCTTCAGAAGCGAGCTGGTGTGACTTCGGGCCGGTCGTGCTGCTCGGGACTTCCTGCTAGCCGCCAGACCAAAATGTGTTTTCAGTGTTTCTGAGTGTTTTCTTTCTGATCGTTGGTTTAGTTTGGAATGTGGTAGAAATGTAGAAGGGACCTGCCTTTTTGTTTAAACCTCGTGTTTTATGATGTTTATGTTAGAGTAGTTAGGTCAGGTTGATTGTATTTTCTTTTCTTCCCCCTTTTCTTTGTGGTAGGTCATTTATATTGTTGTTTTATTTTATTAGATTGGTTTTGTTTGTTATTTTGGCCTTGGGTCTCTCTGACGAAAAATACCACTTGATTATTCTTGTTTTCTTGTTTTATTATTTCTTTTCAGATGGATTGTATTGCTTTAATATTACTTTTGTTTGGACCGTGGGTCCCTTAAAGAAATCTACTAATTATTGGTGGTTCCCCTTATGATGTACAATAAATTTACCCTATAATTTATTGTGATTTGTTTGGGTCCTTTTTGGTCTGATGGCCTGCCGGAAGTCTTTTGTCCCTTTTTTTTTATTTATTGCGTCCTACCACTAGCGGACGTAATATATTCTAATTTTTGCATATTTACACACACACACACACACACACACACACACACACACACACACAAACACAAACACACCACATTTGAACTGTTGTACATTTATAATGATATCTCCACAGCTACTTGAAAGAATGCCATATAATTGAATAGAAAAAAGCATGGTATTTCTGTGTCCAAATTTACCAGCGAAACTGTTTGGTACTTGTTAGTGAGAACTGCTGATTGTCTGTAATTGTCTTGTGTCTGCATGTGTGCAGCCATCTAAAGGTAATTCTGTTAGGACACATAGTGCCTTGGCATTCAGAAATGGCCTATTTTACCCACTGAACAGATGTCACCAGGGCCCGTCCGCTCCGCTCCAAGCTGACATTGGGAGTTTGGCCTTGGTTGCCAGTTTGCAACCTGTCTAGTTTACCCCTGCCCTGTCCCACATGCCAGCCAGCGCCTCAGTGCCAGAGAGGGAGAGACTTCACCTCTCTAATTTGCCCTCACTGCAGCTGCCAAACACTCACACTCTGTGTGTGTGAGAGAGAGAGAGAGAGAGAGAGAGAGAGAGAGAAAGGAAAATAAACAAATTAATGCTTGAAACTTGAGAAAATAGAAGTTGTATTAGATTGGAATTAACTTTAATATTGCTTTTTTATTTATTTAAAAAAAAACATTTTATATTTTTGTTATAAAAATAAAATGTAAAAATAATTATTTTATTTTATTTAAAAAATGTTTTATGTATTTTTGCTACTGTGTTATTTTGTTTTGCAAATTGCTTGTGTTTTTCTTAATTGTAAGTCCCTTTGGACAAAAGCATCTGCTAACTGAGTAAATGCTAATGTTTTCTTCATTATACAACACTATTAAGTCACAACATTTGGCAACAACACTAATAGACAATCAGATTATGGTGTTGATGGGTGCACAAAGGTTTTTCTGACAAAGGCTTCGTGACAAAACTACTATGTTGTGCAAACAAAACCACAGAGAGAGAGAGAAGTGGTGGATGTAATGAAGGGAAATAGAATGATAGCTTTAATGTGAGCCAACCTCATCCTATTACTGTAAGCAGCCCCACCTCTCATTACCGCATCTGCCTGGCAGCGGTAACCAGAACTCTCAGACCGCGCTAAGTGCATTGAGCTCTGCCAAATACACCGACAATGAATAGACTCAAAGGCTGAAACCAGCAGAAGTCTATTGCAGGTAAACCAGAGAGGAGCGCACAGGGAATAAACTGACCGCAAGCTGACCGGGAATGGGCACGCTGACACAAAGCATTGCCTGGAAACCCACCAGACATTGTCTAGACGACCCTCGACCTAACCTAATTTAGGATAACTGATGGTACCTGATGATCAGGGTCATTAGGGTAGATGTCACAAACAAGCCTCTCTTCCTCCCTCTCTTAGCAACACCAGCTGTGACCCACACTGTTGTGTGCTTTTGCCTGTCCAAATGAAATTCTGAATCGAATCTTATTATAAGATATTTAAAAGTAAACTATCGTTCAAAAGTTTGGGTTGGGAAAATTTTTAAATGTTTTTTTAAAGGGGTCATCGATGCCCATTTTCCACAAGTTGATATGATTCTTTAGGGTCTTAATGAAAAGTCTATAACATACTTTGGTTAAAATTGCTCAATGGTTGTGTAAAAAACACCTTTTTTACCCTGTCAAAATCAGCTCTGTTTTCATCAAGCCATCATAGTCCATGTTGCTTTAAATACTAATGAGCTCTGCTGACCCCGCCCCCCCACCATCAGTGGCGGTTACAGCCCTAGGCCTGAGGTGGTAATGAGTTCTGCTGACCCCAACACCCCCCCCCCCCCCCCCCCACCCCACCCCCCACCCCCCACCCCCTCTTCCGTGGGGTGATGAGAGCAGTACTGTTTACTTTAGTCGTGAAACTGGCTAACTAGCACATTATTACGAAAGGTGATTTGCAAAGATTCATAAAAAAAACCCTTATACTCAGTTCTTCTGTAGTTGAGGCTGGATCACGAATGATTCACGTGAACATAGATGCATTTAGGCAGATCAGGGATCGGCGCATTCCCTTCAAAATGAAAGTAACGTTAATCCTCTGCGTCTTCAGCGGCTCAGATGTTGGGACTAAATGACGACTTCTATATTCATTATTACATCCAACAACAAAACACCTCAGTCACTTAATCAGAGACATTCTTGTCTTCCCCTGCACTGGAGTCGACACAATGGCGGACAGCTCTCAGCTCACTCAGGGCGGATCTAAGGTAAGACGGCCTTGTCAATCAACTATCGTGGGAGGGGCCTGTACAGAGCTACATCATTCTGACAGGAATCTCAGAACAGCCTGATTTGAGAAAGGGGATTTTAAAATAGGGATTTAAAAAAAAAACACTGAGTGAATTTTTATCATTATAAGATGGATGTGTACACACACTTCCAACACACATTTACGTTCAAACAACTTGTAGAGTGAATTTTGCATCCGATGACCCCTTTAAGGGAGTGTCCATATGCTCACCAAGATTTCATTTTGATTGTACAGTAAAAACAGTAATATTTTGAAATATTATTAAAATTTAAAATAACTTTTTCATTTGAATATATTTTAAAATGTAAGGACTGTTTGGTGTAATTTCAAAAGAACACCATTTATTTGAAAGATATTTTTGTAACAATGTAAAATAAAAAAAGTTATGTTTGATCAGTTTGATGTGTTAATATGTTTTTGCTAAAGTTTTATGGGTATTTTTTAATCAGTTTATGTGTTGATGTGTTAATATGTTTTGCTGAATTAAACTATTAATTTCTTTAAAAAAAAAAAAAAAGAAGAAGAAGAAGAAGCTAAAGAATATGACCGGCCCAAACTTTTGAATATTGTGTATACTTTAAATTTGAAGGAAATAGTTTAAAGGCGTAAAATGAAATATTTAATTAATTCTAGTGAATAATTTTAACATTTCAAAATGATTCACTGACTCGGTTATGTAAATAAGAGTGCTTTTGTTGTATTTGGTGTACATTTGCTTGTTCAGTTTTAATACAATCACCCTAAATGATTTTTTTGTTGTTATAGTGTTATTATTATTATTATTATTATTATTATTATTTTTACTAGCAAGTGAATGGTAACAGAGTCTTTCATTCTGCCTCAAACAACATGTATAAGAAAAATGGTGAATAAATTTTTGATGGACTGTCCCTTTAAGAATAAATATGTTGAATATTTGTTGACTATTAATCTGAATATCTATGGTGGACAAATCCCCTATAGTGGTCAATGGCGGTTACAGCCCTAGGCCTGAGGTGGTAAATATGATTTCTTAAAAGCTCAGCTGTAATGAAATGGTAAAAATAAATTCTAATGTTGTCTGGCATAAACTGCACTGTTTTCTGAGAAAGAGCCAAACACCAAAGCCTTATGTGATTTGTCTCATGTATGCGAGTGTGTGTGTGTAATGCATATTGATATATGGATCAGATATAGAAGTGATGGATCTTTGTGTGTAACCTCTGCCGGGGCAGGAAGCTGTCAGCCTCAGGCTGCTGTGTCTCATCCACTGTGACGGGATGGTGAGCGCTGGACTTCCTGTGTCGAGCCAGCAACACTCCGCTGCTCTGCCGTCACCCGTCCTCCCAGATTAGCTAATCTCATCATTGCTCTTAATGGAGGCAAGCAAGGATGACAAATGAGATTAAGCCATCGATTCACGTCTGCTGTTTAAGCATTATGCTGTTTTCTGAATGAAATGAAGCTTTCTTAAAAGGAGGGAAAAGCTTTGCTGAGAAAAGGACTTGAGGAGAGACTGTTCTCGCTCCCCGATGTGCAGGACTGCATTATTTGTAATAGATATAAATGACACTTCAGATTATGTGGCTTGTTGTTACTTTTCCTAAAATTGACCCAAAATTAACATTCTGTCATGATGTCATGTCGTTCCAAAACTGAATGATTTTCGTTCTTTTGTTGAACATAAAAAATAAGAAAAAAAATCAACAGATTTTGCCCATGCAATTGAAGTTTAAAGGTTTTTATTTGTTTGTTTGTTTTGTTTTTTAAATAATCACATAGCAAACACTTAAAACCTGTGTTATTTTTGTATAATTTCTATATTATTATAGTTCTTGCTATTAGGAATGTAATTTTACATTTATATTTTGTTTTCACTTTAATTTTAGTTAAAGTTTTAGTCATTTTATTGTGCTATTGTTAATTTTATTTGTTGTATGAAATGATTGTATTCATTGAAGTAAACAAAAGAATGCAATTGCATTTCTTACTATTTGTACTCTAATAATCTCTATTGTATTTACAACTTTGAAAATTTTTACACTGTATGTTTTTTCTATTCCATTTTATTTATTTTTAGGTGTTTTAGTACTTCAAGTTAAATTAGAATAAATGAAAATGAGAAATGTTGCCTTTTCGCATTTAAGATGAATTCAAATAAGTTTGGTTTGTTATGTATATTTCATTGTATTTCAGGATGTCTATTTTGTTTTAAGTAACAAAAATATTTGGTAACACTTTACAGTAAGGTTTAATTTGATAACATTAGTTATCTACTTTTAGATAGCATGAACTAACAATTAAAAATACTTGTAAAACATTTATTAATCTTAGTTAATGTTAGTTTCTGCATTTACTAATACATTATTAAAATCAAAAGTTGTATCTGTTAATATTATTCAATGGACATGAACTAACTAATGTTAATATGTATTAAGAAATGCAGTAGCAAATGTCTTGTTCATTGTTAATGTTAGTTAATGCATTAATTAATGAAACATAAGTGTAAAGTGTTACCAAATATGGTTTTAGTTAATGTTAATAACCTTGCTCAGAACACAGTGCCCTGCATGGCACCCTTTAACACAGTGTAGGTCACTCTGTTCCTCTCTCTTACTGCACAGGAACACACACGGATCTAAATATATAACAATTCAGTGCTCTTGGCAGGCTGCTGGGTGGCTTTGTGTTGGTGAAGGATGTAAGACATAGATGTGGCTCCCCAGAGTGCTTCACAGAAGTGTTAAGTGCCTGGCATGTCAAAACAAATATGTTTTTGATGAACTTAATGAGAGGAAGATGCTGAGGTACCTCGAGCTGTAGAACCAAAGCAAGATTTTTCTTGTGCACCTGTTCAAACAATAACTTGCTCATGTGCATTTATGAGAGAAAGAGAGAGAGAGAAGAGAGCGGGAGATTTGACAGCCAAGTTGCTTCAGGGCCAGTGGATCTGGTTTCTTGATGTGGTTTCATGTTCTTTTGCATTTTAACACATGAAAGGTGAGCAGCTTAGTATTTGCATATATATAGTTTTCCAGCCAGTGAGACAAAACACAGATTTATTTGTATTTATTTATTTATTTTCTTAGTAAAAAAAGCAAAGCTGGTATCAAACAAATTAAGAAATTATTACAAAGCCAAATGTGAATCATTGAGTGGAGTTTTATCTATTAAATATTGTACAATAAACCCGCTTTTTTGATATTAGGGATGCATGTCACAATATAGCCTATTGGTTTGTTTCTTTGTTAGGAGATAGTATAGATTTTTTTTTTTTTAATTGTGGATGCTTATTTCTCTTATTTTTACATTTATATTACCTTTGCCATCATCTAACACTCACTTAAGATTATTTAAAAATGCTAATAATTTAATAACACTTTTAAATGTAATTTTTAGAAAATCTTAAAAGTAATGTCTTTTTTAAAATAATTATATTTATTCAATTTAATTATGTAAAAGTATATATTTTAAAATGGTAAATTATGTTGTGATGCCTACATTCAGTTGTAGCAGTTAAAAAGACTGATTTTAGTTTTGTTGTATTAAAAATTGATTTAGATAAAATAACATTTTAATGTTTGTCCTTTTTTCTGTAACGTGAAACAAAAAAATATTATTTTGGATGATGTTTCTATCTGGCATCTGCAGCTAATTGCTTTTTTCCTTGAGTTGTTTTTAAATTACGATGTAAAAATATAGTTTTGCACTCTGTTACATTTTAATGTACTTAAGAAAGTTCAGCTAAAGTTTGAGAGCGATGTTTTCATTCATAGCACTAAAAATCCCCTGACACAACATCTTCCTGAACCTTGAATATTCCAGCTTCATTTGCATACATTTTGCAGCTGTCCTGCCTCCTTTGCCTTTTCAGGAGCATGAATCTTTCAGTGCCTCAAATCTCCTCAAAATATGTCATCAGTCTCCAACACAGGCCTGTTTATTTGCTCCTTTAATTACTGGGAATGTAATTAATTATGTAAATATTTCTGTTTTCACAGGATATTGAGTGGTGCGCAGGATAAATGCCGGTAGCGAGAGAACTGTTGACATATCCACTCATTAAACAATACAATAAAGACTGCCTCAAGTACCCGTCTCTGCTTGTTTGTTAGCTCGTGTCCGAGATTTAATTGATGTTCCCTGGCACCGCTTTAGTTCAGACAGCTATTGTTCAAAGGTTACCAAAAGTTCAGTCTAAACTTCTCAAAGCATTGGAGCTCAAGTAAAAATGTGTATTTTCTGAAGGTGGTAGAACATGGAAGCTAGAAAAGATCAAATATCTTCTATATTGGTCCATATGGACCTGCATCAACAAACTCAAACCATCTTCTGAAAGTCTGAGAATGACGAACCTTGGTGTTTATTGGCTTGGGCCTATAATTGCTGAGAGCTATCAATGGTAATTTATTTGACAGCGACTTTTTGAAGAGTGCTTTGGAGAGCTATTTTCCTTGATGTGTCAGGATATTGCTTGGTGAAAGAGATGGTGAAAAAGTATATATAAAAAACAGTACTATGGCAACCGTTTTAGCAATCTTGGAGTTGAAGATTGATGTTGTCCTGATAAGCAGAGAAGTTATTTGGCCAGAGAATGACCATTTTATTTATTTTGTTTGTAATGACTCAATAGTGGTGGCAATTTTTCAGAGCTCAACATTGAAGGGTGAGATACAAATAAAAGGAGAAAGATGTTTTGATTCGGTGAAGCATCTGTGGCTAACCTCAGCTTTCAGCTAGTATCAGGTTGTTATTGAGGATAATGTGTGGAATCAACTTATTTTTCTTCAGTCCTCAGAAGGCCTTTTTTGATGTATGTCTATGAAGTGTATGACCCTTTTTTCTGGCACTTAAAATAAATAAATCCCAAACTTTTTGTTATGTGGAGGTCACAGAAACTTGGAATCCTTTTATATTTTCTTTATCATTTTAGCTATTTTTCAAATGCTTAAACACAATAAACAAGTATTTTAGGTATGGTGGAAATGTTAAAGACAGAATTCTGTCAATATATACATTAAATAAAATCGGCACATTTTAAGAGGAATTCTAAGTATTTTTGATGCCAGTGAACTAAGGAAAGCAAAAAAAAAATAAAATAAAATAAAAAACATTCCTCAGGCTTTCAGGAGGATTTCCAATTTACAGACCTAATAAATATAATATCAGAATATGGTTCAAATTCAGGAATCGGTCCATAGAGAATACCTCCGCATGCAAGCACTGTGATATAAGCCTGAATATTTCAACGGTCATGTCCCACATTGTTCTTTTACAAGCACCCAGTCCCAGGGGAAGAATACAAACCGACTGCCCAGCAATGGAAACAGGCTCCTTTGTGTCTTTCTCTCTAGAGACTCCTATACCTCTAGTCGTTCTTTCCATCTCTCTCCACTTCTTTCGCAGACCTTATTTCGTTTATTCCTTGACCTGGATTCTGAGAGAGACCCTTCTGCTGGTGTCTCCTGGTACGATGTGTGTATTAGAAGGATCCAACCACAGTCCTCTTTGATCAAAGGCCATGACTGGCTTCAAATTTGTTCACCGGCAAGGAGAAACCATGTAGGCAAGGGACAATAGGATGCAGTACACTTCCAAGGGTGTCGGAATTGATTTGCTTGGGAAAGGGCAAGTCGAGGCTGATTTGCACTTGCTGCATATCCAGCAAGACTCATGGGAGATGTCATTTTCTCTCATGGTGAAAACCAAAGATAAGTTCAGACGAAGACAGATCTTTTTGACTGTGGCATGGAGATTCACAACATAGTTGTGGAATAAATCCTGTCTAACAATTGCGCCTAGAAATATAGCAACTCGGAAGCACTGAAATAAAACACACATGCATGTAAACTCACACGTGTTCAGTGACTGTATAGAAAGTGGGAACCATGACAACAAGGCAATTTATCTTTTGTGATAAATCCCCATGTGCATCTCCAGAGACACCCAGCCCATGCGGACAAATCAACACATTTTTCACTCTCTTGCCATCCTTTTCTGTCTTTCCCCTATTTTCTCCGACCATTGATTTTTGCTCTGACCCATCTTTGTGTTTTTGCTATATATATATATATATATATATATATATATATATATATATATATATATATATATATATATATATTTTTTTTTTTTTTTTTTTTTTTTTTTTTGAGAGAGAGAGAGAAAATGTGAGTCTTACTAATGAATAAATTCAAGCTTCATTCTGAATTACTTTATAAATAACTATTTGAACCATTCCGTGTTGTTCCATCTATTGTACTTCAGATCTCTTTACATTTTTTTTTTAAGGAAAAACATTAATGACATGAATAAAGATGACATAAAAGAATAGTACACCCAAAAATAAAAATTTGCTGAAAACTTACCCTCAGGCCATATTTGAAGAAATTTGGCATTACGTCACTTGGTCACCAATGGATCCTCTGCAGTGAATGGGTGCCGTCAGAATGAGAGTCCAAACAGCTGAAAAAAACAAAGCATTGACATGACTTCCTCAACAAATTAATCATTAAGACATTTTTAACTTCAAACCATTGCTTTCGCCTAAAATATCCGTCCTTTATCCATAATATTGCTTTCTGCAGTAAAAAAGTTGTCACGTCTGAATCAGGAGAGAAATATGCAGAGATCAAGTACTGTTTACAAGCAAAAACAGTGTAAAGCAATCTAAAGAGACATGTCAGTGGATTTTGATGTGAGAAGACAAGAAGGGATGGACATTTTCTCTGTAGGAAGTGTTATTAAGGATTATGGACTTGTATTTTGACCAGAAGCTATGGTTTAAAGTTAGAAATCCCTTAATGAAGGATTTGTTTCTTACAAACAGCTTTTCACTTCATAAGACATTAATTGATAGACTGATAGACTGTTGATTATTGTGATGTTTTTATCAGCTGTTTTGACTCTCATTCTGACAGCACCCATTCACTGAGGATCCATTGGTGACCAAGTGATGTAACGCTAAATTTCTCCAAATCTGTATGGATGAAGAAACAAACTCATCTACATCTTGGATGCCCTGAGGGTGTGTAAATTTTTAGCTAATTTTAATTTTTGGGTAAACTATTCCTTTAATGACTTTTAAGAACTCAAACTAGTGAAATTTATAGCATTGATTTGGTCGCCCTTTTTTAAATAAATAAATACACAAATATTTGTTTGTTCTGGCACTGACAAGGAGTTAAAATAAGAAAATCTCCTGTTTAGCCAAAACCTGCAAGCAGGTAAATTACAAACAGCAGTGGATTTTTACTGATATCCTATCGCTGACATTGTGCGTGCAGTTACAAAGAACACAAAGGCCACGCTTTCCCTGCCATTTGAATAAAACACGAACGTCTCATGACAACACACTCAGACACACACATACCTCCCAGTGACAGTCTGTGCCCCTGTCCATCTCTTTAATCCACCGTCACTATGAGAGAAAAGCCTATCTAGGGTGATATTTGAGGAGAGCAATGGTTGTTGGCTAGCTGTAAGTCCTCTTTGGTAAAGGATATAACTGGGATTATGTCCGCATTGGGCTGCCTTTAGAACAGGGAGATGAATTCTCCTAGTTTGAGCATTTCTAAATGTGGCCGCTGGGATCATGCTAATATTTATGATTACTTAGCTGAGGTTCTTATCTGCAAACTGCCACACTGCACCCGGAATAATTCTGTTCTACTGCAATATCTCACAATCGATTTTTTCTTTAAAGGAGACAAAATAATATTAGGCTGGTAGCCTCGGCGCTTAGCAGGAACAGATGAGGGTTTGGGGAGAGTGTGGAAAAATTGGAACATTACATGATGATGATTGAGTGACAGGTGAAGGCCTAATTATTAGCCTGGTTTTGGGGGAAATTTACATAAGCATTAACACACATACTGACTTTTTTTTTTTGCCTTAACTTTTACACAAACTATGTAATTTATGGACGATATCAGCATTTAAATTAATGTAACTAATATTAACTTGTTAATTAATAAAAAATTATATATTTTAATTTAATTATTTTTAAATTTAACATTAATTTTTACATTTACATTTAAGTATTGATGTAATATTACTGAACTACACTGAAAACCAAAATACTTCAGTTCAGCAAAATCATTCACTAGCATTCATATTACTTCCATCTTTGATGTAGGCACTAGCGTTGGGAGCCAAAACTTTACTGTAGATTCTCTACTGAAACTGCAGCTTGAAACAACGAAATGTAGTTTGCTTAGTAAATGTAATTCACACAAAAATGAAAATTCTGTCATTAATTACTCAACCTCATGTCATTCCAAACCTGTAAGACTTTCATTCATCTTCAGAACACAAAATAAGATATTTTTGATGAAATCTGAGAGCTTTCTGACCCTCCATAAATGCAACTACCACGTTTTGTGGTTCAGCCTTCATTAAATGAAGCTACAAGAATACTTTTTGTGAGCAAAACAAAAATAATGACTTTGTATGACGTGGTACTCTCTGACTGCACGGTGACTGACACGGAAGTGAAAACACTGTTGAATGAAGTCATTATATTTGTTTACTTTGCACACAAAAAGTATTCTCATAGCTTCATAAAATTAAGGTTGAACCACTGATGTCACATGGACTATTTTAACGATTTCCTTGCCTTTCTTGGCCTTGAACATAGTTGCGTTGTTGCCTATGGAGGGTAAGAAAGCTCTTGGATTTCATCAAAAATATCTTAATTGTATTCCAAAGATGAACAAAGCTCTTACAGGTTTGGAACAACATGCGGGTGAGTAGTTAATGACAGAATTTTCATTTTAGGGTGAAGTATCCCTTTAATGTATGTTTATTTTTTGGTCACTCAAATACACAAAGCGCTACCACTGCATTCTGACTCCTGAATGAATGATTCTTAAGAGCCAGAACTTTTTAGTGAACTTTTTCTGATCACTACCCCATCCAGCATTGACTGCAAACTACCTCCTATGTCAGTTTAATTAAGACTGTTCTCTGAGCTCTTTAGCTCTTCATCACTTTAACACTGATAAGCTCTTCTTTGCACTACACTCATTACATCTGCACAGTTTTTTTGCACTACACCCATTATATCTGCACAGTTTTGTTTATTTAATAGTTGCACTATCTGCCATGTGCCTTACGCCACTTTACCTATCTCTTTTTTACAATGTCCTTATTGCATATCTGTATAGTTTGTATTTATATATATTTAAACTGTAATTATCTGTATTTTTACATTACTGTTAGTGTTTAGTGTTAACTGTATGCACCAAGGGTCTGAGAGTTACGCAATTTCAATTCTCTGTATGTATGTGCTGTACATGTGGTGGAATTGACAATAAAGCTGACTTTGACTTTGAAAAACATACAGCGTAACCAGTGTAGTTCAGTTCACGAATGAATGACTCTGAGTTGGTTCTTTTTAATGAATCAAACAAACACAGTTTACAACTGACCCACTGACTGGTTGTTTGTATGACTATGTGTCTGTGTGTAGTTACACAATACACAATTATGTGTTTTGTCAGTGTTTTTTAATAAAAACAGAAGAATTTTACTACATTTAATATGTATAAAATAGATCTGGCCAATTTTATACTATATAATTTATATATATTACAATACAGTTACATATTATATAATATAATAATTGATATAATTATATATAATAATATATTATAATTTGTAAATCTGTGAAATGACATTAAAAAGTCTCTGTAAACACATCTTTTGCAGGAAATGATTAAAATGTTTTTATTATTGTAATTATTTCATCATTTGCCAATGGAATTTCGTGTCTTTATTCCATGTATGTATTCCTTAAAAGTATTAAAAGAATCATAATGAAACCATTGTTCATTTTCACGTAACTTAAAATTATATTTCTGACTCCACTTGAAGGCTGTCCCTGTCAAATCCCTTGTTTATTTCTTTTGTTTCCACACACATCCACTTTCACTTAAAGTATAAACAGAATCTGGATGCTTCGGTTCCTGTTGAGTCCCAATGTGCTACAACACAGTGACCTTCAAAATGTCTCTTTGGCTCTGCTGGTAATTAGAACAACCACACTCATTAGCCAATGACTGTCAACCTCCTGTGATTTTGTCGGTTTACCCAAGAAGCTTCGCATACCAGTGTGAGCTAACATGGTTATACATGGAGAACATCAAAGTGCTCGGCAGAACAGATGGTTGTGTATGCGAAAAGCAAAATCTAAATAATTACCCACAATTCCCTTCTCAGCCTCGGACCAGGCCCTTTTGGTTGGCTCTCATTAAAATGTCAAAACATAGAGACTCTTTACAACGTATCTCATCTTTACAGCAGGGACAAACAGCGGTTGAAATGATAGCGTTCCCCCGTGTCCATTTAAAAGAGTTTGTAGTCATTCTCCCTGGTGTGGTGTCTCTTACAGTGCCACATTAACACCTTCTCAGCTCACTGATTCCAGAGCTCCTTTTTTAGGGAATCAAACACACTCAGTACAGCACAACTGGGAATAACCCCCCTGATTTCTCCTGGCTGTAAGGAGTGAGTGTGTGTGAGTTCGTCCCCTGAGATTGTCCAGTGATTACACACATATTACAGTGTGCGAGCTCCCATGTCACATTAAAATTGCACTTGCTCCTAATAGCATCTTTAGCCACCTTCCTTCCACCCCTCCCTCTCTTTTTCTCCCCATTCCTTTCTTTTTCTACCTGAATGATTGTGAAAATAACCTCTGAACAAAAGGTCAAGTGACTGTTTTTTTTGCTTCTCTGCAGTCTTCATTTTTTTTTTATTTAAGGGCCAGAGCTACAGTATAGAGTATAGCCTATTATAGAGTATAGCCTAGCATGAAATTGTAATGCCGTGATAAACAATAGGTGCAGGCTTCACTGTTTACACAGATGCAGAGTGTGGGTTTTTGCGTAGGTGTGGGGCGTTAATGCACATGTATAATTTCACAAGGATCCACATCGCCCTGCAATCATGTGTGTTCAAATGTGCACATGAAATTGTTTCTGTGCTGAATGAACCGTGGTTCTACGGTATTTTGAGTAAAAAAAAAAAAAGGTAAAAAAGTGAAAAAGATATTTAATATGCAAATAAAACAATAACAACAGTGTCTCCCTGTTCGATGTGAACTCATTAATTTTCACAGTGAGCTGGCGCCTTCAGGTGAAATGAGCTACAGGTGTCAAGATGTTGGCATGTCCAGTGACGTGACAAAGTTGAGAAAAGTTTCAATTCATGTAAATGTGCAGTGACTACCAATAGGAATGAAGGCAGTGGAACACATGTATCCTGGCAGCAATTGTGCTTGAGTGTCAGTAAGATGCAAGAGAAGTTAATCTTTGCAGTGAGCAATTTCCTGAATGTATATGATATGTCTCTGATTAGGTATGTGATCATTTTATAGTGGACTATAGATAACTGAGAAAAAATGTATCTGAATTATATTAAATGTATGGCTGTAAATTGTGTGCATGTGTAGGAGTGTAGCACATATCCCGTGGGCCCCACTAGAGATTTCATTTTTGAATGAATGCTATGATTCAGTGATGCTCCACTTTAAAAACTTGCCTTCATAGGAAAGAATTTGGACCGATAAAGGTTCCTTACCATCTTTACTCTATCAGACACCAAGAATCATATATTCCATGTGTACTTTATCGGCATGGAAGCTTAATTGTGTCATTCCTGTGACCGACATAAATAGAATTGCAGAATTGCCAGACTGAGCTTTCTGTTGGTCAGCGCTGTTACCAACGGCATGGGTTTCTATTAAAATGGTTGGATTTTGCATCAGCAGCTGTAACTGCATCTACACCTTTAAAGCTTTACTAGGCATGTGCATATGCACTGTAACACACATTAAAAATGCTAAAATATGTTGATGAAATAATTTTTAAATTTGAACTTATTCATTTACAAGATTAAAGCATGTTTGGTGATGCAGTTCCCTTATCCAAGACAAATTTCTTTAATGGGAAACAACAAAAGTAACCTTAACCTTAATATATAGGCCTATAATATATGATATCTTACAATTAATATATAATTTTTATAATTATAACACCACTAAAAATGAACTTTTAACACCAGGATATCACATTATTCGGATATAAAATAATTTGAAAGGAATCTCAGTGGACCGCTCACAGCTCTCAGACGCTATTGTCCTTGAACCTCGAGAGCTTATTTAGCCTTTTATTTAATAAAAAAATAAATAAATGCCGTGTAATCAGTAGCCGCTTCTTGTAATGTGAGCTAAAGATAACCAAATTTCATCATTTTCAACACCGCCTCCCATTCAAGGGGGAGTGACTCTGTGCGGTGGAATTTTATCAGACGTGATTTGATTGGCCCTCCGCTAATCCCCCTTCTCTGCGAACTCATATTCAATTGGACGTTCTCACTGTCAATCAGGCTGTCTGTGCCCGCCCACCGGTGGCGCCAAATAAGGCACACAGTACCGCTGTGTGTGTCAGTAGCCCGGACGGCTCCGTGTCATCCCGCACCTTGAGTCAAGCGTGATCGGCTGCGACATGACCAGAGCCCCGCAGACCTGGCTATTCAAATATGGAGCAGTTTAAAGCGATCATTTCGGTGCTTTGGATATTATTGCTCAACAGAAACGAGGAGTCCCGTGCAGAGGAAGGTATGTGTCTTTATAGTTGTTAAGACGCCAGGTAAATTGTGTCCGTACATGGCGTGAAGTGTCTAGTGGAAGTATAACTCTCTCTGCAGGTGTGAGCTTTTCATATTCCGGCGCTGTAAAGTTAATAAACAGATACAGAGAGGACCGAATCAGTGATGCTTTTGCATTATGAGAATTTGATTAAAACTGAAATCGAAATGACAGTAGGCGTGCTTTTATAAACAATGATTTATTATAGGACGCTTTTGACAAGCTGCAACAATGAAAAATGTTCATAAATAAAACGAATGTAGGCTATATGGTTAATTTTATTATCTGTTTTATATTTATACTCTTTTGTGTTTGAATTGCTTAGTTACTAAAAAACAAGCAAATCGCAATAAATTGTGGTTGTGTATTGTTTCAAAAAATTGTCTATATAAACAGTTTTTAGTGTTGTAATATGGAGATTAAAGTGACAAGATAAATGTTTAAAAAAATACTAAGACAATCATGTATGTACATATATTTTAAATGATCTTTATTTTAAAATAAAATGTGCATATTTTTCTGTATCGTCATAATCTGTTAATTCTTTTTTCTCTGTCTTGTCATTTCTCTTTGTCATGTCTTCTTTTTTCATTGTCATGTCATTTTAATCTCCTTATAATACTACAAAAGCAGATTTCAATAGATCAGGCTGTTATACTGGATTCACAATAGGTGCTTTCTGACTGTGCTGCTCCTGGTGGGATTGTTTGACAGTCATGAAAGCTTCAGCAGTTTTGATGCCAGGCTGTCGCATTAGGCTCAGGTGAGGTCAACTAAGCGTCCTAATGAGTGGCATGGCACAGAGAGGGAAAGAACAGATAATAGCTGCGTCCCTTCAGGCTCTTTGGCTCTGCTGAAGAAGCCCAGCTGAGCCAGGCTGCTGTCTCTCGCTTTTTTCCCCTTCTTGCACTCTCGTACACAATGCTCTCATGTGCACATGGCTGAACTCTGCCAGCCCCCGTCCGTCCTCTGCTGGAATGCTGGTCGACTGGATTAGAATCGTTGCCTTAATGAATGTTTTGACAGCGATTAATTGCTGTGAAAGCGATGTGTTCTGAAAGGCCTTGTGTGGCTGCGGTGATATGGACGTTTTCTGATTGAGCTGAATATGTTTTCACTGTACGGAGAACCTCTTTGTCCACAGTTACATCCCAGTCCTGCTCCGTCGGTTCTCTTTGTATTCAGCCCCACTGTATTCGGTCGCTGACAGGTGGGATTCAGACGGGATGAGAGCTTTTTGTTGGTGCATATTATACAAAGAGCTAACCAAAAAGTGAAAATTGTAGTCGTTTACTTACGCTCATGTGATTTCTAAACTCATATGTGATGACATAGCATATGAGTTTAGAAATCATTCTATGGTTTATTTAGGGTCAACAAGATTTATTTTTAAATAAATGAATACTTCTATTCAGCAAGGGATTCATTAAATTGATTAAAACAGACATTTATAATTTTACAAAAAATTATATTCTCGATAAATGCTGTTGTTGTGAACATTCTATTCACAAATATTAAGCATATTATCAACGTTGATATTAATAAGAAGATTCTTGAGCACCAAATTAGCATATTTGACTGATTTCTGAGGGACACAGTGAGACTGCTGAAAATTCAGCTTTGCCATCTCAGGAATAAATTACATTTTAAAATCTATTATAACAGAAAAGTGTTCTTTTAAATTGGAATAATATTTCACAATATTACTTTATTTTTCATTAAATAAAATGCAGCTTTGGTGAGCATAAGTGACGTCTTTCAAAAACATTTTTGTTTACTTTCAATTTTAAATGGTGTGCATACAGTATATGTCATATGGGAAAAGCTGCATAAACATTCTTTCACGCTTGCTCCATCCATCTCTCCTTTCTTTTTCTTTTCCTGTGTCCTTTACCACTCCCCAAAGCGCAGGTGTCTTTCCTCACATAGTCGGTTGGAGGTGGAGGCCCCTCATTCCTGACCCTTCAGCCTTAACACACCTTGGCATCTCATTGTGGACTTATTTACTGCTTTTTAGTGGGTTTGCGGTTGTTGTGGTGGCGCAGCGCTTTCGACCATGTGCCGTCGCATGTGCCGCGTTGGTCATGCTGTTCCTGTGCCGTTTAAGTACTCTGTCAGGGTGCAATTCAGACCATGTGAGGGCACTTACCTAGGAAAGCTTTATACGCCTGTCATCTCTGTGCTGGGTTCCTTCAACAGACTCTGCCAAACTCCTCCTGAACAGCATTATGCTCTCTGAGTTGTTGGCAGAAGTGTAAAATCTGGACTTGGGCCCTGAATGTGTTAACAATGTGGCAAAATCATTATTTATCGATTTAAACAAAGACCAGTTAGCATGGAAATTCATACCGGTGTATTTATTAAAAGCATGATTTTTAGTCCTGGCTAATGGTGACGGGTTAGACCATCGGATGTCTGTGCTGGCGGTGCCTGTACTTGTTGAAGGTGGCAGCCGGACTGTGCGGGCAAGGTTAGAGTGATTTGTGAGGTTGGCAGGCGTAACTGTGACATCCAGGAGTTTATTTAGTGGGCTGTTGTGATGTGTGGACTCGCAATGAGCAAGAAGGAAAGTAAAACAATGAGGGCTGGAGACAGGAGATGGCTGTCTGAAAGTGGAAAAATGAAAAATGTTTCGTAGGCAGTGTATGGAGGTAGAAAGGTGAGCCGTTTCCGAATTTAATGTTTTCACAACATCCTAGCTCTATTTTAGCAGCCTCACTGCCTTCTATGGCAGCATCCTAACTGAAACAAAACCACATAAGCAATTGATCTGGAGTGCTCTATATAGGCAGCGACTTGTGCGTCATAGAAATGGTGTCATGGAAGACAACTAAAAATTGATTTCAGTGCAGGCGTTGTGAGAGGAATGACGCAATATTGGCTTAAAATACATTTTTGAGTAAAACAGTCTATTTTAAATGATTGAGAAGCTGTTTATTAAGAATTTCATTATAGGTTTTTTTTTATTTTTTTTTATTTTGCTTTGCTCATACTCACCAAACTTTTCGCTATGTATTCTAAGATCACATTCTTTCTTAGTGAAGGGTACATGCAATGCTGCCCTTAAATTTGACCTAAAGAAAGTATTATTTCAGGTAGGGTTTTCACAATATCACATTTTCCTAACATCTTTATCATTGATAATGAATTCACAATAACAGCATTATCACAATATCTACAGAAACTTTGAAAAAATGCTGTAAAGTCAATTTCATCCTTAACTTTATTTTGTTTTCTCTTTTTTGGCTTATGAATCACCCTCAAAATATGAATGTAGGGAGGAGAAGATTGAGTTTGTAATTATAACTCTACAAAAGCACGCAAAAAGAACTTCCTGCAAACTGAGATGTTTAACACCTCATTCTTATGGAGCCCAAAGGTGAGCTAAATTTTTGGGTCAAGTGTCTTGCTTTTGTCTGTCATCTCCTCCAACATGATTTTGTGTGCCAGTATTAACTACATACTGTGTCATTGTCTTTTTTTTTGTTTTTTGCTTTTTTGACAGGTTGCAGCCAGCCTTAAGGTGCAACACTGCCACCTACTATGTTGGAGTGTTCATTAAATAGTTACTGGCACTAGATTATTGGTATTATCATTAGTGTACAGTTAACATGATGCCAGTATTTCATTTTTTAAATATTACGGTTATGGTCAATAGCAGTATATTATGACACCTCTAAGGACAGACAGCATAGTTAAGTTCCCTACTTTTTGGAACAGCCTTCAAAACTTAGATGTTCTTTTTTCATGTTTTTACACTTCTAACGAAAAATAAGCACTGTAATCATTAAATATTTGCTTGGTACATTTAAAACTCAGTCATATTTCTTTTAGAATTTGCTTGAATTTATTAAAGATGTCATGGAAGTCCATCTGAAACCATTTTCCTTAGGAAGAAAATTTAACTGCCTTTTCTTATAATCACGATTACTCATAATACCCTGTGTGGGTATCATAAGAGAATCGTTGCTTGCATTCTGGTAATTAAGCTTGATCTGTTTCTTCACAAATTGACCAAGTCACGTATTGAGTGGAACCATGCGGATCGATGCTACGTTGTTCGCTGCGGCTTTAGGAGAAGGGTCACCGGGATTTATCTTCGTTCCCTGTGAGGACAAGTTTCTGCTGGATCTGCAGGAATGCCCCTAGAGGCGGAGTCACGTCTAAGGTGGTTTTGTGAAGGGGATGGATGGTTTTATTACCAGGAAAATATGGATGTTTCTGGAATGCCATGCCGCTTCATAAAGGTGAAAAATGAAACGTACTTTATGCCGTCAGTCTTGGATGAACATAGAAAACCAACCAGCAGAATGCTTGATTGTCCTTCCAACTGCATTGTGTATTTGCTTTTGAATATTTATCTATGTACAGTGCTGGAATGTGTCAGACAGCTGGCAAAGAACATGCTGTGAATGTACCTGACCTCTTGTGCTGATCTTTATATTTAAAGCACTCTAGACAAGCATTTCCTCTGTGAAAACCGGTTGTTTGTTCTCACATTTTCTTAATGTGGTTCAGTATCTTGATTGTAATATGGATATTAGGGATGATGAAGAGGACAGGTTTGCTTTTGGAGGTGTGGAGGGCCGCTAACATGCAGATGTGAGCTTATGTAAGACTCCAGGCCCCTGGCTCTTTTAAAGGTTTAACTAATAAGACAAAGGAGCAGTAGAGAGTAAATGTTGCTTTTCTCGGGCTATGCAACAGAATTGACTGTGAGATTCTTCAGTTTCATGTTTAGAGTTTTTGAAGCTGAACACACTTTTTGCAAGGTCAACAAATTTTTCCCAGAGTTAACTGAGGACAGAGGTATTGATCTAGGGTCATCATCTCTCCAGGCACCTGACCATCTGTAGATCTGGGTGGAAATCCAATTTAATGAAAGCCGATAGCTATGGAGGACGAGTAATGACTTGAGTATGTATAAATAAATAAATAAATGATTAAATACATAAATGCAGAAAAAAAAAAATAAATAAATAAATGTAGAAATGAATAAATAAATGAAGAAATAAATAGAAATAAGTAAATGAATAAATAAATAATTAAATGCTGAAATAAATTAATAAATGTACTTTAGCTATTTAGAGGTTAGTACCGCCTACCTTATTAACATACGGACACAGAAATACAGAAATAAATGTAGAAATGTAGAAATGCATAAATAAATGTAAAAATAAATAAATGTAGAAATACATAAATAAATGCAGAATAAATGTAGTATAACACAAATGATACCAAAATAGTACAATTAAAAATAACTTTTGACAAAATAATTTATTCATTCATGCATATCTGCATTTATTTATTTATTTATTTATTTATTTCAGCATTTAATTAATTATTTATTTCATTTATTTATTTATGTATTTCTATATTTATTTCTTTATTTCTTTATTCATGGATTTATTTATGTATTTTTACATTTATTTATTTATTTATTTATTTATTTCTGCATTTATGTATTTATTCATTTATTTATTTATTTATACTTAAGTCATTTCTCATCCTCCATAGATGGCTGACATGAAGATTTTGCATATGGAATGCCAGAATTTTGTTTAGTGTGGCATTTGAAAGTATTGATCAAATAACTTTTTGACAGTAAGAATTATTAAAATGGAAAAGATCATTTTTTGCAGAATTTTTTTTTAAATTATATTTTTATATATGCATAGAAAAATCATACACAGGCAATATAAAAATATAATGAAAAAGTTAGATACATTTTAAACATAAAAATCATTTATTCAAAACTTAGATTTTTCATGCTTGCAAATGAGCATAATTTTCATGTTTTTTTTTTTTTTTAGGAAAAAAAAATATTCAAAAGCTTGATTTTTAATGTTTTTAAATTGCCATATAGCCTAATTTTCAGTTTTAGGAAACATAAAAATCTGTCATATCATGGGATTGGGCTAAAATACAAAAATTTTGCATATTGCATATTAAATCGCAATCGCAATATTGGTATAAAAAAAAAAAAAATAAATAAAAAAAGAAGGAAGAATTCAGCCAAAGATTTTCAGCCCCCTGGGTTAAGGCCATCCATTTTATCCTATGGTAAGAACTAGGGCTGAACGATTTTGGAAAATAATCTAATTGCGATTTTTTTTTTTTTTTTTTTTTTTTTTTTTTTTTTTATACCAATATTGCGATTGCGATTTAATATGCAATTATTTTTTAAAGTTCTTTAAATCGTTGTATAGTATGACCAACACAATATTAGATAGATTAAACATAAATGTTCTTTTCTGTAGGCCAGGCCTGTATGTTACGATGAAATTAGGTGATGCATGAATTGATATGAATGACATTATTTAACAACTACAATCACAGTAGTATATTGACTGATTTGTTGAACTTCCAGCTTTGTAAGCATGTAATAATTATGACAACATAAAGCACTGACAAATAAGCCTGGTGTAAACATCATTATGAAAGTCAGTAACAAATCACACTAACTAAAGTAGATTGCAGAAATATAAAAACAAATCTGTTGCTTTACCACACTCAGTATTTAGGTAATTCAAAGTCACTGTAATAAACATTATGTAAACATGTGGATTGCACTTTTTAAACAGTCTGTTAACTTTAGACAGACTTCAAATAAATAAATAAGAATATATATATATATATATATATGTTTTCAACACATGAGCTCAGTGAAATGTTCTATAATTGGGTGTTAATATTCTGTTTAGTAATTGGTTAAAGCCGACGTGGCTGCCGCTTACAAAAAGATAAAATATTTTTATCTTTGGCGGCGCCTGCCGCGAAGCACCGTGCACGTGGAAGCGGCATGATTTTGGGTGCACGAGCACTGCTTGCGCTCCGCCTCTGCGCCGCCAGCGGTTTGCTGCTTTCCGCATGTCTCCCATTGAAAATGAACTAGACACTCGCGACTGCCGCGTCCCGTGTGAAAGGGTCTTAATATTAATATATTATGCTTTCTCTCGCCGTACTTTGATGTCATTCACCGATCGATCTTCAAGTCGAACACATCTCTTTACGCTCGCGTGTCACGTGACAGTGTAATCGCAGAGGCTGCGGTTGAAAAATCGCGTTTTTTCATATCGCGATATTATCGCAAATGCAATTAATCGTTCAGCCCTAGTAACTGATACAATGTGGCACTAGAATGTCACAGTGAGTTGTTTCACAATAGACAACCAATCATAGTGTGCCTCAGTGCTTAGCTCATTAAATATTCATGAGCTTTGCGCACATGCAAAAATAATGTAAATT
This sequence comes from Spinibarbus caldwelli, assembly GCA_039654775.1. Classification (NCBI taxonomy): domain Eukaryota; kingdom Metazoa; phylum Chordata; class Actinopteri; order Cypriniformes; family Cyprinidae; genus Spinibarbus; species Spinibarbus caldwelli. The sequence goes on along the minus strand of CM077244.1, from coordinate 13,191,627 downwards.
TAGCTTTGAGCGTCTAAGAGAATTCAAACCAGTTATAATGACAAAATGTGACACCAAACCAGCTAACCGGAGTGATGAAGTATAAAGTAAGATTTAGTATGATTACGAAGATTTAAGACATCCAGAAAGGCAATATTTGCACATTCCCAGATAGACAGCTGCATGCCTTAAGTTGTCCAATCTCTGATTTAACATCATGAATATTCAAATGCTGTTCCAGGTATCGGCAGTCTGGAATAAGATATTCCTTCATTACTTTAACGCAGTGTTTAAAAAGATGCTGGGTTATCTTTTTAAGTTTCTTAGTGTTTCATTGTTGCTTATGTGATTGTTTTATTGGACCTAATGCATATCTAATAACAAGAAAATCTCTCTGCCGATACATTAGTGGTGAATTCCATCCCAAAGCTGATAACAAAGGCCATGTGCCGCATCCTCACTGGGAAACTACTTAAACTTTAATGTTTCATTCAGCATCCTCACAGCATTGTACAGACTGAACTGTCGCTCAGCTAGGACTGGGCGATATATCGAACGCGATTATCATGCGCATCTCGTCAGTAAGGCCGTGTTCACACTTGGCGTCTTTTTTGACTAGAAAAAGTTGACGAGCGCTTTTTTAGTAAAATAAAAAGCTGGCAGTGTTTTGGTTACAAATAGCAGCCGAGGGCGTCTTTTGTTGCTATAACAACAGCTGCAATGGTAGCTTAGCGCATGTTTGCTGCAGAAATGTCGGCTTTTGAAGTTAACGGGGAGGGTGTCGGTTCACAACGACGTTTGTGGGAGCGCGACATTATACGGGGAAGGAAACTGTATAGTGCTTCCCACAATTTAGTCCAGGAGCTCCGGTTGAATGATGAACGGTTTCATACAACTCCTTGTGCTCCGAAACTAGTACGATCTGTCTACCAGCTATCTTCTCCTTTTTGCTTTTTGTTTTTGTTGTTATGGAAACGACTCGCCACTCGCTTGTCATTGGTCAGCTGTCAAAAAGGCGCTTGACGTAGGGCGTTTTTTTCAGAAAAGTTAAACTTTTTTCAACTTGAAAAGACGCTCTGAGCTGCAGAAAAAGACGCCGGCGGTTGCATTTTAAAAATCGCTCAGGACTTTTTTGAAAACACGGTTTACTCCATAGCATTATAATGTAAAACAGATGCCGGCAGCTTCAAAAAAGATGCCAAGTGTGAACATAGCCTAAAGCCGGTTCCGTGATTAGTAGTAAATCTCCATCACCTGTATTCAAATGGAGCGGCATTTAATACACAGAGCCGTAGTTCACTGACAAGCTACGCAATATCGCGTTCATTATCGCAGATGAATCACCTTTGATAATGAACGCGATATTGTGTAGCTTGTCAGTGAACTACGGCTCTGTGTATTAAATGCCGTTCCATTGGAAAGCAGGTGATGGAGATTTACTTCTAATCACGGAACCGGCTTTACTGACGAGATGCGCACGAGAATCGCATGCGATATATCGCCCAGCCCTACGCTCAGCTTAACGGCTTTTATATTTGAACCACCTGATTTGTAAAGTGGATTTTAAGTATCCTCTGCCTGCTCATTGAGTGATGCCTGATAGACACTTAAGACACTTACAGCAATTTACTCTTTCCTGAGATATGTCTGCCTCTCCCTGTCTGGTATGCCAGTGTGACATGGACTTGGCCCCTTCGGCCCCCTCAGATGCCTGTGAAGCAGCACTCCGGTGATGTGCAAAACCCCATTAATCTTTTGAAGAGGCATTTGACCTTTCAAACTCATTAAGCGCGGCAACCTCGCACATGCCGGATATGAGCCTTCCTGCTCACCTTCTCCGTCTCCCTCTGCCCCCTTTATCAGGGCCTAGATAGGAACAATGTTCTCTCTCCCTTCCTCAGCGCGCAGCTTTGACCACTGACCTGGAAAATCGCCCGACCTTTTAATGCATGGTTTCCCGCTGATGAATAAATTCATAAATTGTATGTTCTGGCATAAAGGCTTTACTCAGTCTCCCCAGAGCCTAGATCAGGGCCACAGGTTTAGTAAGCCTGAGTTTTACAATTACACTCGCTCCCAATGGTAGGAAAACAGTTGGTGTTGGGTTCCAGGGGATGGACTGATAGGGTTAGTTGATGGAAGCTGTTGCTGCAGAGGTTGGAGCCGTGGCGTAGTGATTTAGTGCATGGGCTCAGATGTTGTGTTGCTCATTTGGCAGACTTGACGGTGCTCACATGGGACATGTTATTGTAGGGGTCTAGAGATGAGCTTAAAGGTCCACTAGAGAAGAGCTTAAAGGTTATTCTATGTGTTGATGTCATTTTAACTGAAACGGGAAGACAGGGCGGGACATATCAAGCAAGTCTGCCCCCCTTTTAAACAGCCAATAGGGTTTTTTATATCACAGCTTGGGCTAGAGCTTTTGAGCTCGGTAAAGCTGCATTTGACAAGGTATGGCAGCCTCAATCTCGTCCATATTGCTATAAAATATAGCATTCTGTGTTGAATTCAAATGGGTCCGTTACATTTGGTGATCTGCGCCGACTTGCGCATGTGATTCCCTCCATGCTCTCGTGTCTCTGGAGCGGATCAGACTGTGTGTGTGCGGTGCGGCGGTTCGCGAAACACAGCGCGAAACCGGACTTCTTTCGCCATAATGTAAAGCATATTTACACTGTCTGAATCGTTCCCTATCCCCTATATAGTGCACTACGTGCCATTCAACCTACAGAACATACAAATTCTGTGAACAAGTGACCGATTTCAGCCACAGCTTCAGCGTCTATTTATAGTGTAGGGGGCAGGACAGATTCTATAGAGCATTTGATTGGACAGAAAGTTTGATGAGAAGCTGAAGTGCAGGGTGATGTCATCAAAATCGTTGATCCATGTTGGCGGAAGTGAGAGACTGCAAGCTTTGTTTGCTTATATCTTATAAATATGAATTTTGTCATTGTTTTGGAGCACACAAGCTTATAGATAATGTTAAGGCTAACATATTCATACTAAAAGCCAAAAAACTTCAATTTTGATTTCATGGGGACTTTAAATTATTAAGTTGAACTGCTTTTAATTTTATGCGTCATCTTAAAAGCAAGAGCACACTAATTAAAGCGCCACTATTAAAAATAAACACTCCTCAAAAATCAACAGTTATTTTCGTATTTTCTTTAATATTTTCGTATTATATTTATAGCATTTATAATATTCTGAATTTGCTTTTCTTATTTTCTGTTTTCCATTTAATTTTAGTTTGTTATTGTAATCATTTAGTTTTAGTAATTATGTACTAATGTAGTTTTTATTAGTTTTTTTATATTTATATAGAGCTTTAACTATATTTTTACCATTGTTTTTTACTTAAGTTTATATTTTAGTTATGTCAATACAAGATCTGCCAATGCAACATTTAAGTTTTTCTTATATTTATATTTATCAGCTTTATTTCAAGTAATGAAAACAGTCACAACAGTTAACAGTAACAACACTGCTAATCAACTAGTTGGTTATTGGACGATTAGTCATCTAGTTGATCATTGTAGCCTATCTCTAAAGTGAATTTGAATCTTGTTTGTTGTTTCATGTTGTTCTGACCTGATTTTGTTTCGTTGTCTGATTTTTTAATTTTTTTTTTCTGTCCATTTCCTGCCATCTTTCAATAAAAAGTGTCAAAAAGGCCAACATAAAAATAAGATTCAAATTATTATAATAAAACTGAAAAAAGCCTGCGGAAATTGCAAGGGGAAGAGATGACATTTCAGACGTAAAATAATGTTTACTTGATCAGTCTTGGCGTAGCTCTTTCGAGTTTGTCAAATTAAACAAAACAAACAAATAAAAATAAACAATCAAGAAAGGTAAAGCAGGACCTCAGAATAATGGAATGACAATGTTTTTCTTTAACTCTTTGTTCACAGATGATTGTGGGAACTTCTACGCCTGTGTCATTGTTTTTGTCCTGAAAGGGTTGACTGCAATCTTGCAGGCAAATGAGCCAGAGCTGTGGCTATCTATATGGCTGAATCGCAAGCTCTGCAATCAGCGTGTGAAGTGTTTGGGTCTGTGTGTATTTCTACGTTTGCTCTGATTGCAATCAAAACAACTAAGGGGGGGTCTGCTTTCAGAGGCAAAGAGTGTGTGTGAGCATTTCACTAAACAGTTAACCCCAAGCCAGGGTCAGCTCAAACCTCAGATATATCAGATATAACATTGTGCATATCATCCAGCTTGAAAAATAAAATTTACCTGATGCTATTTTTTATAGTGGAACTTTTCTGTAATATCACAACTGGTGCGTCATCTAGAGCCATATAAATCCTGGCATGCTTGGAATGGATATGCTATAGAGATAACAGCTTGATTTATCGGCTTTTTTACTCTTTTTAAGATCTTGTGCATGCTCAGACGTGCACTGTGATTGCTTTTTCAGAGTGTTTAGAAGGCTTTATGTTCTGTTCAAGAAGCTGATTTCTCAGGGCTCTGAGCTGTTTGCTGATAGAATGTTTATTATTGCATGATGTACTGTGGAGGTTTGGTTGTTGGGCTGCAACAACTAATCGATAAAGTTTGATAATGAAAATAGTTGACAATAAATGTCATTATAGATTAGTTTTTTTGTTCTATTTTATTATGATATTTATACTTGGAAAAATATATAGCATGCCATGAATTTACTTTTTGTTGTTCTACAGCATTTTCTCATAATGACTAGTCATGTGATATGAAACATAATGGTGTTTGACTTTAACATCATCAACATTGTAATGTACAGGTTTGTAATTGCACCTTCATGCTACTTTTATTCTTGCACATTAAGGAAAGTATTAAATAAGATGCATAGTAAAAAATGTCCAATACTTTTCAAAGGTTTGGAGCCTGTAAATTTTTTTCTGTTTTTAAAAGTCTCTTATGCTCACCAAGGCTCCATTATTTCCAGTAAAACAGTAAATTGTGAAATATTGTTACAAATTCCAATAACTATTTTCTATTTTAATGTTTTTAAAAATGTAATTTATTCCTGTGATGGTAAAGCTGAATTTGAAGCAGTCATTACTCCAGTCTTCAGTGTCACATGGTCATTCAGAAATGATTTTAATATGCTGATTTGGCGCTCAAGAAACATTTCCTTTTTAGGATTATTTGATCATTAGTACATAGGTCAGAAGAGCAGCATTTATTTGAAATAAAAATCTTTTGTAACATTATAATGTATCTTTATAAATAGTCTTTACTGTCTCTTTTGATCATTACAATGCATGCTTGTTAAAATCAAAGTAAGAATTTCTTTCCAAAATCCTGCTGGTCTGTTAGTAGTAATATTAATAACGGTATAGTAATAGTGAAAATGTAGATTGTTGTTTGGTTAATTGAACAAATTAGTGACAAAATATGTAATTGCAGTACTGTTTATATATAAATTGGTATATTTAGAATATTTAGCAGAATGTCAGAGCTGCTGTTTTCCAAACGTCCCTAGTCTTCATCCATTCTCATTGTTCTCTGCTGAAAAATAGCAGCTTTGACATCCTGCTTTTAATAGTTTATTTTATGTTGAACACAATAAAGTAAATCACAAGGGCTTGGAATCACAGAATGAGTAAATGATGAAAAATGTTAATTCTTCAGTGTACTATCCCTTTAAGTGTGTTTGTGTGTAGTGTATGGTGATGTAATGTGTGGTCAGATGGTCAGTTGGCGAGGTGGTGTGGTCCTCTCTCTCAGGGCCAGATGGGGAGGCTCTCAGGAAGTGCCAGTTCCTCCTCTCTATCCACTCTGCGAGCCTGTCCTCACACACACACACACACACACACGCATACACACACACACACACACACACACACACACACACACAATTTAATGGCTGTGTGTGTGTGTGACAGCGTCACCCTTTATTTCTCCTCGTCTCTGAGGTAATTGTAGATTACTTTAGAACTCCTTGAAGGTCAGCTCAAGGACAATTTAGCAGACAGAGTCTAAATGAGAAGAAATAGGATTCACCTGGCAGGGATTGTGTGTGTGTGTTTGGCCCTTTGCTTTTTGTGCCATGTTCCTAAGGCTGTTTCTGACCCAGAATGCAGCTCGTACAGTTGTGTGGACGTCAGTGAATGACTGATGTTATGGTGGCCTTGTGTCTTTGTGTGGATGGTTGATGACACCAGTACTTCTGTTGCTTTCCATTCATTACCACAGAACTCTTTCAGTGTCTCTCTCTCAAGTATGACTCAGCTAAACCAAAGTATATGACTACAGATCTATTAAAGTTTGATATTGACGTTCCAGTATGACAAACCGAATGAAAGCACAAATGTTCCAGTCTTCAGTGTCGCATGATATTTCAGAAATAATTCTAATATGCTTATTTGGTGCTCAATAAACATTTCATCTTATTATTCAGCATTTATTTGAAATAGAAATCTTTTGCGACATTGTACTAGTCTTTGCTGCCACTTTTTATCAATTGTAAGCTCCCTTGCTCAATACAAATATTAATTTCTTTTAAAAAAATCTTGCTGACCTCAAACCGTTGAACTCTAGTGTGTATATACTTCCTCACAGGTAGCAAAGGTGCAAATCAATGTCACCAAATGTCAACCTGAAGGCAGTGCACATAAAAGCACAGTGAATTCTTCAATAGAGAGATGGTGGGACTTATTGATGGGCATAGTTTGCATTAGGTCAGTTTGTAATGGCGTTTTAAAACTGCCAGAAAGTAGCATCTCAGTTTGTAGCTCAGTATTTGATAGTTCTGCTGAATCAAAATCAGATCACATCCCTAGTGTTTGAATCAGTTCAACAGATAGTCCTACAAATAACTTACAAATAACACAGCAAATACAAGCATAGCAGATGTATATTACTACAACAACAGCATGCAGTTGCATTACTCAGAAATCCCTGCAGTGAATCCCTATGCTAAGAAAATGTGTTGAGAATAATTAGTGAAATTTGTTAAAGCAAGAATCACATTTATGGTTGTACATTTTCCCCTCTAACTACATTTTGGCATATAATAACATGTCCTGCACCGGCATGAATATTATATATTATTACCTCATATCTTGTAGCTTGAAAGTCCTAGTGGGTATGATTTTTAACTTACTAGCAGCAACCAAGTCAAACACCTTAGCAAAACACTTGTAACCACCTAGATCACCTTATCAACAGCTTAGCTACTGTAAACCATTGCAACACCTTAGCAGCTTGATGCCTTTTCAACAACACACTAGTGGCAACTTTTGCTCAAACTTGACTTGCATGTTCTTCAGAAATTCCAGTGTTATTATGTGACTCCACACTTAGTGATGTGCTTACGGTATGTATATATGCCTTGAAATGTGCTTTTAGCTTCATTTACACAGTCTTCTGATCGTACATGCACACGTCGCTCTGTTAGCTGGTCCTGCCTGGGAGAGTGCAGATGTGATGAAAAATTCAGGGCTGTTCTGTGGGTTGTGCAAGCTTAGAGTTGAGAATACTGTTAAATACTGCAGCAGTCACAAAAGGCAGCGATTTAAAACACTACCTGGCTCCTTTCTTGCCCCAAAAGCCTAAGACTGTGTGTGTATATTCAAGCTATCAGTCTATCAGTATTGCTAACCCAGCCCCAGAGTCTGTTACATTAGCATGTCCCAAGTTGGTCCGTCCAATTTCTAATGATTTCTGGAGTCTTCTTGGTAGAAAGTTTTATTCCAGGTTGGTTTATGTGTGAGAGACTGGAAAATTGAGAACACCAGCTTGTTTTTTTTATTTATTTTTTTAAAATTTTTTTTTAGCGATTGAGTGGTAGCAGGCTTGGCCGAGTGGACTTCCTCCTGTTTTAGGTCTGGACTCGCACGTGTGAAAACTCTGCTTAGTGCAACGCCACTTTTTGACATTCCAAACTTGTCTGAGCTGTCGTGTTCAAATGCTTCCCATCTGCAGGCCGGGCTGCTTGAAAACTAGCAGTAGAGCATTTGCATTTTAATTTGCATTCAATCACCACTGTGTGAGTGTGTGTTTACGTGCATGTTTGCATTTATGGTGTCTTCTGGAAATTGCCTAGTGTTTTCCCGTTTTCCTTCTTTTTTTTATTATAGAGGCACTACGAACCTTAAATTTCAATCTGTCCATTCAGGGTGAATGTAGATGAGCCTCCCACTATCTTTTTTCACTTGCAGTCTGTATCTTTCTTTTCCTTTCCATACACAGATTTCATTAGCGATGTGATATGAACAAGGACTCTTGGACAGCAGGTCAGCAGGATTTTTTTTTTTTTTTTTTTTTATATATATATTGTTTCTCATGCTGCCTCACACACGTTCACCCACTCACACTAACAAATTTAACATGATGTTTTCCTTGATTGCTAACACACAAAATATGATTCTGTTGGCCCAAAATCCCAAACCATTATTTCAGTTCTCAAAATAGACAAACATTCAGAAGACATTTTTTCTTCTTCACATTTTTACATTCAGAAGGCACTCAGTGTCTATATGAAGCGCAGGTTAAACCATTTTGAAAGCTCAATGCAATGTTAATTTATTTGTCAATGTTTTGGTGTACTTTATAATATAGATTGAGTATCAAAAAGTCAAAAGATGACTAATTGATTATTTGTCCAACAATTATTTTTAAGCCAAAGTTCAGTTTTGATGGAAGAGAAAATGTTTTGGACTGAAGTGTTAGAATGGTTGTGGTTTGTACAGATTGCTGTGTAGGTTCGAGTTTCTAGAAAACTGTATGTGTTTAGTCTTTGATGAAAAACTGTCAACAGGGAAGGTAGTTGCAGTGTCCACTTTATGCATGGCTTAGTTTATGTAGTTATGTAATTTCTCTCTTTCTCCTCTTTCTCTCTCCAGTCTGCAGTATCACCTGTACTCCGTGTCATCCTGCCCTCTCTCCTTGACTTTCATTCTCTTTATTCAGCGCCGCATTCATAGGGTACCAGTAGTAAGGAGGCTGTTGGGCTTCAGGGCTTCTAAATGATTGGCAGTAGAGAAATGGAGAGAGAGATCCTCTCCCTGTGCTTTGATTAAACTGAGATCTGTCCATTAGTGGATGGGCCTCTTCAGAGGATGTGTGGGCTGGTAGATATTGGGGTGCCACAGGAACCAGGGTTAGGACCTTTTCCTTTTCACTTTATGTGATGCCTGTCACATTTTTCATTTCAGCCTCCTAAATGGTTTCGCCTTCCTCTTTCCTTACAACCTGAAATTTAAATGTGTGCAATCTTTCCATTCCTCCACACTAAATGAGAAGATGGAAATTCCATATGGCCCTCTCCATGGCTAAATTACTCATCGAAAGCATAGTCTTTTAACAACGTTGAGCATTGAAAGGGTATCTTAGATCATATTTCCTATGCCATCATTGATTAATGTTTTCTTCAAGGTAAACAAGTTTGGCAGATCATTTCTTTGCCACAGGAAAATACACTCATTGGTTTAAACCATTTATGGAACATCATTGGTCAAAAAGCTCCTTTTATTTGTTCTAGTGATGAACCACAATGGACTTCTGCCCACGTTTGTACATTCCATATTTGCTTCAGGTGGTTTTGATTGGAAGCACTTGCTTCAATGAGCTTGAAATTGATGCAAGATCTTCCAGAGATGACCTTTTCCTTGCCAAAGGCAAAGGTCAATACAACACATCTGGTAAAGTCAGTGAACTTTGACCTGATAGAGGCTAAAAAATCAAACAGGCATTTTGAGAGCAAGCTTTGGTTAAATGGTTCATTTGATTTGATTAACATGAAGATTCATCAGCACTTCCATGATGAGTTTCACAAAGGCTGCATCCAAAATCGCATACTACTTTTGGATAAGTATTTTCGAAAAAGTATGTTCTATATAGTATGAATGTGTGTAGTATAAGATGTACTACATTTGTCAAGTTGTCATTGTCATGTTACCTACCAGCATGAACCATTCGCAAATCCTCTTCCGTAGCCTCATGGGATAGTAAAGTGTCCACTGGATTTGCACTTCAAAATCTTGTAGAAAGTGCTTCTTGTTGTACTACTTGCCATATGTATTCTGTATGCACATGTCCTTTTTTAAAGGTGGGGTAAGTGATTTCTGGTAGCCAATGTTGATATTTGAAATCACCAAAACAAACATGCCCCTACCCCAAAAGGGTATTAGTTCTGTGAAACAAAGCAAAACCAATGTTACTCACCTATCGAGAAGAAACAAAGCAACCTCAGCGTCCGATCACAGGCCTTCCCGCTCCTTGAGTTCTCTCCAGCGCTGGAAAGCTTATCCGATATTTTCACGGGTCCTACTTCTTGCCTTATCGTAACACCGTGTTTACACCGGATGTGAGCGGCGCGAAAAAATACTATAGAACTCATTATAATCAGTGACGCTGTCTACACTGGAGGCCGCGACACGACAAATCACAGACAGTAAACTGCTGCCGCATTCTATTTATGACAATTGACACAAATTTCAAATGATTTTCAACGGTCGCTTTGTCGCATCCAGTGTAGACAGACTTTAGCTGTTGCTGCGCTGCATCCGAGGTACACACGGTGTAAGCCTTGTTTTGTTCCCCAGACGTTTTCCTCTTTCGGTTTTTTTATCCACCATCTCTATCTTTCTGTCGTTGCTCGACTCGACTAATGTCCGTCATGTGCACTGAGCGCTCTCTCCTCCACATCATGAGTACACATGCCCCTTACTGCTGATAGGCTACAAGTTTGTTTTGCTACTGGGCCCGAAAAAATCCATACCCACCTTTAATTATTTTAATCAAGTTATTTGATAGTCAAGTGAGCATAATGTAGCATTTGCTGTCAAATTGCTATTGTATCCTAGCTTGCACTCTTTCACATGGTAATTTTGGGAAAAAAAGTATGCCATATTCAGCATGGATGTAGTAAACATTCCACTCTTCATCTAGACAATGAACTCTTGTGCCGATTTACTGTAAGAATCCCAAATATGTTTTAGCCACATGTGAGTAACAGTATTGTCATTTGATATTTTGGCTTCAGCACCCAAGTTTTTGATAGGTCGGTATGACTAAACTGACAAAAGTTTAGTCATACACAAAGAGATTTTTAGTCATGCGGAGGTGTGATTCACTCCATGACGATTCCATCTGTTCTTCCATTTCTAAGAAAACACAGAGTGCACAGAGGCCACAATCCAGAATAAGACTTGTCTTTTCAATGGCCTCACTTGTGGATTAATATGCTCAAATTATCTACCTCACAGATAAGTAAATAAACAATCATGAAATAAATGAATCGAGACAATGTGAGACAGCTGAGCAATGAGATCTGACAGTTGTACAAATGATAACGAAAAGCCTCGACTTCAGATGGAAGAAGAGAAAGATAAGCAGCATCTGTTATGAGACTTTAGATTTATACTTTTATAGGATGTTGCTCGAAATTTCTGGTATATTCCTAACTATATTTAGATTTTTTATTTTTTTTATTTTGTTTTTATTTTGTATTAACCTATATTACGATAAGTAGAGAGTTTCCATTAGAACTTAAAGGGACCCTGCAGTGCAGACGTCATAGCGACTGATATATTTCCCCGTCATCTATCCACTGAGCACACTTCGGTGAGGACAAGCTTTCTGTCCCGCCTGCCATCCATTCATCCCTCCATCTTTCCGCAGTTTAACAGGCACAGACCTGTTATTCTAACTTATCGACTCGCCTGGCCATATTCTTTTACAAGCCGTGCAGTTGTGCTGCCTATTGATTGATCAGCTGTCGAGAGTATGGATTTCTGTGGTTCCGTGATGTGCCGTATTGATGGATGGCCAGTTGGGCTCCGTTCTCTCTCGACCCCAGACCTTTCCGACTCTCTCTATCTGTCTCTCACACACACACCTTTGACTTGCCTTCATTCATCAATAGGATGGAGATCAATGTCTATAGTAATAATGGAAAGACGGAGGGGGTTGGGGAGAGTTAGAGAGTTTGGACTGATGATATGATATGATGAGAGGGGTTGGATGGATGTGATTAGAGTGTTCATTTGGAAGAGTTTGGTTTGGAGTTGTTCTCTTATTTTGTTCATTTCTGTTTCACAGGCTACACGCTTTACATTTTCAATCTTTTGGGGTAGTAAGATTTTTAAATGCTTTGGAATGAAGTTTCTTATGCTCACCAAGGCTGCACGAACTAGATACAGAAAAAGAATTATTGCAATTTAAAATAACTATTTTCTATTTTAATAGGCCTATATTTTAAAATGTAATTTATTGATGGATAAGTTGAATTTTTAGCAGCCATTACTCCAGACTTCAGTGTCACATGATCCTTCAGAAATCATTCTACTATGCTGATTTGCTGCGCAAGAAACATTTCTTATTATTATCAATGTTGAAAACAGATGTGTTGCTTAATGTTTTTTTTGTTGTTGTTGTTTGAAACTATGATTGTATTCTTTGAATGGTAAGTTCAAAAAAAGCATTTGTTTGAAATGGAGGTATTTTGTAACAATGTCACTTTTGTTCAGTTTAATGCATTATTACAAAACAAGACAATATTTGTAATGTTTTAAATTAAAGTGTATCATTATGATTTTCAAAACATGACTGTTGTATTTTTTTGTATCCTTACTGTACAGTTACGATTTCCATTGTAGTTACATTACATTGAGCCCTTTTTAAAAATTCTTATTTGTATTTATTTATTTATTTAACCAACTGGGGGATATGCCAAAATATTCAAAAATATCCAAAATATGGCAAAAATTTTCTGATATTTAGCTTTGAATTTTTCTTTATGCATGTAAGTTTACACTAATTTATCAGTGTGTGTTTCTACAATTTAAATGACAAGCAGTTGTAGTATCTCTGTGTATGTCCCAGTGTAAGGAAAAATAACTCATTTTAGACTGCCAGTCAAGATTAGCATCAGTGACTAGTTTGATGACATAAAGCATTCTGAACATAAGCCCACCCCTCAAACTGCCATGGGTGGGAGTGTGTGGATGTGTGAGTGTGAGGACTGCAAAGGAAAATTCAATCCACATCCTCATAGTATCTTTAATGACACCTCTGTAATCCGACATTTAGTGTGTTAGAGAGGAGGAGGAGAAGATACAAGGGCAGGGGAAGTCGTCGTCTTTGAGGATGAATGAATGAGACAGGTGGGAGTGCTGGAGAGAGGAACGGCCCTCCTTCTGTCAGGGGCGTGAAAGGGAGGTGATGTGGTAATGTGGCAAGAATCAGAGTCTAATTTGATCTAAAGTGGATTCCTAAATTGAGAGAGAGGAAAAAAGTCTTTCCCTCTCTCTCTTCCACTTACGTAACCACTCTTCCACATTTTTGACTCTCTTGCTTATTAACAACGACAGAGAGAGAGAGAGAAAGAGAGAGAAGGAGATTTAGGGATAGGGGAGGAGTTGTTCCCTTACACTGTCCTCCTTTCCTAGTACAGTGTTTCTAGTAATGCACCAAGAAGAAAATTCTTGGTTGGAACAGAACCTAAAAAAAAAATCAGGAGACTGAAAATACTCAAATACTGTAAATATTATTTAAAATTTGCAATGGCATTATAAACTACCAATCAAACGTTTGTGCTCGGTATAATTTTTAAATAGTTTTTGAAAGAAGTATTTTGTTCACCATGGTTGCATTTATATGAATAAAAATATAGTAAAACGATGGAAATGCAGTGAAACAGTAATATTTTTGTTTTCTGTTACTGTGATGGTAAAGCTGAATGTGTCACATGATCTTTTAGAAATCATTAATATGCTAATATGCTGATTTGGTGCTCAGAAATCTGTATATTATGTTATCAATATTAACAACACAGTTGTGCTACTAAATATTTTTGTGGAAACCATGATACTTCTTTTAGGGTTGTTTTGATGAACATATTGTTCAAAAGAACAGCATTTAATTGAAATGGAAATCTTTTGTAACATTATAAACATGTTTACAGTCATTTTTAATCAATTTAATGCATCCTTGCCTCTTGAAAGTACTAAATAAAAAAAAAAATCTGTTACACTTTATTTTAAGGTGTCCTCGTTACAGTGTAATTATACATTTAAGTATACTGAGTAATATTAATTAACTACATGTACTTACTGTATGGTTAGGGTTAGGAATAGGATTAGGGTTACTTGCATGTAATTATGCATAATTAATTGTTATTAATTGGTAAGTACTTGTAACGTGTAAATGGGACACCTTAAAATGAAGTTTTACCAAAAAATCTTATCGACCCCAAACTTTTGAAGAGCAGTGTATATTTAAGAGCATTGGCAATTCTTTATAACTAAATTATTTTCTTTATAAATTGCTTTTCAGCACATTACTGTGATTAACTAAATTACTGTGATTATTTTGATGCATCTCTCATCTTTATCATTAACTTTGAATGAAAGTTTACTTGTGTCCAGTAAGTTCTCCATAATCTCATGTTACAGTGATCTCAAACTCTCAAACGACACAGTAAACCGTTCTGATGCCAACCCCAACTGAATTAAACCCTCTTGACTTCATAAGAGGAAAATCCTGACCAACATGGACAGGAACACAAAGGGCGAGAGAGGGAGATGCCAAACAGCGGCTACAGCTACAGCAATCCTAACTGCTGTGGCATAGTTGGCACAAGCATCCTGTTTTGCTCACAAACAAGCAGCTCTCATCTGAATAAAACATTCTTTTGCTCGACTTGGCCAGATGAAATGGAGGAATCAGCAACGATACGGCTTCAATTATTGAGGTGTGTCTGAAAGCTCCACTAAAACTGTCCTCTCACTCAGAAAAGAGCTCCGGTTAACACAGAGGGCCCACCGTGACATTTAAAAAAACACAGCAATCAGCACAAAGGTTAAGTGGGACAAGAGGTCGAGAAACAAGAGTGTGTGTGGTTCTGAGAACTTGTGGATGCTCAAGGGTTCTGCATGTGTGCTTTCTTATTATTGGTAGTAGTCAACTGCCTAACATCCACCCAAAACTCAAGAAGATGTAAAATTCTAGTTGTACAACATTTTTGCTAGTAGAACAGTTCTGTCACTTTGAATGTGCATTAGTCAGAGCTGTCTGTTGTCTCTTTGATGCTTTCTAATCATTTTGACTTGGCTCACATCTCATAACTCGTTATGTAAGCACATGCTCTGGCTGACAGCACTCTCCACTCTGGGACTTGGTCACATGACCTGCCTGCTCTCAGCCTAACCCTTATTCGTGACATGTATTTTAAAATGAGGAGTTATGGATTTGTGATGAACCTAGCTGTTTAGGCAATTTTGCTTGGGATAGCACTAAAAAAAAAGTCTGTGTAAATGCATATTTTTTAGTATATAAAAATAAGGCTTAAATATAATGGTAAAATAAATGTTAAATTGGAGTGAAAATATATGCATGCTTCTCACCAGTCATGAAACACTATTTCAGCATTTTATACTATTCAAAAGTTTGGGATTGGTAAGATTTTTTTATATATATATTTTTGAAAGATGCTCATCAAGGCTGCATTGATTTAATCTAAAATACAGTAAAAATGTTAAATATTGTACAACCTAATAAAAGTTTTCTATTTGAATATATTTTAAAATGTAATTTATTTTTGTGATGTCAAAGCTGAATTTTCAGCACTCATTACTTCAGTCTTCAGTGTCACATGATCCTTCAGAAATCATTCTAAAATGCTGATTTGCTGCTCAAGAAACTTCTATTATTATGATTAATGTGGAAATTAGTTGTGCTGCTTAATGTTTTTTGTAGAAACAGTGATACATTTATTTAGGATTCCTGATGAATAGAAAGCTCAAAAGAACAGCTTTTGTTTGAAATGGAAATCTTTATTTTTGACTAATTTCATGTATCCTTGCATAATAAAAGTATTAATTTCTTTAAATAAATGCATAAATATCCTACTGACCCCAAACATTAACTTGTTTTATGTTTGAAGAAAAAATGGTTAAATTTAGGTGCATTTTCTCAATTCACTCGCTATTGCCAGATGTGGCAGAATTTTTGATTCCTCATATGCCATCTCTCATACGTCTTCTGATGCTTCCCCAGCCCTCCTCATATACAAAAGTAAAAATATGCCTTTACTTGCTTAATTCCAAATCATCTTTGCAGAACATGAAGCAAAGCAGCTTTAAAAGCTGTGGATGTCAGTCTTAAGTCATTCCATGACCATTTAATGACCCCAAATCACTTGTTAAGCACATTAACTTATTTCTCTTCACTCTGACAGCTCAAAGGATCTGGTGGGTAGATGATGACGTTACGAGCGAGCCAAGCTTCAGCATTTAGGGAGACTGAATCAATAGAAAGCTGTCACTCACATCTCTGTCAGCACATGGACATGCCATAACCGGACCCCACACGGTCACAGCCCATGACTCAAGCCATTCTCACTGACCAACCGCAGAAAATCTCTTGCACCTTGACTTCCGCTCAACCCTCTTCCTGAAAACAGCGTTTCATTTATGACTGCCTCCAACCCTTACGATGTCAAGATAATGTAAGAGCCAAGCGAGTCGGTTTTAGGAAGGATGTCGTGTTGTGTTGGCTCGGAGGGGGGTTGTGTTTTTAAAAGCGGGCGTTCGCCACCGTGACCCATTTCGAAACGATACCAAGCTGATCAGAAAGAAGAGCGAGAATGACTGAGAGGTCCTTGTGAATACGCCTTCCCCTGTGCGGAAACCCAGGCAAACAGCTGTTATTATGATTCAGTGGCTTGTGCGTGTATGTGCGAACGTTTCCATAGAACCCTAGAGAAAAACGAGCGCTCTTTAGACCCCAGTGGCAGAGCTGAAAGTTTAATGAGGTCATAAAGGTCTGTGTGGGGCTTCAGCTTAATGCGCTTTGCCGTTCGGTTGGTTTTAACGGCCACTAGTGCACGCATGCACATATAGAGTCCATTTAAGTTTGTGTGTGTGCTTATTAGAGGGATAATGTTTGGCCGATGAGTGTCCCACAGGTCTCTGGACTCTGATTGGTGCATTCTGAGCCTGCATGTGCTTTATGTATATACGCAGATAAGCTGCATGGAAGCGAGTTTAACAACATGTGGTTAATCCCCTCTATTAAATTTTATGGTTCTCATATTATAATTCTTTCACTGGGATTTACATAAATGTGTTGGGTTTGACAGGGAGATTAGTGCCCTTGTGACATAAGCACATCCTTCAGTCAGTCCTCTTTCTGACGTTCTCTTTGTTTGTGACCTCTCTTCAGAGGTTAAATTGGGTTTTTGGGGATGAGGGAATAATTCTGCTCCCAGGTTTTGCTAATATCTAGAGGGAAGAATAGTGCTTAATGTAATGAAGGTTATTTGAGTACATTCACTAAATAGAGACAGAATGTGTGTATTTTTGGAATCAAAAGCCCCGGAATGACGTTCTGGATCATTTCGGCTTGATGTAATGGAATAGTTCATGTTAAAATTAAAACTTTGTCATTTACTCACCTTCATGTCATTCCAAACCTGTTTTAGTGACTTTCTTCTGTAGAACATAAAATGAAACGTTTAGCAGAATGTCCAAGCTGCTCTTTTTTTGTATAGTGTTTTGTATCGTGAGTTGGGGACTATGACTGTCAAACAGGATTTCTAGTGAACAATGACTTAAAAAAAACCCAAATCTATTGCATTTTTTCAAATGATTTGGAATAAAGCACTTGAGTTTTATGACCTGTTTTATGACACTTTTATGCTGCTTTTGCGTTTTTTGGATGCTTGAAAGCTCCATTAATTGCATGGAAGAGAGTGACTTTAAAGCTGTGATGATCTTCCATATTGTGATATACATCAGACTGATAAAGATTAATGAAAGAGAAAAATATGTAGGATGGAGACTTGGATCCGTTGGTTGGATGGAGGCAGATCTGAATGTGAGCTCAATTGTAAGAAAAGGGCAACATACAAAATTATAAGAGAAGTCTGGCATACATCAAAATCTTCACCGGAAGATCGAGTTATGACATTTTGATTTAAAAATTTACTAGATCTCTTTATAAAAAACAACAACAACAAAAAAAAAATAAATAAAACATATGCATGGATAAATTGTTCACAAAAATATCAGTCACTTGCATTTAGAAAACAGACTTTATTAAGAGCACATTTTTAAATCTATCCATTTGTGTTCCACAAAAGAAAGACAGATGGGTTTGGAATGACATGAGGCAAGTAACTGATTTTTCATTTTTGGATGAACGATTCCTTCTACTTCTTGTTTTCATATTTTTTGCTGTTTTTCTGTCTCTTAGTCTGACCTCACTCACTGTGTCTCTCTGACTGCATTGTGTAGTATAACTTAGTCTGGCACAGTGTCTCTTTCTACTTTTTTGTGTGACTCTTGAAGGTCAGATCAGTAGGGGACTCTTGTCAGCAGAAATCAGATGGCATCTTGTCCCTTAAAAGTAGAGAGACCAAGCAACAGCTGTTCTGAGGGAGAAAAAACCCCACTCAAACCAGATGAAGCAAAGTCAGAACACTGTGAAATTTATGTCTGTGTTTACCACAGAAAACCTTGGGAACGTAAAATACTCACCCCTCAGTACATTTTCAGATCCCCCCCCCATCATAATACTTGGCAGTAACTGCAAATCTACAAGGCTAAAAAATTCTCTAAGTCATGCTGTAAGATACAAGTGCTCTCGTGGCAGAAGTGCACAGCTCCTCTGAAAGAGCCTTCTGCAGCTCATCTGGCTTTTTGTGAAGTGGCATTCAGACTAGAGTTGTGATGTCAGAGCCGTGTGCATGTGTGAGTACAGAGTCTGCTTCAGCGGCATACAGTGGTGGCATTTTGCTGGTCTCACGTGACTGTGTGTTTGACAGCAGAGAGCTAAGCAAAGAGAAACAAACATTTTGGTAGCAATAAATAATGAATAATTCAGCTTCTGGTAACCCACAATGTTTGGCAAAATGAGGGCAGAGATGTGGCAGAATGTGGGCCCTTTAAAACCCTAACTAGGCAAACATATTTCCATTCAAAAGTTTGTAGTCAAACTTATATGCTGTATAATATACTATATAATATATAAATATTTGTTTGACTAGTTAATGCACCCACATACTGTACATTTCATAATTTTGCAGAGCAATATTACAGTATTAGTGTTTTTATATTTAATATTAATAATTATTAATAAATTTAAGTAATATCTAATATATTAAAGAATGAGTTACATTTTAAAATCTATTAGAATAGAAAACAAATTTTTAAATTTGGAATAATATTTCACAATGTTACTGTTTTACTGTATTTTTGATCAAGTAAATGGTACATTGGTGAGAATTCTTCTTGAAAGAGACTTCTTTCAAAAATGTAAAAAATTGCAGACCACAAACTTTTGAATGGTGTGTAGTTCACTTGAATTGTTCACAGAATATTGCATATTTATGGTTGAAACTATAGAGAACGTGCAACTTCTGCAGTGCACCCCTGCTCCTCCATAATTGCAAAAAATAATGATTATTTCTAAATACAAATAGTGGACAAATAGTCCCGCCCCAAACACACACCATTGGTGAGCTATAAGTTGACATGTTGGACTGCTTAAACAAACCACAGCATCACAGAGCCATAGTGTTTATACTCTTTGCAAATGTATTTGTCTTTGCACATTACTCTGGAAAAAGATACTTTAGCATTGAAAAAGACATGTTTTCCCTTATAAATCTTCTTGTTCTGTACATATTTAGGCAGAGTGTTTTAGGAATGAAAGGCAGTGGTGCTGTCCATGGTGCTGAACTGGCCCTACAGTCATGTCGCTGTCCAAGGTGCTTATACTGTGTTTCTCTGTACTGGGTGTTGTCTGTGGTTCTGAATTATAGGCTTCATCCCGATGACCCTTGTCCAAGGTGCTGATTTAGAGCCCAGGCTCTATTTGTTTCAAGGGCATCTTTTTAAAGTGTTTCAGCTTGCCCGAGTTAGTTTACACAGTCTTGTACTTGTCCGAATTGCTGAATAACAACATTCAAGGGTTCATTGCTCATTTTAATTTAGTTTATAAGTTTCACATTAGGGCTTTGTAATTGTAGAAATGCAGCAGAAATGACAAATGCCAACATGAATTTGCTTCACAGGCCTCTTGGGCTCTATTGCATCATGGTGGTGTTGTAAAACATTTATTTTCTCTTTAGAAAATTAATGTTTAAATATTAAACCAGCACATTGTACCAGAGACCATATTCTCTGGCTGAAATCCGTCAAGATTCTTGTGCTTTGCAAAGCTGTCCAGCATTATCAGCTGATGACCGGTGCACTTCATTTCACTAAGTGCAGCTCTGCAGGTCTGTCAGTCCCCATTTGAGCTCTAATGCTCCTCTGATGCAGTCACTCTCCAGATCAACAGCCTGTCCTCTGGGACTGTGTGTTCGTTATTATTGAACACTAGTATCAGCTTTGTGTTCTGACAGTGAGAAAGACAATGCACAACATATAATTGCGATTTAGTGATTCTGATACCTTATCAGTTCTTATATTGTTTCTCTCTTGATTTGTTTTTTTCCTACAGTTGTCTTGCTGAATTCTAAGGAGTCCCAGGCAGAGCTGGGTTGGACCTCATATCCTTCTAATGGGGTAAGACCTTCATGATTATTCATTAGATCATCGTAAATGTAGACTATACCATTAAAACCATCATATAGTTCATCGTGGGGCTGAAACAATAAATGATAAAATTGATAACAATTGAAAATGAAAATAATTAACAACAAAGCGATTATAGAAAACATCCACCAGTCATGTCACTTTATTGTAGTGAGTAACACTTTTGAAAGTTTCTATGAAACGCATCTGAAACATAGCAGATGTCACAGTGTAAGCTTCTGTGGGAAGAAAATGCAAAACCAAGCCGAGTGCTTTTATATCAAGAGCTTTAAACCAATGAATAAACATAACGTTTGATGCGGGTCGCTGTTTAATGTGTTATAGACGTGTTTCTTTAGCGCATTCCCCACTTACTTTTTAAAGTTTTTATCTTTATTCTTGTATTCCATTTTGCGTAATGCTGAAGAAGTTGAGTGTAATAGTTTTTTAGGATTTAATTTTTTTTTTTTACGAGGTTGTATTGTCTAATAGATTTTTATGTTTTAGGCTTGTATTTTATTTCTGAGTATATTCTTGTTTATTGTCTGTGTACTGATGGATGTAATAAAGTCATTGTGTTCTAGCCATTGTGTTTCTACAAAAATGACCGGACATTGTGTATGTGAGCACCATGTGTCCAAGACAAATTTCCCTGCAGGGACAATAAAGTGTCCTGTATTGAACTGAATTGAATTGAACAAACAGATGGAGCACAATAGAATGGGAGCACAGTAATAACTTTTTTTTAAATAAAATACAAAATAAAAAAGTAAGATGGGATTTTTTCATCCAATTAATCGAGACAGATTAATCATTTATCAAAATAATTGTTAGTTTCAGCCCTTGTTCATTGGAAATAAATTTGCCTGCATGCTAATTTTGCATTTGTAATATGTAAAATGTGAAGAATGAAATTATGTAAGTATGTTTAATGGAACTGTTTTTAATAAGAGTTCCCTGAGTCCCAACCCTAATTTAAATAAATAAATAAATACATTTGAACTTGCTAGTAATAACCCAGACTCAGTATAAACTTCTGTTTATTCAGAAAGCTGTTCCATTTGTTTAAAAAAAAAAGAAGAATAAAACATATAAATACTATAGATAGGTAAATAGATAAATAACAGAACCAGATTAATTTTATGATATTTGCTTACATTAATCATCATGAATATCTCTAATCCTGCACCAATGTGGATGGAATACCACACTAAATTCTAAAATACTCGCCTATTTCTCAGCACATAAAATTCAGATGCTTCTGTTGCGACAACGGCTGTAAACCAGTGTAATCCAATTTGTAAACAAATGACCTCTGTGGTCTGGTTCTGTTTAATGAATTGGTCTAAGCGACTCATAACCGATGAAGCCATTGGTCTAAAACTGCTCACTTGCTGACTGAATCATTCAAAGTGTTCACTGAATTAACATCTGACTCATTCACTGAATTGCAAGTCATTGGTTTCAGTCATATATGACTCGAAATTCACAATCAAGTGTTAATGTGTTATGATGTACTTGAGATTTGTGAGACATACATCAATGTAGTTGCTGTTCAATGGGATTTTGGGCTAAACCCTATACCCAATTTCTCTCTCCATCTCTCTCCTCCCCCGCATCTTTACCTTTTACCGGTCTATTTCTTGTTTCTTTTCTGTGTCTCGATTCCCCAACTGTATTACTTACTCATCCCTGCTGTAATCCCAGTATGGACTGCTTTTCCCTCACCAGATAAACCCCATTTGTCTCTTTCTGTGTCCTATCTCCCATCTTACATCTTCTTCTCTCTTTCTCAATGCTAAACCACGTGCTAAAGATTACATGCATAGCTTGATTCATAGCTGAGATGAGCAGTAAGCCTTACAGAGGGCGGCTCAGCTCAGGACGGACACATTCCGTCATTCGTAATGTTATCTGTGAGGAAAAAGGACTGCGTGCTGGGGACTCGCTACAAGCTGTTATTTGTTTAGCTTGTTAATTCTGGACCTGACAGCGATTAAATCCTCTGTCTCCTTCTCCCAGACGTTGCCCACCACAGCTGCGTGGACGTACACACACGTACACGCATACATGCTACGCAGGTTTGATCTCTCTGTGGTTTTCAACAGGATGTGTTGAAACTCACTTCCACTCATAGTCATATCTGTGGAGAGACTCTGCCAAACTCAGATGCAGATTCAAACTGCTCAATTCCCTCAGAAACGAAGGATCTTCATTACACTGCAATTAATTGTGAAAACACTGTGAGAGTGTTCGTCTTCAGAGGCTCATTATAATCTCTCTACAAGACAATGAGCTTGTTTGTGGTGCTGATTGAAGATGCTTTAGTCTTAATATATTCTGTGTTTGATATACTGTAGCTGATTTGGCATTAAGCTTTATAAACCGTACGCACTATAAGTATAAATGCCAACATGATGCTCTTATTGACATATAGACAATGATGTGTACGTTTACTCTTTGAAAAAAAAAATAGGCCTATAAATCTGCAATAAGTAACTAATTCACATCTTTGTGTATATAGATATCCCCCCAAAAGGTCCACTTTTTAGGCATTTAATGTACCACAGGTAGCATTTGAATATTTTATTTTATTTTATTTTATTTTATTTTATTTATTTTCACCAATGTTAATAAAGCAAAGTCAAAAAGCTGTTACATTACACCAATGTTAATAGATATTTTATTTTATTTTGTTTTCACCTATGTTAATAGTTAAAAGGCCATGATTTTTAAAGCACAGTCAAAAAGCTGGTACATTTTTACGTTTTTATTTTTTTTTTAGTTTAGTTTAGTTTCACTAGTGTTAATAGATAAAAGACCATAATTTTAAAGCACAGTCAAAAAGCTGGTACATGACACCAGTGTTAATAGATATTTTATTTTATTTTATTTTATTTTATTTTATGTTATTTTGTTTTGTTTTTTGTTTTGTTTTATTTTGTGTTAGGTAAATGGCAAAAAAAGCTTTGCAATAGTGTCTAGATCTACAGTCCGTGATTCTTTTTCAAACATTTCTTCATTTGAACCCTTTTTTTTTCTCTCTCTTCTCATTTCAGTGGGAGGAAATCAGTGGTGTCGATGAGAAATACAAGCCCATTCGCACATATCAAGTATGCAACGTGATGGAGCCCAGTCAGAACAACTGGCTCCAGACGGGTTGGATATGGCGGCAGGGCGGCCAGCGCATATTCATCGAGCTGCAGTTCACCCTGCGAGACTGCAACAGCATCCCAGGCGTGTCCGGTAGCTGTAAGGAGACCTTCAACCTCCTCTACGCCGAGTCCGACTGGGACCTGGGCCGCGTCACCCGCGAAGACCGCTACAGCAAAATCGACACCATTGCGGCGGATGAAAGTTTCACGCAGGGTGATTTGGGAGAACGTAAGATGAAACTTAACACCGAAGTCCGTGAGATAGGACATCTCAACCGCAAAGGATTCCATCTGGCCTTCCAGGATGTGGGCGCGTGCGTGGCGCTGGTTTCCGTGAGAGTGTACTACAAACGCTGTTTGTCAACGGTGCAGAATTTAGCAGTGTTCCCAGACACGGTAGCTGAAGCTGCCTTCTCGACTCTGGTGGAGGTGAGAGGGTCGTGCGTGAATAACTCTGAGGTGGACACGGACAGTCCTCCCAGAATGCATTGCAGTGCTGAAGGGGAGTGGCTGGTGCCCATCGGGAAATGCAGCTGCAGTGCTGGGTATGAGGAGGGACACAGCAGCTGTGAGGGTAAGAAACACTCTTCTACCCAAAACTTTGTACTCGAGCACAAAAGTTTAAAACGCATTATGGTTTGAGTTTTACACACAGCAACCTTGGTGAAATCAAAGCAATCCTTGAAGTCTCATAATGATTTTTGCAGGTTATCAGTGTTTTTTTTTGTTTTTTTTTGCCAGATGATTAAAAGTTTGGTCTGTTTATTAAAGTAATAGTTCATGCAAAAATGCAAATTGTCATGAGTTACTTACCCTTAATTTTACACCTGCATGACTGACTTAACAACTTAACAACTACCTTACTTAATTATTAATAAGCAACAAATTAGGAGTTTGAGGCAAAAGTCGTAGTTAATGGTTTGTTAATTGTGAGAATTGGACCTGAAAATAAAGTGTGACTGAAATTTCTTTAAAGATGTGTTAATATTTTCCGTGTTTGTACAATTAATATGGACTGAAACATGTAATCTTTAAAAACACTGCAAAATATCATAAAAAAGTGATCAATATGAATCGTTCACTATATTCTGAGTCCTGAGAAAAATGAACCATTCATAGATATACTTATCGTTTAGTGAGCTGTTAACCATTCCAACTGCATCATTAAATCAGTGAGCAAAACCAGATTGGGCTCATTTATAAACAAATCATTCTGACCATTTTTTGTGAACTAGATTCACTGACTCATTTCAAAGATCTGACTCATAAAAATGGTAACACTTTTCAATAAAGTCCCATTAGTTGATGTTAGTTAATGTATGTTTAGATCAGTTTAGTTTTTGTTTTTTATAAAGCACATTTAAAAACAAGTTTTGTTCAAAAGTTGAAGACAAAGTGCTGTACAGATGCTGTTTAGAATAAAACAGAATTAAGAACTAGATATTTAATGATGCTGCTGGACAAATGATAAAATGTATGTAATGAACTAAGATTAACAAATGCTGAAGTATTTTTTTATTGTTAGTGCATGTAGTAAACTAATGTAGTAAATGAAACCTCAAGAGAAATCTTACTGTAAATTTAAAATATATTTTATAGTGTTACCAAAAGTTAGTTAATTTTGGTCTTTACACAAGTCTATAATATGGCAACAGAAGACTTGGAATATAGCACACAAGTCATATAGACTGTTTTAAAATCTCTTTTTTTGCCATTTTTTTTGACAGCCTCAGTCATCTTTTTCATTTTCATTATATTGAAATAAGTAGCCAGGATGTTCTTCAAAAATCTTTTGCTTTTAATTTAAGAAAGGTATTTCTTTAGAACATCATAAGGGTGAGTAAATGATGACAAATTTCATTTTCATTTTATATAAAACCCAACTTCTTTTCAAATGTGGGGGATTTAGTCAGATTGCATTTTTAGATGTGTGACATGACGGTTTTAGAAGCTCCCAGCTGTTTGGTTGCTTTGACGTGGGTCAGCGACACTAACAGTCATCCGTTCGGTTTCACTTCAAGGGTCAGAAATACGTCAGCGCTGACTGAGAGTGTCATGCTCTCTGAGCTTTCTGTCTGTCAGTGTTTGTGTGGTGGAATCTCTCCTCCCACTACAGCTGTATGTCATTTGACCAGTGCGTCACTGCATTATCAACAGCCGCTACATGGTGTGTGTGTGTGTGTGTGTGTGTGTGTGTTTGTCAGTGTGATATTTCACAGTCCATCTTGAAGAATTGTGTGATGCAGTGTGGGAGTTGTAGTCAGTTCACACTTACAGCAGCAGGCTGTTATAACAGACCCTGCATTGTGTCTTTATTTTGTTGTTGTCAGTGAATCATAAATCACTAAGAGGCATGTGGATACATGGGCGAAGTAAACTTACGAACAAATACATATTGGGCAAATTTAAAGAATTGCTGTAGTTTGTAAACCTGAAGCTCTTTAATGATAAATGCATATGTTTGAAAGAGATGTGATGCATAAACTTGTGCATACCCATAATTCTTATAATATAATATAATATAATATAATATAATATAATATAATATAATATAATATAATATATTTATAAATGTATTTATAATCCAGTTTTATGATAGAATAGAATAGAAATGTATATATGAATGTACATTTATATATAATATTATTATTATTATTATTATTATTATTATTATTATTATTATTATTATAAATGTATAATATAATACAATATTATACAATACAGTATTTACAATGGTCAGTTTTTGAATAGGCTCCTTTAAAAATATATTGTTAATTTTTATAATATAACATAATGTAACATAACATAACATAACATAACATAACATAACATAATATAATATAACATAATGGGCCAGTTTTACTAAACAGGGCAAATTAGCGCAAGAGCGCAATTCCAAAAGAGCGCCGATGGGCGTGGAATTTTCTGCAGGTGATTTACTAACAACACGCAAATTAAAGAACACAGACGCAACATCTCATTTACATATCAACCAATGCAATATAACAAGTGCAGCGCAAATTAGTGTAGTCGCGAATAAACAATAAAGAAATAAATAAGCCACAGTACATTGAAAAGAACCGGAGGCCAAAAAATTAAGGGTTGCAACAGTTTTGATAGACCTGGTATGGTGTGATTCCTAGATGAGGGTTCCAAGTCGTCTTTTATTTCCTGAAGCAAATTAAAAAATAACATGGTTTGGAAAACCATATGTTCAGATAATGTGTTCTTTCCAAATAAATTAATACGTGTGGAAAAATCCTCTCCCTTCTACCACACGCTCTCTGTTCTCTGCGGCGCCTCTCCTAGCAACAAATTGCAGCCATTTCAAGCGCAAAATAGTTTAAGACATGCTTTTTTTGGGCTTTAAATAATGGCGCAAATGCCAGTAATTTGACGAGCGCAAACGTTAGTAAATCTCATTGCGTGATTCATTTGAATACTCTCCTCCCATAATTTTTTTTGTTGAAAAGGGAAACTCCTGCAAATGCATATTCAGTAAGGTCAGGCGCAAAAATAACTGTTCATGTCTTTTCAGCGCTAATTCGTCACTGTGCATCTTTAGGAAAACCTGATAGTACTATTTTAACGCCAAAAGACAATTTGCGCTGGAGCAAGCTGTTAGTAAAACTGGTCCCATATATGGTTTTTGGAGCTCATAAAAGCATGTTAAAAATAATACGTTGTTGTGGTTTTATACCGTGGTATATATCTAATTACCATGGTTTTCATGTGTGAAACCAACTTTGTACCATGATATTTTTGGTATGTAATTGCTATAGTACATGGATTATTGAGTACCGTATATATTTCAAACTCCCATTGTATTGCCATCTAATGACATTTCTGTGCCTTAGTACACAGTATTTTTTGGGTGGAGAGTGGAATGTGTCCTTGTTTAGCATTTACTGTATGTTGTTTGTCTGAATGCATGTTGTCTCTCAATTTCTCTCTCTTTGCTTATGTCAGTCTTCGCTGTCATCTCAGCTCTGTGATTAGTCCTGTAACCCCAGATGATCTTTTACAGACTCTGTCTCACTCACTGTGGGTGAGACGGACTATCAAACCCCACACATGACGCTCGCCATCTCCCACTTGCCCCTCGCTAACACTTCTTCTTAATTCTCCTCAGTGTGAACTGATACATATGTCCAAACACAGCCTGTCCCTGACTTCCTGTTTCACCTCATTCGTGTCGCAGTACACTATTCACACATAGCCACAATGACAGTTTACTAATCAACACTCACAGAAATATGCAAATATGCCAGGGTCAAGGCAAGGCAGCACTATATTCAATCCTTCACACTGCTTCTTAATTTTCTACGTGCTTCGGCTCTAATTAATTCAGCTCCAACCTTTTAATACACAGAAGCCATTCAGACTTTTTTAAATTAAATTTAAAGTCAAAAAATTGTACTTATTTAATTTTCTTATTTTTTTAAAGAATGTTCTGGGTTAAAAACAAGTTCAGTTTCTTTTTGTTATGTTTAGTAAGTAGTCATTCACCTGAGAAAGGAGTTTCTTTTAGACTCCCTTTATCTTTTTGAATGTTTAGCTGTGCCCACATGCTCTTTGTTTGAAAATGTGAGTGTGTGATGCTTCAGATGTTTTAGTCATGATGAGCCGTATGTGTGAATGGTGTTACTACATCAGAGAAAAGGCTTGTCATAACTCTCAAAAGAGAGGATGATTCAAAGGCCAGTGATGAACAGTATTTCACACCACACATTTAATGACACTGGAAGACAAAAACCAACAGCCAATCAGAGAGCGGGCAGGAGCTGAGGAATGTGTGAAGGGACAGATTGGATGAGACCCGAGAGACATAGATGGAGAGAAAAAACTAAATTGGAGGAAGATGGTAAACGGAGCATGAAAAACACAAAATCTGGTAGGGTAAACATACCTATTAAGCTCACGTACCCATTAAGCACACTTCCATTTTTGAGCTCAGATTATAAAAAGAAAAAAATATATATTATCCTACTTGATGTCTTAACCAATTGATGTGTTTTTACTATATACCTCCTATAATTTCAAGTCAATCAGATAATTGCACAATGAGATATGGTTCTCCATGTGTTCACACTGTCTGGTGGCCATTTTGAAAGCTGTCTACAAACTTTCACCAAAAGAGGGGCCCTTTAAATGTGCATTTTTTTTATATGTTTAAATCTTTGTTTTGGTTAAGTTTCACTACTTACTGTAAAATTAAAAGATTAATGTTCAGAGTTTTGCATATTATAACCTGGAACTGGGATGTGGGAAATAATTACAGTTAGATCCAAAAGATAGTTTTAGTAACATAGCGCAGATGCTACAGAACACAGTTAGCTGACTAGCTGTATAAGACTGTGTGCTACGCTAATATATTACTTCACAGGCATTACTGGCTAGTACTTTTGCATCCATAATATTATAAATTTACAGTTTATTGCTGGTCTGTGGTTTTACAGTGCTGTAATTTTTAAAGATTTCATATTATTTTAAGGTGAGCTTAAAGGGTACACTACTATGAAAATCTCACAGCTTCAGTGTGACATCAATAAGAAAAAGTATAATTTCATAGATATTGTTAATAATAGTTGTTCATATTAAAATATGTACGAACTTATTACATGACCTAGACTATTTATTTAGCAAATTCCTGCCATTTTAATAAATATTACATTCAATTTATTAAAAATTGTTGCTGCTCCAATTAAGCTCAGTGTGCTCTCTTTAAGCTCTTCCACATTGAACGTCTATGTAATTACTTCATAAACAAACTTTAAATATTAACTGATGGTTGTCACTTTAAGTTAATCTTTAAATGGTTAATAACTTATTGTCACATCCTTAAAATGGCAAAATCTAGACGTAACTATAGTTTATGCCCAAAGATGAAAGAGGCACGTTGTTCATACAAAGAAGGAGCCATCAGAAACCTGCTGTATCTGTCCAGGAAAAAAGCAACTAAAGGCTGGAATACACTATGACTTTTAATCACTTTTAATAATATGACTTTTAAAATTTGAACAGATTTTTAAAACACCAGGCATCATACACTTACAGACTTTGTAAATAGTCACAAAGGAAATGAGGATCATACACTAAACGACTGAGGATGATACACTACCAGACTTTAAATTCCTTCCAATCACAACAAACTCACACAGAAACATGCACATTGTTGCTAGGAGACGTGTGACAAATGCAAACAATGTGTTTTAAAATCTGCTGAAAATATCAAACATGTTTGATATCCTCCAACTGGATGGAATTAAAGTCTGAAGCTAAAAATCAGAGTCTGTGATCATCATACACTGTGATTTTCTATTAGATATGTCAGCTCAAATCTGCAGACTGTCTCTGACCTTTGGCAACTAGCATCAACTTCTCCAGACTGTAATTTGGTGGAAAATTGGGGCAAAAATCATGTAATGTGTTAATTAGCTGAACGTGAACTAGTCTAGATGTTGCAATGTGCTTAAATGACACTTCAGTATAAATATATAACTGATCAAATTGAATGCCTTGTTGCTTGATTTTAGTGTTCTGTTTTTTTTTTTTTGTGATTGTACCTTCAAATAAAACATTTTTCAATTATTCTTTAAAAAGGTTGTTTAAAATAAACAAGAATTTTTAATAAAACATGATGTGAGCTTAATGGGAACAGGGGTGTGCTTAAAGGGTACAGAAATGTACCCATTAAGCACAGCCGGACTTTTTGAATTTAATGATGTATATCTTAATCAAAATGCTTTTGTCATTTAAAATAAAATTAAATATTTTTGTGTGAGAGATTAATATTTTATTTTACATAACTTCTGGTACCGAAACCAATACCTTGTGCACTACAAATGTCTCAATGTAGATTTTGGTGAGCTTAATAGGTACGTTTACCCTATTTATTACATGTGCTCTGACTAGGATTGTGATGATACCCAAATTTCAGCATTGGATACCAAAACAAGTTACAACCTGAATTCCGGAAACGTTGGGACGTTTTTTAAATTTAAATAAAATGAAAACTAAAAGACTTTCAAATCACATGAGCCAATATTTTATTCACAATAGAACATAGAGAACATAAATATTTAAATGGAGAAATTTTACACCTTTATCCACTAAATGAGCTCATTTCAAATTTGATGCCTGCTACAGGTCTCAAAAAAGTTGGCACGGGGGCAACAAAGGGCTGAAAAAGCAAGAAATTTTGAAAAGATTCAGCTGGGAGAACATCTAGCAACTAATTAAGTTAATTGACATCAGATCTGTAACATGATTAGCTATAAAAGGGATGTCTTAGAGAGGCAGAGTCTCTCAGAAGTAAAGATGGGCAGAGGCTCTCCAATCTGTGAAAGAGTGCATAAAAAGATTGTGGAATACTTTAAAAACAATGTTCCTCAACGTCAAATTGTAAAGGCTTTGCAAGTCTCATCATCTACAGTGCATAAGATCATCAAAAGATTCAGAGAAACTGGAGAAATCTCTGTGCGTAAGGGACAAGGCCGAAGATGTGTGATGCCTGTGGTCTTCGGACCCCCAGACGACACTGCATCACTCATCGGCATGATTCTGTCATTGACATTACTAAATGGTCCCAGGAATACTTCCAGAAACCACTGTCGGTAAACATAATCCTCCGTGCCATCTGCAGATGCCAACTAAAGCTCTATCATGCAAAAAGGAAGCCATATGTGAACATGGTCCAGAAGCGCCGTCGTGTCCTGTGGGCCAAAGCTCATTTAAAATGGACTGTTTCAAAGTTGTTGTATGGTCAGACGAGTCAAATGTCAAATTTGACATTCTTGTTGAAAATCACGGATGCCGTGTCCTCTGGGCTAAAGAGGAAGGAGACCTTCCAGCGTGTTATCAGCATTCAGTTCAAAAGCCAGTATCTCTGATGGTATGGGAGTGCATAAGTGCGTACGGTATGGGCAGCTTGCATGTTTTGGACGGCACTATGAATGCTGGAAGATATACAAAGGTTTTAGAGTAACATATGCTCCCCTCCAGACAACGTGTATTTCAGCAGGACAATGCAAAACCACATACTGCAGCTGTTACAACAGCATGGCTTCGTAGTAGAAGAGTCCGGGTGCTGAATTGGCCTGCCTGCAGTCCAGATCTTTCACCTATAGAGAACATTTAGCACATCATTAGGGGGCAGTCGTGGCCTAATGGATAGAGAGTCGGACTTGTAACCCGAAGGTCGTGGGTGTAAGTCTCAGGTCCGGCAGGAATTGTCGGTGGGGGGAGTGAATAACCAGCGCTCTCTCCACCTTCAATACCACGACTGAGGTGCCCTTGAGCAAGGCACCGAACCCCCAACTGCTCCCCGGGCACTGCAGCATTGGCTGCCCACTGCTCCAGGTGTGTGTTCACGGTGTGTGTGTTAGTTCACTACTGTGTGCACTTGGATGGGTTAAATGCAGAGTACAAATTCCGAGTATGGGTCACCATACTTGGCCACACATCACTTCACTTCACTTAGATCATTAAACGAAAAATACGTCAAAGACGACCACGAACTCTTCAGCAGCTGGAAACCTATATCAGGCAGGAATGGGACCAAATTCCAACACCAAAACTCCAGAAACTCATAACCTCGATGCCCAGACGTCTTCAAACTGTTTTGAAAAGAAGAGGAGATGCTACACCATGGTAAACATGCCCCCGTCCCAACTATTATGAGGCATCAAATTTGAAATGAGCTCATTTTGTGCATAAAATTAAAAAAATTCTCAGTTTAAACATTTATGTTATCTATGTTCTACTGTGAATAAAATATTGGCTCATGTGATTTGAAATTCTTTTAGTTTTCATTTTATTCAAATTTAAAAAACATCCCAACATTTCCGGAATTCGGGTCGTAATTTGCACAAAGCAAAGGAAAAACAAACATGCTATTGAACATGCTGCTTTATTTTATTTTATTTTACTTTTTTAGTATTAGCAAATTAAATTGAAACAATTTAATGTTGCCTTCTAGAATTTTTCAATTAACTATTTATTCAGGTCTTTCCAAGTAATTAAATAATCATCAAAGACAATGAAAGAGAAGAGCAGTGAGTTTTTTTGGCAATATTGTTACATTGTTACATTATTGTTACATATTATTGTTTAATATTTTATTTTATTTTATTTTTAATAATTTTTTTTCATTTAAATGCTTTATTTGTATATTTATTTTATTTGTATATTTATTTATTTGTGTATTATTTTTTATTTTGTTTTGTTGTTTTTGCTTTTTGTTTAATTTTGTTTTGTTTAGTTTTTTGTGCTAACACACTGAATTAGTGCTAATGCAGGTGATGCCAGTTTGAGTCTGACTTGCAACACTTCCTGATGCTTTCCCCCTCTCTTCATTATTTTCCTGTCTCTCTCTGTCGTGTTGTGAAAAATATACAGAATAACACAAAATATTCATTCATTCAAAGAAGAATAATGAAGCAGAAGTACAGTGGAAGGATAGAGGGAGAAAAGCATGAAGTATGGATGAGGTGGACTGAAGGATTGAGGGATGACGGGAAGGAGAGCCAGTGAATTTGAAGATTGCAGCGGTGTCACTCGGTGTGAGCTCAGGTCTCAGCTGAATGCTAATGAGATGGATGTGCGGGGCAGACTCGCCGCTCTCTCAGGAACTCAGAGCTATTGATCAGCTCTAATGCTTCACTAAACTGTTCAAGCACACTGTGGATTTGTCCGTTCGCTGTGTGCCGGCACTTTTGGACGCCTGTACGTGTGTGTGTGTGTGTGTGAGCGAGAGAGGGAGAAAGTGATGTTAATGAGTGAAGAATGAACGGCGATTCTGAAGAGTGTGAGTATGATTTATGTGTTCGCGTCAGTGTGTGTGTGCAAGAGCGAATGTGTTTTAACTAAATGGCTCGATAGTATTGACCCAGGCCATGAGTAGCTGTTGATTGTGTCTGGAGAGGTTGCACTTGACAGGACTCTGTGTGTGTGTGTGTGAGGCCATGAGCCTTGAAGCATCACATTTAATTATTTGCAGGCCGCTGTGGGCCTGTGTTCTGTCTGAGAATGCAGGAAAGGATTTAGGGGTTACTGGAGCGGTATTTCTGATTTATGTTCAGTCAGTGATAAATGCAAATGCTGATAAACCGCGTGAAGTCTAATCATTACAGTTTAACACGTAGCAGAAGGATTTGTGGATATTTGCCTTTTGTTCATCAGTTGGTCTGTCATCGAACATTTGAAGGTTTCAAGTTTACATGAAATCAAGATTCACCCTATTTACTTTATTAATGCGCAATGCGCATCTACAATTTAATCATTTCTTCTTTATTCTTTCTTTTGTTTATTCTTTTATTGATTTCATTTAATCTTTTCTTTTTCTTTCTTGTTTTGTTCTTGCTTTAATTAGTGCTGTTTCACTTAGAAATATGTCAAGTTACAAAAATGAAATGGGCCGGGAGCAATGGAAAACAAAATTTTATTTTTAATTCATGTTTATTTTGTGACTGATTCATCAGTGCATGTTATTTCAAAGAAATAATATCCTTCATAATCTTTAATCCAAAATAAAAACGTTCACAACTTGTTTTTCCGCTGATGTCGCTTAGGTCATGCAGGCAATTGGATAATATTAACCAATAGCCAAATAACTTATAATGTTTTGTTTTGTTTTGTTTTATATATTATTTAAAGTGACAGACAACAAAACTGCTGTGCATGCTTGTTATGAACAGAACATTATTGTGCATTATTGGGGATACTAATATATTTATCTTTATAGTTATTGTTCCTTTACTCAGGAATATGTCATGTTTTAGAAGTAAAATGGGTTGTAAATGCTGTTTCATGTTTTACTTAAGAGAAGACAGGAAGTAACATTTTAGTCACGTTAAAAGCCCATATGATAAGAGGTCATCTGAGACATGCAGTATGTTTCAGCGCGAAGACAAAGCTTTCAGTTAAATGAATCAGATGAGAAGCGGTTGTCTCTCTGTTTCTCTCCCACTCTCTGTCTCTCTTCATCTGTCTCTGAATGACTGTGTGAGTAGAAGCTTAATTTGAGGACAAAGTCGTGAAATGCTGAAGACCAGAGGGCATTTCAGTGTACTTGCACATTGTGTGTGTGTGTGTTGGGGGCAGTGCAGGTCATCCGTTGTGTCTGTGGGTAGCTGCTGTGTGTCAGAGAGCAGCTGATCTGATGCAATGTGATATACCAGCAAGTGCAGCTCTAGAGAGACCATCTGCTTTAACAAACACCTCGGTTTTCCCATTGTGCACATTTTTTAAAAAAAAATTTAATGTGTGCATTTACTTTAATTTGAAGCTTTCCATCCAGCCCATCTAGAAAGCTTGTTCAGGTGCAGTGTCTTAAAGGTACAGTAGGCACAAACAGACACGTCTTAAAGGTAGAGCAGCAAAACCAGCCCATTTTAATATAATGGTCATTTATAGCTGGACTTTGAGGATTAAATAAAATGCTGTGAATGTGTAGAAAGGTTAGGCACTGTAAGTAATTACAGAGATGGCACAAATGAAGCAAAGAAGGAAAGAGAAGAACTAATGACAGGGAGAGAGAATAGAGGAAAAAGGGGAAAACATAATTAGACATGTAAGCATGGGACTGAGTGTGTGTGTGTGTGATTTGTAGTAGTTTAATTAAAGGTACCGTTGTAACTCACAGATGTATAATTAGAAAAGTCTTAAGCCTGCAGCAGCTGCTGAGATCTTTCTGGTGTGTGGCGACTCTCACGCCAACGTCTGCCATATTTCCACACACACACCCTTGTGCAGCTTAGTTGAAACGCAGTGGGTGTTTCTCTTGTCTCTTAGTTAGTTTGATCTTTTGAAAGTTCTTTTGTTTTTGTTCTTTTAGTTTTTTTTTTTCTTCAGTTTCTCTTTGTTCAGTCTGTTGTTTTCTTTTATTTTTTTATCTTTAGTTTGTGTGAATGTTCATTTGTTCTTTTGCTTGTTTTATCTTTCTTGCTTTCATTTGTTTGTTTCTTTTGTTTGTTTTTTATTTTAGTTTGTTCTTTTGCTTGTTTTGTCTTTCTTGCTTCATTTTTTCTTTTTTCTTCCATTTATTTGTTCTTTTGTTGTTTTGTTTGTTTTGCCTTTTTCTATCATTCCATTATTAATTTTTCTTTTTATTCCTCCATATAAGTTTTCACTTGTTTTACTGATTTTATTATGATTTTCTTTGGTCACACTTTATTTTAAGGTCCAATTTTCACAATTGACAAGCCATTAACTATGACTTTTACCTCAAACTCCTAATTTGCTGCTTATTAGTAGTTAGATAGATAGGTAGTTGTTAAGTTTAGGTATTGGGTAGGATTAGGGATGTAGAATATGGTCATGCAAAATGTGCTTTATATGTACTAATAAACAGCCAATATGTTAATAATAGGCATGCTAATAAGCAACTAGTTAATAGTGAGAATTGGTTCCTATAATGTGTTACCTCTTTCTTTCTTTCTTTCTTTCTTTCTTTCTTTCTTTCTTTCTTTCTTTCTTTCTTCTCTTAAGTCTCTCATAGCTATTTGTTTCTCTCAGTTATCAGAAAGGGTGGGTTAACCGGATAATTTACAGTGTGATGGTGAGATTATCGTGTGTGTCTATGTAGGGGGATGTGTTGGGAAGACAGCCAGCCATTTGTGGCTTGGCACCCCAGTCTTTGTTCTGGCTGGCATCATGCCACTTATGCCCATCTGGTACAGGCTCTGTGATTCTTCCCCCGTGGACACTCACTAGTGTTCATCATTTCCAAAGCTGCAGCTTTAAAAATTCACACTTTCGCCTGAGAGACTGCTGATCGTGGACAACTGCGTACAGTTAGTGCACATATGCATACAACCATATGCAAAACATGGGCTGATGGAGCCATTTGTCTCCTGGCACATGGTGGGGCTTCTGCCTTTGTGTGTGTGTGTGGGTTGGGGAGTTTTTCTGCAGGTGTCTTGGGTCAAACAGAACTGGATCTGTGCCACAGGGTCACCTTCAACCTCCATTGCCTATCTAGTTCTTTCTCTTTCACACAAATGCTCACTGAAGGGGGAAAAAACATCTCAACAGGTTAATTTCTCCACAGAGCTACAATACTGTGACAGTAACCACAGTAGAGTGTTATACATAAATTACACACATTAGCTCTGCTCCAAAACCCTGTGAGCTGCCTCGCTACATACTGTCTACACAGGTAGGTGCCTTCTAAGGCAGCATCCCAACTTTCATGACACTTCACAAGTGACTGATTTGGAGTGCTCTACATAGACAGCAACCCTGCGTGCCATACAAATAGCACTCTGCATGGGAGACTTCAGTTATTTTTCAGTAGAGTTTGATGTTAGCATGTTGTTAGAGGATTAGTTCACCCAAATATGAAAATTCTGTCATCAGTTTCTCACCTTCATGCCATTCCAAACCCATTTTGTTTGTGTTCAAAACACAAATGAAGATATTGTTAAAGATATTAAAAATGAAAAAGCAATTTCTGTCCCTCCATTGAAAGTGCATGCAAACCAAACCTTGATGTTTCAAAAAGTTCATAAAGACATAGTAAATGTTATATATATTAATCAAGCAGTTTAAATCACAGGTTTCTGAAGAGACACAATCGTTTTATAAATTTAACAGAGTTGATTAACACAAATAGAGCACTTTAAATATGGTCAACAGAAACTCAACCCCCTCAGAAAAAAGGTACAAAAGTTGTCACTGGGGTGGTATCCTTCAGTGTTAATTTCAATGACAAATAATTTTCAGCATAATTTTCGTCAACATTTTTACCAACGAAAATGAGACTATAACAAAATAAAACTCATTTTAAATGACAAAAACTATGACAAAACTCTTATTGACATTTCGTCAATAAATATGAAAACAAGACAAAAATGTTAAGGAGAGACGATTTGGGAAGAGATCCAGTCAGAACATATCTTCTGCATGGTTGGGAGAGTAGATGTGCACATTTGAACCTACTTATGTATCCGGACTTAATAAGATACTTGCTCCACGTCAATGTCAACATCTGGGAGTAAGAGAAAAGCAGACATATGGATAAATTTGAAAAGCATGACAATGCGAAAGAGAACTCATTTCAGTCCAGTTTTCTTAGCGCATACACCCGAATGATGCACACAGAAAACACCTCTCAGACAACGCACAAGTACTGAATTCAATTCTCTTTCACATCTTATTTCACATGAACAGCGAAATAAACATACAAATTATGTCAAATTACCCGTTTTGACAGGTATTCACGTAAACACACTTGGTTGCGTCTAAAATGAATGTAAACAGTTGGGAAAATATCGGATATGTATCAGTATATTGCATCTGTGCATTTGGTTTTAAAGGGACAACACCCTAATTTAGTTGCTGTTGTCTGTGTCATATCAAAAAACAAAAGAAAGAGAAAATCACTCACTGCTAATAAGGGTTAACCTAAATTTAATTTATATAAATAAATTTGTTTAAAAGAATGAAGAATGTTGTAAGCAAGTTGTTATAAATAAAGCATGTTATATAAACATTGGTATTTCACTGAAAAGAGGACAATGTTCTTGTTTCTTTGAGAAGTGTTTTTATATAATTTTAATATAAAGGCTTGCTATGTGTCACAGCAGTTAAATCTGTGTATTTATTACATGTTAAATCCTTAAAGGGGTCACCGGATCCCCATTTTACTCAAGTTGATATGATTCTTTAGGGTCTTAATGAAAATACTTTGGTTAAAATTTCTCAATGTTAGTGTAAAAAACACCACCTGTCAAAATCAGCTCTGTTTTCAACAAGCCATTATAGTCAATGTTGCTTTAAATGCTAATGAGCACTGCTCACCCCGCCCCGCCCCTCTGTTCCGTGAAGTGACGGGCAGACTGTAAAC
The DNA here is from genome assembly GCA_039654775.1 of Spinibarbus caldwelli. Lineage (NCBI taxonomy): Eukaryota > Metazoa > Chordata > Actinopteri > Cypriniformes > Cyprinidae > Spinibarbus > Spinibarbus caldwelli. Next base: position 13,153,123 of record CM077244.1, on the reverse strand, counting down.
TTCAGCTGTGAAACTGGTTAACTAGCACGTTATTAGGAAAGGCGATTTGCAAAGATTCATAAACCCTTATACTCACTTCTTCTGTAGATGAAGCTGGATCACGAATGATTCACGCGACCATAGACGCATTTAGGCAGATCGGGGATCATAGCATTCCCTTCAAAACGAAAGTAACATTAATCCTCTTTGTCTTCAGCGGCTCAGATGTCGGAAGTATATGACGACTGCTACTGTATATTCATTATTACATCCAACAACAAAACACCTCAATCACTTAATCGGAGACATCTTGTCTTCCCCTGCACCGGAGACAGCTCACTCAGGGCGGGTCTAAGGTAAGACGGCCTTGTCAATCAACTATCGTGGGAGCAGTCTGTACAGAACTACGTCATTCTGACAGGAATCTCAGAACAGCCTGATTTGAGAAAGGGGATTTTAAAACAGGGATTTAAATAAAAAAAATTAAAAAAAACACGGTGGATTTTTATCATTATAGGAAGGATGTGTACACACACTTCCAACACACATTTATGTTCAAACAACTTTGTAAAGTAAATTTTGCATCCGATGACCCCTTTAGTATCAGTTTGATGTTTTCTCCAGGAATATATATTGAGTGTGGAAATTTTAGAGAAATGCTTAATAAATGCATTGCACTGGAATTAAACCCATCTTGTGATATTTAGTTGAATAAAACTTGACTAAAACTAAAGCAATTCAGATGACTAAAATGACTAAAACTAAATAGCATTTTAGTCAAAAGACTATGATTAAAGGGGACCTATTATGCACCTTTTTACAAGATGTAAAATAAGTCTCTGATGTCCCCAGAGCGTATATGTGAAATTTTAGCTCAGAATACCCCACAGATAAATTTGTATAGCTTGTTAAAATTGCCACTTTTAGGGTATGGTCCCAAACGCACTGATTTTGAGTATGTTGCTTTAAATGCAAATGAGCTGTTGCTCCCGGAGAAGAGGGCGGAGCTTCAAGAGCTCAAGCTCCGGCATTAGCAGTGCTAGCCTTAGCAAATAAACATTCCACTATTAGTACAAGCCTGTTATCTTTACAGAAAACATACTCCGTTTCAAAGTCAGTCATCTGATTATACTGTGCATAATAAATTTGTGTTTATGAATTACACAGACGGGGAGCACAACAGGATTAAAATAACATAGCTGGTCTCATGCTATCACAAACTTTCCCATTTCTGATTATGAGCTCGACAACTTCAAGTGATCGACTCACATTGCTTTCATATGCAACTTTTAACTACAGCATTCCTATTCACGATCATTCTGGTAGCGCTTGAAGGCAGCATCAGTGAAAACACACAGAGACAATGATAGCTTTAGCAATTAGCCTTACAGAGTGCCAAGAATCTCTTTCAGAAGGGCAATTTGGAAAACAAACACGTGATACTTACTTTGTATGGAGCTCACGTTCGCGCACGAAGCATTGGTATTAATTCCTAAACATTTAGGGGACATTACTGATTTTTTTCCGGGATATTTCCTTCGAAAATGAAATTTAACCACAGTGTCCTCGGCTCAGATGGGGGGAGATTATGGCGACTCCTATGTTCATTAGTGCATCCCAAAACACAACACTTGTTAAGTCTCTTTGGCGCTGACATTGTATGTATCTCCAGTAATTGCGGACTGCAGCTTCTCACTCAGGGCTGTGTTTATGCTAATAGGGCAGAGAGCATCACAAATGGGCGGGACTTTTTCCCCTCGGTGACGTGAACAGAGGGAGAATCTGAAACAGCTCTTTTGGAGAGACTATTCATGATTTATTGGTTTTATAAAAAAATGAGTTGGTGGATTTTTAACATTATAGGTTGGTTGTTTTCACACACTGCAGCCACACAACTGTTCAAAGACCTTATAAAAGTGATTTTTGCATAATAGGCCCCCTTTAAGACTAAATAAAAATTTGCTGTCAGAGTTAACACTGGTACCCTTTTAAAAGCTACACCTTTGTACCTTATTTACCCCTGGCCAGAGGGTGTAAAAGTACATTAAAAGCACATATTAGTACATAAATGGCACATTTATACTATACCCCAGTAACAGCTTTTGAACCATACTTGCTTGACGTGAGGACAAACCTTTATTTTTGCGGAAGCTCAAATGTGCTTGCATAGCACCTGAGAGTAAGCACTTTTGAGCTTCTGTTTACCACATTTGATGAGCTCAAAGATAAATGAAACACTTATGGGTTTGGAACAACACAAGGGTGAGTAAATGATGACAGAATATTAATTTTTGTGTGAACTAAGTGAAAGTCGTGACGTATTGTCAAGTATGGTGACCCATGCTCGAAATTGGTGCTCTGCATTTAACCCATCCAAGTGCACACACACAGCAGTGAATAGTGAACAAACGCACACACACACCGTGAACACACACCCGGAGCAGTGGGCAGCCATTGCTCCAGCGCCCGGGGAGCAATTGGGGGTTCGGTGCCTTGCTCAAGGGCACCTCAGTCATGGTATCGAAGGCAGAGAGAGTGCTGTTCATTCACAATCCCCACCTTCAATTCCTGCCGGTGCGAGATTCGAACCAGCAACCTTCAGGTTACAAGCCCGACTCCCTAACCATTAGGCCACGACTTCCCCCACTATTCCTGATTTTTTATTTTAACTATTCCTTTAAGCTAATCAATTTTAATTACACTAAAATAAAATTAGAATCAGTTATTTTCAGTTTTGAAGGAAATTCACTTTTTTGCATCTGCAATCTGGATTTGTTTCATTCAGCTCGTTGTAATGCATTCTGGGATTGCACAGCAATGTTGCCTTAATTTAGCTTATATGGCAGGATAATCAAGTTGCATACCTTTTGCAACAGCCTTCATATATAATGCCCTCAAATGCTCCCTATGCAGGCAGCTCACTAGCTTTTGGAACGTAGCACCGAACACCATCAGGATTAGCATTAGTAGCATCTGTCCACCTATTTTATAAGCATTCTGGTCAAGGTGAATGAGTTTGTGTGAGGTGAGAGTGTGTTCTCAGATTCACTCAGTTAATGAAGATTTTCATGCTCCTCCTGAAACTGAGTCGTCAGCTGTTTTTGAGTTTTCCAAGACACATTTTCCCATGAGACCCGCATGGGTTCTTGCATGCACACATCTTGGCTTAGTTATGTAAGTTCATTTAAGGTTTCCAAACCTGCCACCAGGAGTATTTCAGCAGTCTGAAGTGATCCCGTGTTTATCTGATGAGATGTGAGCTGATTCACCGCACTGCTGGTCTTACCCCATAACATTTGTGTAACTCACGGATCACAGTGACCTGGGAGATGGGTAAAACGCTCTTAGCTGTTTGTAGGATCAAACCTGTTAATCTCTTATTTATCAAAGCTGCTGTAGCTTTTAACCTGTGAACCTGGTGTGTAAGAGTGTGAATCTGTGTTTTAGCTTTTGTGAGTGTTTTTGCATAATCCAAGTGCTTAAAGTATTTTGTCCTAATCTGCACCATAACTGATCTCTCGCTTACCTGATGTTAGCTCACATTTATCTAAGACCTGTGGAGCTGGAGTCTTGATCTTGTGCATAAACATGGTTTTGAGTGAGAGTCTTGTATTTAGAGAAATTAATTTTTGCTTAGTTTACTATTAAATGTTATACATTGGGGGGAAAAAATGGTGTAGGATTTTCTTTGAAACAGTTTTCATTCATATATTGCTAGTAAATTTGACATAATTACAAAGAAATGACAAGTAATACGTTTAATTAAACATGCAATTTTGAAGTCTAAATATGAAAATAGTTCAAATACCCCATCTTTATTTTATTTGCTTCAAAAAATAATTTTATACAGTGTAGGGTTTCTTTATGCTATGTGGAATTTCTGCTTCTGGAAAAACTGAAAACGTGAGGATTTCAATAACATCAATTCATCAATGAAACTTTTTAAAAATATTTATACACATTTATACACACAAATATACACATTTTTAGCTGCACATTTTTTGTTACATAAATATACAGATTTTCTTTTTTATTGTCATAAAATCTCTCCAAAATAAATGACATCAAATAATTTATGTTTTTAATTTGCATTAATAACTGGAACTTTTACAGCTTCATTGTAACTCCAAAATGGCCGTGAACTTAAAAAAAAAAAAAAAAGAAAAAAAAAAAAAAACCCTTCTGCTGGATAACGATGGCATACAAGGTACAACATAACTGATTTGTTTATCACTTTCAACCCATTTTTGCTGATGTTTCCAAGCCTGTCACATTTTCAAAAAAAACCCTTTTACGTTATCCAGCTAATGTTGTTCAGTATTTACATAAGCAGAATTTGCAAAACAACTTTCAAAAATACCACAGAAAGCCAAATGTTTGAGTTTGCAAGGCATAAAAACACTCAGCATGATCTGCAAATACAAGAACGTAAGCAGTGGCCTTTAATGCCAAGGGTCTGGTTCTTGTCTGGGTCTGGTTTTGTCTGGGTCTTGACTGTCCACAAGTGACAGTTGGGTCCTCCTGCGCTGTGGGGTCAAGCTGTAATGGTGTGATTCACCGGGCCTGTGTCTTCACTCTACTGCGTTGGAGTGTGTTTACGGATCTGCCACCTGTGCCAACGAGACTCTCCACTGTAGTCTTATCATCCCGCAGTGTCAGGATAGGTTTGTCTTGTTCTCTGAGCTGAGGGACTGCAGTCTGGCAGTTCTCCTGGCACTCGCTTGCCTTTGTATTTTGTAGTCGTTTGCTGCGTGTCAAACCCTCCCCCTTCAAACAGAGCGGATGACATTTCCAATTGCACCTGCGTCCCTCATAAGTATTTTTGGTGCTCTCTCTCTTTCTCTCTCACACACACACACACACACACACACACACATGCTCTCATGTGAGCCCATATGTGCTCACACTTGCATGTGCCCACTCACACATAATACCCAGACGTAATGGCAGAAAAAGGGTGTAACAGTTGCTCTGTCTCTCTCTTTTTTTCACCTGCTCCATCTTTTCATCGTAATTTCTCACTTTCTGTCTTCATTTCACACTTTGATGAGCAGCTATCCATAAAGTCGGTTTCATGTTTTAAATAAAATGTTTTTCATGTTTGTTCAATCATATTACAGTATAAACCGTGACATTATGATTGTTTTTTAAAGTAATAGACCACCAAAGAAATGAAAAATCTGGCATTATTTGCTCAACTTCACCAGCTGTGTGAAGACGCTTCATAATTCTCCTTTTGTGTTTCATAGAATAAATAACTGCATGGAGGTTTTGGGTAACACAAAGGTGAAATTTTTATATCATTTTTTCCATATAAAAGTACAATATAAATATTAATATTTGAGCTGTCGATTTAATGTTAATTTTGATGTGTGGTTAAAGAAAACATAATTTAAAAAAACAAAAAAAACAACTAATTTCATTATTCATTTTTTAAAATCCTGTTACCCATTTATTATGATTATTTATGCAATGTTGAATCAAAATATTTCTTTCTGAATCTACTTTTTCATGACCCATTTCTGCATTGGTTTGTAGCATTTTATTTTTTCTTTGAAGTCAACTTATGTTTGTTATCAAGGAAGTAACCAATTATTCAGCTTTTCTGTGTTTATGGTGGTTGTGGGCCTGGTAATTTTAATTTGTGTGTCTTTTGTAGGGCTGTCCCCAACTAAAGATTTTTCTGGCCGACAAGTAGTCGTTCATTTTAAGCATTAGTCGACTAATCGCACGTTTATTGATAAAACATTTAAATCATAATACCGAGCCTTTAATTGCCTTCGTAGCCTAATAAGCACTCAAGCACACGCATAAAGTTTGCCACAGCACACCGGCAGAAGTAGTAATGATTATGAATGTGTCAGGGAAAAACAGTAAGGAGGCTGCATTAACATTTTACCTAATTCATCGATAAACTAGTGCTTTTTTGTTTTCAGTTTAAGAGATGAAGTCGGCGACACTGACTCGTCATCTCCGCAGTAGTGGATGCACCTGTATGCATGTTTCATACGGATTACATAATCTGAAAATATTTGTTTTCCATTTAAATTGGTTCATTTGAAAGTAGACATTTCGCTCTCTATAGATATATTTTTCTGTGTCTGTGAGGCAAAGATATACACGGAGTTTCGCGCTCAAGTTCACAGAGACTGACGGCAGAAAGTGCATCCTGTTTGCTTTCATGATTTTACAAAAGTGCAATGTTTTGTTGTTATTGTTAGTGCACACAAACTTAGAGTCTTTAGAGATTCGAAAGATGTATTACTCTTATCTGTATGACCAAAAATGAGGGAGTATTTTAGGAGTAAGTGAGCGAACTGGCACCTTCATCTGTCCTCAAGCCTCTTCTGGTCAACTAACGGTTAGTCGACTATTAGGGGGCAGCCCTAGTCTTTTGCATATAGTCTTTTGCATTCGTTTGACATGATTTTTTTGTTCATCAGGGAGAGTCAAGTTGCTGAATAGGTTCAATGTAAATCGGAGTATTGGCCACAACTCTAGGTTTGCTAAAACTTTCAACATGGTAGGCATATAAAGTGTTTTTAAGGCATTTTATTACATAGAAGTAGGGTTATTTAGCATAACTGGTGTAAGACTGTACATGTAAACATGTTATGATTTCTGACCTACCTGTGCTTGTTTTTGCAGCTTAATTTCATGGTCTAGATGGACTGTTGATAAGAGCTTTGTGTTGCGAATGTTAGCGTCTATCTGTTATACTTCTCAAACTCTCTTACTCTAACAGAGCAAGAAGAAATTGTTTTTTTTTTTAAATGATACAACGCCTTTAACAGTGAAACAGATGACACAGGCACACAAAGGTGAATTTGATTTTGTGCGTTGAAACGCACACACTGGCACCTTCATTCATCCTCATGAAGCATTATAGGATGTTAAAGATAATATCTTCATAGACAGTAGACACGTCTGTTCATGTCCAGTGTGAGGTTATTCAGATGGATGACTGCTTTCTCTGGGGACTAATAATCTTCATGGCTCCCGTGGTGAGGCTAAATCTCTCTGGCTTTACGAGGGGCCGCAATCAGCCCTTGGCCGGTTGTTAAAGTAACCAGGCTGAACACCTCTGTTCCGCTCTCAGCCTCCGCTCAGCTCTTAAAGTTTAATTACACACAACTGATGCTGGCTTCAGATCTGTGCTTTCCCCAGACTATACATGATCTCTCTTCAATTTTACACTTGACCTTAGATTTGGAATTCCTTTCGGTTTGACCGTGTCTTCTGTATTGCATTCATAGCCGAGAGCTGATCTCATATCAGCTGTCTGACTGGATCACTCGTGCTCAGACTACAAAACCTGTGAGGTTAAACCTGCACAGGAGTGGAGCATCTCTCATGAATGACTGATAGAACCAGAGCTCAAAATTGTGAACAGGCTTTCTGAAGAGCTTGGTCCTGTGTGCGTGTGTGTGTTTACACACACACACAGACAGATATATATAATAATATATTCATAGTATATGGTATATATGATATGAATATTAAATAATCTGGGATTTAAAATTTGAATATGAAATAAATTTGTAGATTTAATACTATAGTATGCACATAAGTTTAATAAGTTTTATTTACTTAATAAATATTAATTATATGATTTTTAAATGTCCATAACCCTATAAAGACCAAGCATTAGGTGAACACATTTATTCCACATTTACATTTTATATTTTAAATATAAGTTTTACTTTACTTTTTACTTTAACCACAGTCCTTTCTATCTGTTTGTCCAATCTATAGTGTCTCTGCGTATAAATTGTTCTATTTAATAAAATTATTACAGTAGATATCAAATTTTCATGTTGCGATTAATTGCTAATGCTTTTATCACGGTATACGGTATTATCACTATATTGAAAATTAGTTGCAAAAAAGTGTTGTCATAATACAGTATAACAGGTTTAATAACTTTTTTCTTATAACAAAATTAACAGAACATTTAAATACAATAAAGCAATACACAAAAAATTTATAAAGTTAAACAATGTACACAGATTAAAGTGGAAAAGAATTATAAAGACCAATAGGTATCACTTTTCAATAAGATCTCCTTAGTTAACCTTAATTAATGCATTGACATTCACAATGAGCAATAGCTACATTTGCTGCAGAAGTTATTAATCTTTGTTTAAATATACAACTCTTAGTTCATGTTAGCTCATTAAATAACACAGTTGCAACTTTTGATTTTAAAAACGTGTTATTAAATATTGGAATTACCTAAGATTAATGAATGTTTAGAAGAATTTTTCATTGGCATTTTATGTTAACTAATGAATTAACTAATGTCAACTAATGAAGCCCTGATGTAAAGTGTGACCGAACAATAAACATAGGCTATCTAGGGCATGTTGTAGTACAGATTAAAATGGAACAAAAGTTTGAAAATAAAAAGCCTTTTAAGTTTAAATATTTAAGAATTTGGCGCTGTGATGAATACCATAGCGAATACGAAAATCTGAATGGCTATTTAAATAATTTAAACATGTTTCAGAAACAGAAAGTAGCAGCTGCTTTGTTTCCGGGGTAACGGCTGCATTTCTGCTGTTCAGTGCCATCTGCTGTCAGAGAGTGAATGTGCACCTTATCCAGAGCACACGCTCTGCCATGCGCTTCTCATCCATGCTTGTTTACATCAGAGTGTGCACGCGTCTTTGACGCAGCATACAGCGGTGTTGTGCATTGTGTCCAATTGATGGGAAAAGTATTCTTAAAATGCATTCAAAATTCTGAATAATTTGTAATAAATAATTGTTCTCGGTATTTTGAAGTGCACACGATAACAATATCGTGCATATTCATTATCGTGATATATGGCGTTACCGGATACCGGCACATGTCTATATTACAGTTAATGATTAATATAATAATTAAAATAAAAATAATAATTAATAATTACATAATACTACTAATTAGTGTAATAACAATTTTATAAATATATTTAATTAAATAATTATATCATTATTAAATGTACACATTCCATTTTTACATTTTATATTTTAAATATACAATTTTTATCCTGTTTTCAGCACATGAGCCCTTTAAATAATTTTTTTTTTTTTTTTTTTTTTTTTACATTTTTACTGATCTGACCCTAGTTTAGCACTCCTTACAGATTTTTAAAGCTGACTTTTGATTAAGTGCTTTTAAAGTGTTTTGTTTAAACTACTGTGCCATACAGTAGTTTGAAAATGCCATGAGCACCGAGTAGCAGTGGGGAGGAATCTGGCGCGAATCGGACCACACTGCATGGCCTTTGGGGAAAAGAGACCAGAACGCTACTGGGAACACACTGGTGTCGAGCAGCTGTCTGAAAGATTTGTGTCTGTGTGAGGGCCTGTGTGTACATATGTTTTATGCCAGTGAAAGACTATGAGATGTCAGACTGCATGTCTGCTATATTTGTTGCCTTCAGGTTGACGTAAACTCTTATTTGAAATTTAAAAATCCTTCACTGTATTTAAATACATTTCATTTTGTAATGTGTTCTGTCCGTCTGAATGATTGTGGCACTCATGTTTGTTGTGTGAGGTATATGATAGGGCCCTCGAGGGCTCTGCGGATCCTCTGATAGGTCATTGGAGGCTTCCCCCCATAAACACCAGCATTAATAACAATCAAAACAGCGGCTGGGTCGAGCGTCTAGTTTATACGAGTGCGGAATTCAATTACGCTGCAGGGAGTGGCGAGAGCCCGTTATGACTGCCAGGGTGACATCTCATTTGCAGTGAATCATGGGACTGAAGGGACTGAAGCAATTCAGCCCTCCTCTGTTACTGTGTAACTTTGTATTCGCTTGTCTGCCCATTGTGTTTTCCTGCTTCTCTCCATTATTCTTGTCCTCTCAGTCTGTTTGTTTGGTGGAAAATCTGTTGTTCTCAGTGGTGTTTTTTTTTTTTTTTTTCAACAATGATCTTGGCAAAGTCTAGTGCCAGATTAAAGTCGAATCTCTCTTGGGCTTTTGGATATTCGCACCTGTTTAGCAGACAATCTAACCAGATTTCTGTTTGATGAACCAATTTTTTATAGCCAACAACCTAGTGCATTTTCTTTCTTATTTAATATATAGCATGATATTAATATGATTTCAGATACTATATACGATCTATACTATTTACTGTCTAAATTAATATAAAAAAAATAAAATTTTAAATCATTTCAATTTCTTAAAACTAAGTCGTTTTAAGAAATTAATAGATATTACTTCAAAAAAATTTTTTATGATGTATTATTTTAATAAATTATAATTATAATTATATATTTTAATACATATATCTTTTTAGAAATTATTTTTAATAAATCATTTTGTAAAATATTTTTAATCATTTTAATCATCATTTTAAATTTATAATATATCATTTAAATAAATTAAATAAAACATTTTATAGTACATTTTAATAAATGATCATATAATATATAATTTTAATAAATTATTTTATAATATATAATTTTAATAAAATATTTTATGTACTATTTTAATCAAATAATTCTCTGATATATTTTTTAATTCATTTTATAATATTTTAATAAATTATTTTTAATAGATAATTTTAATAAATCATTTTATAATGTTATTTTAATAAAATCTTTTATAATGTATTATTTTATAAATCATTTTATACATGATTTTATAATGTATTATTTTAATAAGTCATTTTATAATATTTTTAAATTTATTTTATAATATATCACTTTAATATCATTTTATTAATATATTTTTAATAAATTACTTTGTAATATTTGTGATATGAAAATTTGGTTGTCGACACAGTCATACTTTAAATATAATCTAAAATAATTCATGCTTAGCCTAGTCTAGCACCACCAGGGGAGAGCTGGTCAATTACGCTTTCCAGTCTTTTTTTTTCCTTTCTACCCATCCCATCTCCTCTCTCGTTTCCTCTTTATCATACGTTCGTCTCTCTCTGACAGACTCTGAAGCTCCCTGCTTTTCATGACTGTTTAAAAATGCAGCAAGCGCACGCGGGCCGCCAGAGAGGATGCAGATGAGGCGGCAATTAAAGTTTTAACGAGGGCTGTGTCGGTTCCTCCGATTAGCATGTCCCACCCCACCCACCTTAGCCTAGCACTGACCCATACAATATTCATATTGGTATTACAGCCGGAGCTCATTTTCATAAGCAGTTCCTCGGGCCTGTTGGCTGTGGACATTGAAGCTTTAAAAGATAAATACGGTGCAGTGGGGGTTTTTTTTGTATAGGAGCTCTTAAATTGAATCAAACGTTCAGGTTTTCTGTGCAGTTTGGCATTTAAAATATGAAGCAGGAGGAATTTTACCCAAAGGCAGACTAAACTTCCCATCATCCTTTGCTGCTGCTCAAACGCAGTGGTAACATTCTGTGAACTTCAACCAGTAATGATCATTTCGCACTGATCTGGTTCCACTCTGGCCCACCCAGCAATAATCCCATTTGTATCGTACCACACTTGGATAAATGGCACTCTAAGAACCTCCATCCCATCAGCCAGTTTATGTTCCCATAAACCCTCTCGTTCCGTGAGAGAGACAGACTTCAGAGGCAGGGGGAATGAATTTAATGTGACACCTAGGAGGCGAGGAATAAATTCAGTGTGACACCGCCGATAAGGGTCAGAAAGGGGAACACCGGTTAATCGCGCCCACACTGGAATGCATTACGCGCGGAAGCGACCGCCACGCTGGCTCTGTGACCTTCAGGTGGAAGCATTTGCATATTATCAGGAGGAAAAGGTGTGCGTACGTGAGCGGGTGTGTGTTTGTCTTGTGTTGAGATGTCCCCTCACCCCCCTCACCCCACTAAACATCACCATCTCATTTCCAATTCTTGGATAGATGCTCTATGCAGATTACCCCAGTAATGCGGTTATCTCACACATACACGTGCGCAAAGACACACAGACTCGCATGCGCTCGGTCTTTGTTGTCTCTTTGAATGCCAAAGTCTGGTTTTGGAATGAGTTTTGGGATGAGCCGATCCCTATAGAGAAGGTGATTTTTATTGAAATGTGATTTTGCCGTGTTCTCGCTCTCTCTTTCTTTCTCTGTTCCTCACAAACACACTTCTACACCCGTAGGAAATTTGATGCCCCTCCAGTCTTTCTCTAATAGGATTGAGGTAAAACCAAAGAAGGCGGCAGCTTGTAATTGCTGGACTAATGTGATTGGAACATTGTGAGGTTGATCAAAATGAATTCTAATTTATGATGCCTGAATTTCTGCTGTTTTGGAGCTAAATTCCTACAATCCAAAAATCAAGGTTTTTTTTTTTTTTTTTTTTTAATTATATGACAACCATAACATATGCAGGGAATTTTATAAATTGTGACTTCCAGGCCTAGAAAATATGTATTTAAATAAAAAAAAAATAAATAAAAATAAAAAAAATAAAATAAAATAAAATAAAATAAAATAAAATAAAATAAAATAAAATTAATGAATGAGGAATTTCTATAGTGACAGTGGCTGGGTATTATCACAATTTTTTTTTTCCATATCATTTGATGTCAGTATTTATCACAATATTCACTTCATACAATTAATGTGGAAAGAGAAACATTCCACATGTTTGTTAGACCTAAATAATGACTGTTAACATATCCTTTTCTAATTTATGGCTACATCAAACCAGTTTTATTTTTTCCCTTTTTCTCTGGATTCTGTGTTTTATGATTAATAGTGTATCATTAAAAATGGCATCTAATGAAATAACTCCATAAAACTTTAACAAAATAATCAGTCTATTTTGAATCAAACTGAAAACAAAACAATTAATTTACAATAATATTGCATTAGTTATTTGTATTGTGTAAATTAAATGAGGCTTAAAAATGTTATTGGTTGTATAGTAATATAGGTTGTATGACATTCCTTAAAATAATCAATGTAATGTTTTAATGCTAATACTACTACTACTAATTTTAATTGTTGTTATTATTATTATTATCAGTAGTAATCAATAGTAATACATGTATATTTGTCAAAGTCTTTGTTAAACAATTTTATTTTGGTTGTCATAAAGACAAACATTAAGTTTTAGTGTTTTTAGTGGATATATTTTTATTGTGGATTTTTTTATTTTTATAGGATATATTTTTATTGTGGATTTTTTTATTTTTATAAATATCAATATCAGTTTTTACTTCACTTTTTATTTTAAATTCATTGCTAAAAATGGTGTGTAAACCCTGAGACCTGCAGTTGGCACACACAGACATTTGCACATATTGCATGCTATTTGAATTTGCTTGAACTTCATTGATTATGTTTGTAGATTTCAGCTTCCATAGGGATTGTGTTCAATTTTATGTTATCCATTTACTCTGCCGTGAAAAATTGCTTGGTTCTTATTTCTCGTTTATAGGAATTTAGATAGAAATTGTTTATTTTGGTTTTCCCCTTTATAAACGTTTTAATAAATTTGAAGCGTGCTCACTATGTGGCTCCAAATCCATCACATATCAGACGTTTGCGAATACAAACTGCAGCTAAAGCTCAGATCAGATACTCTCAGGGATAGCGGGTCTTCTGTCTCTCACAGTTTGACTCAATCAGATTTTCTTGTCCTAGAAATCATCATTTACTAACACTACAATAACAGAGCATGATCCGGTCTTATCAGTGTATTATATATCACTTGATATCTTAAGACAGTGGGGCCTACAGGAAAACCAGTCATGAGGACAAAAATAGGGTCCCGATGGTCAAATATCCAGTCGCTGAATAGTTTAACTTTTAAAAGCACGTCTCGTTTCCAGTGATACAAAGCAGATGGACTCTCCTTGTTTGAGGACATTTGTGTTTCCTGTCCTGGGGTGATGGGACGACTCCCTGCTTGAGCTTTCTGTGTGTGTGGTACATCCATTATCCAGGGTACGTGTGTGTATGTCGGATCGATAGGGAGAGCAGTGGGATATACGCCACTCTGGAGATGGATTGATCTTTTGTGTGTGTGTGTGTGTTTGTGTGAATGCTCTCATTGCCATCTCCTGTGTTGCACAATGCCAATTATACTGACACCTCTGTCTGGTGTGACCTCACCCATGTTGGCACCATATGTATTCCCTGAGTGGACACTCCACAGGTGGATGTTCCCAAAGGATTTGGTGAGGATTTAGCTCTCATCCCCCTGTTCTGTCTCGCTCTCTCCCTGTGAGTTTAACTTTTGTTGTTCCTTAGTGGGAAAAAGTTCAGATAATGGCGCCGTTTAGACAGTCCAGACAGACAGACAGGAGGGGAAGATCAATAGAGAGAGAAAGTGGAGGCTGGCAGTACACACTGTGCTCTTGGAGCTGGATTGATGGCTGAGTTTACCTCAGAAATCATGACAGGAGGGATGGTGTTTACTTTTGCCATTCCCATCTTTTTCTTTCCTTGTATCAAAGTTTGATTTTCACACTTTCACCTTCCTCACACACACTCTTTCTCTCACTGCGGGTCTGATCATTGTGTTTTACACATTACTGTAACTCTGTTTCAAAACCTACTGAGCTGCCTCGCTGTCTGCATAGACGGCATCTTATTTAAAATGGATTCTCGTAAGTCAGATTTCCAGTAGCATGTAATTTGACTGTTAACACTGGAAGCAAAATGCTGTAATGTTAGAACATATTTGATATTTAAACCAAATAGCAGTTGAAAATAGTTGATTTGATTAGAATGTGGTGTAATGTGAAGTTAATTCCAACAGAGTACAGCAGTCTTTTTGCTAACGCTGGCACAAGTATGAGTGCCTATGCATAGTTTTCGAATCTGATTTGAGTTTTGAGTGTGTTGAAATATATTGACGACAACTTTTGTGGCTAGACCGCATACGACTGCCAGACCAGATGTGATTGTATTCTACTTAAAACTATGAGCATGAGATGAGACTTAGCAATATTCTAGCACTAAAGTGTTCTTCATTAAACAAAATATCGATTATAATTAGGTATATTAATACTAATTATACTATACTAAGTCCATATATTTAAAGTATACAGGTGCATCTCAATAAATTAGAATGTCGTGGAAAAGTTCATTTATTTCAGTAATTCAACTCAAATTGTGCAACTCGTGTATTAAATAAATTCAAGGCACACAGACTGAAGTAGTTTAAGTCTTTGGTTCTTTTATTCCACGCCGAATTGAGGCAGTAATTAAAGCAAAAGGAGCGCCTACCAAGTATTGAGTACATATACAGTAAATGAACATACTTTCCAGAAGGCCAACAATTCACTAAAAATGTTTTTTTTTTTTTTATTGGATTTATGAAGTATTCTAATTTGTTGAGATAGTGAATTGGTGGGTTTTTGTTAATTGTGAGCCAAAATCAACACAATTAAAAGAGTCAAAGACTTAAACTACTCTGTGTGAATTGAATTTATTTAATACACGAGTTTCACAATTTGAGTTAAATTACTGAAATACGTAAATGAACTTTTCCATGACATTCTAATTTATTGAGATGCACCTGTATGCTGTTAGCACATGACTAAATATTATTGCACACAAAAGTATTGTATTAAATTCACCCATTTTATTAAAACTTTTTATTGTCACTTCTCAATAAAAAATTATAATTAGCATTTCATTGCATTCATTGCATTAGCATTGCTGTTTTTTATTGTTTTTATCTGAGCAAAAATGCTATGGACGTAAAACACAATAAGAACATGTTTGATATTCAGTAAACAGTCATGTGGAGCTTTTTATTTTATTTTGTATTTTATTTTAGATTTTTTAAATTTTTAAATTTCTTTTTCTCTTTAATTTTTTTATTTTATATTTTATTTTATTTTGTATTTCATTTTATTTTATGTTGTATTTTATTTTTTATTTTATTTTACATTTTTATGTTACGTTACGTTAGGTTAGAGGTTGTCCCATTCTGGGGTGAAGTATCAAAATAAGGAATCTTTTTTTTTTTTTTTTTTTGGCTACTTTTTGGGAACATTTTTAGTGTCAGTGTACTTATTCAGCCTTTTATGCCATCTAGATAGTCAGCAGCAGACTGGGTTTTTCAACAGAGCCTGTTCACATGATTACCATACACGTTCTGGTCCATTTCTCACAACCTTTCTTTCCTTTCGCTTGATTATTTATTTGTTTTCCCACAATCACTCTCTCCCTCTTGGAGCTTTGAGCCGTGGAGATGTGGGCATATGGGAACAGCAAATCTTACCGTAACCCATCATTAATTCATGACTTCCCCTTTTTCTTGTGTGTGTGTGTGTGTGTGTGTGTGTGTTTAATGCATACTGTATTGTTGTATGAGCCTGTGAAAGCAACACTAGGCCTGGATGGAGGGTTTTCTGAGGAAAGTCTGAAATCACATTCCCTCAGAAAAGGAAAATTGCTCTTTTCTGACAAGACATGGTAGCCTCAAGCTGTGGTTAAGACACACACATACAGTACACACTGATGCTAGATGACTCTTTTCACTTATTAAGTGTTCAAGCATGAAAAGCACTGTGTCTGGATGGTGACTTCCTTGTCAGTCCATGTTTACCATGAAAAGGACACATGTGGACTGAGACTCAGCATTTAACATCCTTCCAAAGGGCTCAATGACTAAAACAGCTAAAGGCTAACCGCAACAGTAAGAAAATCTAATATAGCATGGATGAGACAGCTTTCATTATGGCTTATCTTTCTCTCTAAGGAGGTCTTTTAAGTTTACACGCCAAACAAAAACACTTAACATAATGATTCGCCTTAAACAACCTCTAATGCAGAAGAGTATTTGGGTGACATCTCAAAGGCTTTGCCGTAAAAGGAAGTCAAGTGCTAATTCATGTAGCACACTCTTACTTCAGTATGGCATTCATCTACAATATGTAAATTAATCATGAATTCAGACTTTTGTTAGGCTGGATGCCATATTTAATGCAACTCAAACAAAAAAAACAGGCTTTTTGGGATGACATATCTTAATGCATTTATAGTAATGATGTTTTAAACAGGATGATAAGCCTGGCATACAATAATAATAATAATATGCATAAAAGTACCATATTAATGCATTCACATACTTGGACTTACAAGTTGTTGTACCTCTAAAGCTACATTTCTTGCGCATTTTATTTACCCTTCAAAAATGACAAAAAAACACTTTAAAAGCACCACAGGTTTGAAACATGAAGGTGATTAAATAATGACAATTTTCATTTTGGTATGAAATATGTCTTTAAAGTGATTTAATTATGTATCTCATAAAAAGGCAATATTCTTGTGTCATAGTAATTCCTCAAGGTCAGTGCTTGGTAAACAGCTCCTGTTGCAACATGAAAGAAAAACTATATTTTTATATAGTATATGGAATCGTAGTAATGCATAATTTCAGATATATTTCACTTCTGAGACGTGCAAAGCTCCAAACAGTGTTCTTCACACACATGAACACTTCCTCTCTCTGTGCCTGTCTTTCTCTCTTTCACACACACAAAAGCACACTACCGTGTTTGTCTGTCACCTTTCACCGTTGCCCACAACCAGAGGATTAAACTGAACCTGTTGCGATTCTCTGCTATACTCAAGAGTGCCGGTTCTGGATCAGTGCACAGCCTCATAATGACACGAGGCAGAAATGAGACTGGAAAAGCTGATCCCCGATCAGAACCACCACGTGTATATTTCTCGCAGCAGGTTTTATGTGCTTGATAATGTGTATTGATTTTCAGATGGACAGTAAAGCTCCCTCGCTGGAGATACATAATGGTAGCACGGTAGATACATAATGACCTGTTGTTAAAGGTAAATGTCATTTCTTGAAAAAGGATTGAGGAAAAATGAGGGGAAAATGATGGCAATACAAAGCTTTAGTGGTTTGTTTCTCTTTTGTGTTCATGTTTCTCTCTGGCTCAGGCAAAAAAAAAAAAAAAAAAAGCCATAAAAATATGGTTCAAAGAATATTGTTTTTCTTTGAAGTCATGTTGCAGTCGTATGTGTTTTTTTGCTTTAGAACAGTCACAGTTTAGTTTTTCGTGACCATTTTCTGTCTTTTCTTTGATTGTATGCTTAACTGTCTTCTTTATGCAAATGGCCTTTGCTATGATTGGCTAACTACAGAGTGCTGGTATAGTTGATAGTCAATTAAGACATGCTGAACATCGACCAAACGTTGTGTAAATGTGTGTGTAGTCATGTTCAGAAATGTAGGAATGATCTGAAAAAGTGGATGTGGCACAATATACAATTTGTAAGCTTTGCACATCAATATTAATGACATGACATTAGCTCAGTAGTCCTAACTGATTTGCTGAAAGGCAGACGTTGGTAATTGTGTACTAGCCTTATTAGTATTACTGTTTTCTTTTAACCACTTGCACGTCTATTCAGTCCACTGCCACCACTGCTAAGTCATTATCTCATGCTGTCAGCAGTGTTATTACTCTTTAAATATTAAGCTACAATAAAAAATATTGACCCTTTTTTGATGATTACTTTGCACAGTTATTAACATCATGAAATTTCAGAAAACTAGTTAATGCTGCTGCATGAATGTTTCTAACGCAATGATTGAGGGAGTGATGGCATATTGTATTTCCAATCCTTCTCTCATATAACACAATCTCTCTATTTTTTCCTCTTTTGAAATGTCATGGAAATGCTATTGTGAATTTTTTTTCTTTTGCTATTGGAGCAAATAGGAATGCAAAAACATATATTTGTTGCTTTTATTCCCTACTATAGCCAAGTATGACAAAGGTCCACTGTATATGAATGAAATAGAGCGATTTTTTTATTATTATTATTATTATTATTATTATTATTATTATTATTATTATTATTATTATTATTAAATCATGGCTTCATGTATTTATTTAAATCCAATATTCATTATTTTGATACAATGCAACTTTTGTTGCATTTTAAGCCTGGCTTATAATGATAAATGCTGTATAGTACCATAGTCATGTATTTATATGCTTTATGATGCTTATTATTATTTTTCCAGAGCCATTAAAATAATTATTACTGATGTATAGTGTCATATTTGGTTACACTTTATTTTAAGGCGTCCTTGTTACAGTGTAATTATACATTTAAGTACTGAGTAATATTACAGAACCTACATGTACTTGTGACCCTGGACCACAAAACCAGTCTCAAGTTGCTGGGGTATATTTGTAGCAATAGCCAAAAATACATTGCATGGGTCAAAATGATTGATTTTTCTTTTATGCCAAAAATCATTAGGACATTAAGTAAAGATCAAGATATTTAGTAAATTTCCTACTGTAAATATATCAAAACTTAATTTTTGATTAGTAATATGCATTGCTAAGAACTTCATTTGACAATTTTTAAAAGCGATTTTCTCAATATTTTAGATTTTTTTGCACCCTCAGATTCCAGATTTTCAAATAGTTATATCTCGGCCAAATATTGTCCGATACTAACAAACCATACATCAGTGGAAAGCTTATTTATTCAGCTTTCAGATGATGTATAAATCTCAATTTTCGAAAAATTTACCCTTATGACTGGTTTTGTGGTCCAGGGTCACATATGGTTAGGATTAGGGTTACTTGCATGTAATTATGCATAATTTATTGTTATTATAATAGTAAGTACATGTAACTTGTAACAAGGACACCTTAAAGTAAAGTGTTATCTCATATTTTTATTTGTAGTATAGAGTAGTATATTGAATTATATTTTAGTTAATTCAGTATTTAATTTTATTTAATTCATTTATGTGGGGAGAACAATAATAGCAATAATATTGAGAAAAGGGAATAATATCCTAGAAGACCTCTTCTAGAGCAAGATGTACTATGTTTTCGTGATATGACCCCTTTAATGTATAGAACTTGTGTGCGAGTGCCGTCATGGTGGGCTGTGTGTCTTTATGTGTGCATGAGCACCTGTGGGTGTTCCCATTTTCTCCTCAGTGTAGACGGGGTTATCAGAAGCTCCCACTCTCATTTGTCTGTGAAGCAGCCAGGCAGAACACCCAGACAGCCCGCAGGAACAGAAAGGACTGCTGTTTGTCTGAAAGAGAGAGAGAGAGGAACCGAAGACGAGCAGAGTGTGTGTCCAATTCCTCAAACCCTGATCCCAGTGTCATGTCTTCCAGAGTCAAAGCAGCAGGTTGTCAGCTTGACCGCGGCACGCGGCCAATCAGCAGAGGCGCGTGGACAGATCAGGGTCAGCAAATGGAAAAACCCTGAGAAAAGAGGGATGAAGAGCAGAAAAACGGAGAGTGGGAAGCGAGAGGGGGGAATTGTTTGGAGCAACAGATTCGCAGTGGCTGTCGGAGACCCCGCTGAGAGTGCAGGCCGATTTTTGAGTGTTTGGACATCTCCGTAAAAGAGGTGCTTGATGGGTCTGTCAAGGCCACTCGTACGCACTCGTATCCGACTGCTGGTTGTGAATCCTAAGAGATGAGACAGCCAGGAATCAACCCACTGTGAGGGACAAGCACCCTGCTGTTAATACACTGTCTTTCTGCACATTTCTCATCCCTTTCTTCTACTCTTTTTGATCTGGCGCTATGCATCGTCCCCCCCCCCCCCCCCCCCCCCAGCTCCTACTTTTCCTCCAAAATGTTATGCCCTCGATGTGTTTCTGCTGGCTTTGACATTCAACAGACGCTGCAGTGTGTGTGTGTGTGTCGCAGAGCTCCCAGAAGATATCTGAGGTGTGCACCTCTCTCCCCTCAGGTTAATCTCATGTCATTTCACTCTCAGATGGCCTCGGCCACATTATTGCTTTCCTTTATCCACGGGTGTTTGGGATCTGCCTCATATCGCTCTGTCTCTCCCTCGTCCTTCTGTTCGGGTCATCTGCCTCTGGGCAAGAGCATGAGATTACTGTGCAGGCTGACATATTTCATACACACAAACATGGTCTGTTCACACGCCTCCCTTATGACCTCCTGTACATTATAGAGGTGGACCTGAGTAGCTGGGAGGACGTGGGGTGCAATGTGACCAGCTGATTGCCTACATTTACACTGCAGCAGAATACGGTCGGTCCTGTATGCAATGCTAAATGTACACCGTTTGTTTGGGTGAAAGAGTGCTATGACAATTTCATGAGTCAGAGGAGAGTTCTAACAGCAAGGTTGAGGAATATGTGCTGTTTGAATGGATATGCTGTTTGGCAAAAAATGTGCAGAATTGCAATTCAAAGTTCAACAGTCACACATTTTCAAAAGGAATTTCATTAGACCAAGTATGCAAAAAAAAAAAAAAAAAAAAAAAAACAATTTGGAAAAAATGTGTGTACATACGTTATGTTATTAAATATAATAAATTAGACATTTTTAAAAAAAAACAGCTATATTTTCACTATATTTTGTGTATACTATATAGCCTAAAAATAATGAAAAAATGCTCAGTTTAGGAAAATTATTATATAAATAATATAAATATTGTATTTATTTTGTTTTATTTGTTTTAATTGGTTTTTTTTATTATTAATTTCTTCAAAATAACATTTCAAATAACATTACTGCATCCTGTTAAGAATCATTCTCAAATCAAATCTGAATGATTTACAACCCTGTAGAAAGTAAGGAAATATAGCTGTTAGGAGTTTTTAAGAAAATACAAGAAGAAACACTGAATTGAGAGAAGAAAGAGAAAACATAATGACAAATTTTGAAAGTCATTATCTGTTTTCATTCTGCTTCTATTTTTGTAGTATAACCGGGACAAAAAATACATTGCTGAGCAAAGAGGACACTGAAGACGTGCTGACAGACAAGACAGAGCAGGTTACTTCTGGTATGAAACAAAGTCTCAGCTTTCAAATTTCATCATTTTATTAAGAAATTCAAATAATAAATACCGTTTCGTGGTTCTTTAATCCTATCACTGTAGCGTCTCAGTTCAAGCGGCACTTAAGCCAATCATCTTTTCATATTTACTTAAAGCACAAAATAAACATGAATAAACATCAGAAGGTATTTTATTTCAACCGCAGAAAGACGTCAATACCAGGGCTTGAAAACGAAAAAAAAAAGTCAATCGGTTCACTCCGAGCAGAATCGATATTTTAACGTTTCTGTTCCTGTGTTCCTCTGTATTATTACCGTTCCGAAACCGGTTCGAGTAGAAAAAATAACGGTTAATAACGTTATTTTTTCAAATTGTCTTTGCCTATAATGATAATAATAATAATAATAATAATAATAATGTACAGTGTTTTCTTTACACTAAAAGAAAAATAAAGAGAAAAAAAAACAGGAAGAGATGGTATCTTAACCCGCTGCTCTTAGTCACAGCCAATAGGCTACATCTTTTCAAGATTTGTCTAAATGTAGGCTACTAAACAAAAGAAAAAAAGACTATTAATGCTTTAAAGACATTAAAGTATTTTTAAAGATATTTAAAAATATTTGCTGCATTGTTACTTGTATAAAATTGCGTTTTGAGGGGGAAAAAAAAACATAGGCTAAGTTGCGTCACATTTTATTAGGCTATTACATTCAGAAAATTACATTCAGGCTAAAATGCCGGTAAATCAAAAATGTTTACAAACATTATAAACACATTAGTTTCTCTCCACAACAAATCCTCTAAACTTAAGGCTATAGCCTATAGGCTATAAAAACGTCAATCCAAAAACAAATTAAAGGTGAAACTGATGCCTACCTCTCTCATTCGGCGCAAATCCAAATGTTTCCATATTCGCACCGTATCTGGATGCTAAAATATTATTTATTATAGGCTTTGTACTTTCATCGACGTAAAACATCCTTCACATCGGCTAAGCTATATCAGCACAGTGAGGCGATGGTCACGCTGAATGCAACAGATTGAAGAACGGAGCACTGTAACTTTTTATACGTTCCTTTAACTATATTTTATGTTGATAATGAACAGGCTGCAAAGTCGCAAAAATATTGTGTCTTTGTGCGCCTGAGCCCAGCAGGCACCAGACGTCTATGTAACGTCAGGTTGACGTTGGACATGACGTCGGACAGACGTTACATTTTGGTTGAAAATGAAAATCGGGTTGACGTCAATATTTGACGTCAATTTGACGTTGACTTAACGTTGGATTTTGGTTGCACAACCTAAAAACAACAAAATCTCAGCGTCAGCTGACGTCGGTATTGGACATCAATTTAACATTGACATTAGACGTTGAATTTACGTTGAATTTTGGTCACCCGACATCGCAACCAAAATTTAACCAAATATCAACGTCTTATGACGTTGTGTGCCTGTTTTGTGCCTGCTGGGAGGCGCCAGCGCGATATGGCCATACCAAGGCTGGTTGGTTACAGATGCGACATTATTCAAAACAGTGAAGCTTTTGCAAAAGAAATAAAACTGTAAAATAAATAAAACTGTAATGTTTATGCAAAATAAAGAAAACTACTTTCTGCCGTCTCATTTTCCTTTCCGAGAACTTTGGAATGCGTCACAATGAACCGTAGGCCTAACTCAGAATATATATATTTTTTCTTTTGTTTCGTTAATCTGTCAATGATTTAAGTGAAATATATATATTCCTTTTTATGTAGCCTAAGCCTATTGTTTTATTCTGTTTTCTCTGTTCACAGAAGCGCTGCAGGTGTGTAAGATCTATTGAATCTGTCCTCGGATAAACTCTAACGCCAGTTCAGAGCTCTTGTCAATACACACCATTTTACAAATGTTTGAGTCAACCAACATTAATTTACTCTCGTCTGATTTGTTTGTCGGACAAAATGATGGTTTCGGCATTATGATTGGTCCGAACTCCTGTCAGTCAAGCTCCTTGCGAAGGGTCAATTGTGAATCTCAAATTGTAGCCGACATGTTTTACACTTGCTTAGACAGAACACAGTGTGTGTTGAACAGAACAGTTTTGACATTAGTTATAGTTCAAAGTAGTGGAGTTTCATTAAACTTGAGCACAAAACCTTTCACTCTCGCTATCTTGTTCTTTATCTCATTCTCTGTTGCTTATTTTCTCTTCGTCTGCTGTTAAATGATCTCCAGTTGGCTGCCAGCAAGTCCGAATGTGCTCGTATTTACGCCTGTGGCCCTTAAAAAGGCACAGCTATTGATATTTGTCATATGTTTATGTGGGACACAGTAAGAGGTTGAGGGTAATATGGGACATGGTGTGTTGTGCTGGTGTCTGAAAGCTATTGATTTCTTACCATGGGCAATCAAACACAATTAGCTGTCGAATTCCTCAGACGGAGCGCAGGCGCCTCTCCTGCTGTGCTTCTCCGGAGGGAGGACACTGTGAGTGTAAGCGTTCAACCCTAAAATCAATGTATACCAAATGGGCAGGATGCAAATTGAGATTGGGAGAGTCAAGTTATGCTCCTCCCAATGTCCTGAATTCAAACACACACACATTTTGCTGTAACTTCTGCATTCTTCTCTGTAGATAGCACTGCTTTACAGCTCAGCTCTCTGTTGTAAATCATGTAGGCTCCCGCCATTGGCTCCGCTCCATATGCCAAGAGAAGAGTCCCAACGGTGGGAGGCACCGCTCGGGCGTTGTGCCCTGCTGAAAGATTCACTGGCGCTCTCTAAATGCATTTATACTGCCGCTTCACCTGCACGTCTGCACTTCACTTATGGATTGACCAATGCAGA
This sequence comes from Spinibarbus caldwelli, assembly GCA_039654775.1. Taxonomy (NCBI): domain Eukaryota; kingdom Metazoa; phylum Chordata; class Actinopteri; order Cypriniformes; family Cyprinidae; genus Spinibarbus; species Spinibarbus caldwelli. The sequence continues at coordinate 13,128,595 of CM077244.1, read as the reverse complement.
TGGATGGGGAGGCATATATGTGTTGGTACTTGGCCAAGAGGATGACGATGGATTGGAACTGACTACCTCTGGCTGCCTCTGACCCTGGCAGCTGTAGCTTGGCAACCTTTGTTTGTTTCCATCTGCAGGATCAATCTAATTGGCCGGCTTTCCAATTACCAGCGCCCGACACTCCTCCTCTGGCCAATGGTATCACTCAATGGACACCAGGTGTAAATAAAAGACAGGATGGATGGATGAATAAATGTCCCTTGTCGTTTATTGACCATCGGGTGTTATCCTCGGCATGTAAAGGCTCATTGTCCGTGTTGGTGTGTGTGTATGTGGGTTTGTAACACACCAGGACGCTTTGTGGGGGAGAGAAAAGGTCAAGCATTGTGTGCTTGTATTTATGAGGCATCATGGGGAGCATTGGGGATTTGATTAGGTGGCAAAGCACAAACAGAACTGGCGTGATCATTGTTGCTTTGTGCTAAAAGACAACAGCGAATCAAATTGATTCACAGCTAACTTGATTGGTGATATTTTTTTATTATCTAAATTCAGAACAATTCAATTTGATCAGATTAATGGCATTGTGATTTATTTATATATGGGGGGGGGGTTGCTTTTGAAAACTTTTTTTTCTCTCCAGGGTAACTTTATAACCTAACCTAATGTTAGTGCGATCTGTTAACAACGCACATCATAAATCCGTTTTTTTAGGCAAGTAAATGGGTGTCACGTCATGAAATGTTTTTAATACGACGGAAACTGTATTTAACGTGATCACCATTTAATAAAAACATTGTAAGTTAAGCCTATTAATTGTAATGATTTCATTTCCCCGGTGATTCAAACAGCGAATAAATTATTTTAGAGAAAGCGAGCAGAACAGTATCAACGGAGCTTTTTGAAACTCCGAGTCAGTTAAACCATTGCGTCGCAAAATGTTTCGAAGCGCTCCAATCGGATCACGTATCGCAAATCATTTGATTCAGATCGGGACTTCAAAGCGTGTTTTGCGAGTCATTTGATTCAGAATGGGACTTCATAGCACATTTCACGAATCATTTTATCCCCACTGGGGATAAAAATTATTCAGCAGAGGCAGGGATGCATAGACCAGAGGGGGGGAAATATATATATATATATATATATATATATATATATATATATATATATATATATATATATATATATATATATATATATATTAGTGCTGTCAAATGATTAATCGCGATTAATCGCTTCCAAAATAAAAGTTTTTGTTTACGTAATATATGTATGTGTACTGTGTATATTTATGTATATATAAATACACACACATACAGTATATATTTTGAAAATATTTACATGTATACATTTATATATTTATATTTTTATATTTTATAGTATATATAAATATATGTAATATAAACATAACATGATATTTTCTTAAATATATACATGCATGTGTTTTTATTTATATATACATAATAAATATACACAGTATACACGCATATATTATGTAAACAAAAACTTTTATTTTGGATGTCATTAATCGCGATTAATTGTGTATATGTGTGTGTGTGTGTGTATATATATATATATATATATATATATATATATATATATATATATATATATATATATATACATATACATATACATACAGTCATGGCCAAAAATATCAGCACCCTTGGTAAATATGATCAAAGAAGGCTGTGAAAATTAATCTGCATTGTTAATCCTTTTGATCTTTTATTTAAAAAAATCACAAAAATCTTTTTTTTCAATACCAACAATACCAACACCCTTTTATTCAATACTTTTTGAAACCTCAATTTGCCACTTTAACAGCTCTAAATTTTCTCCTATAATGCCTGATGAGGTTAGAGAACACCTGACAAGAGATCAGAGACCATTCCTTCATCCAGAATCACTCCCAACCCTTTAGATTCCCAGCTCCATGTTGGTGCTTCTTCTCTTCAGTTCACCCCACTCATTTTCTATAGGGTTCAGGTCAGAGGACTGGAATGGCCATAGCAGAAACTTGGATTTGTGCTCAGTGACCAATTTTTGTTGTTTTTGAGGTTTCAGTTTGGATTATTGTACGGTTGGAAAATCCAAACATGGGCCATTATAAGATTTCTAACAGAGTCTGTCACTTATTGATTTTTTTTATCTGTTGGTATTTGATAGAATCCATGATGCCATGTGTCTAAACAAGATTATCCAGGAGCTCCAGCAGAAATATAGGCCCACAACATCAAAAGTACAGCAGTATATTTCATTGTACACATGGGGTATTTTTTATCCCTGTGTGCACCAAACCCATCTTGAGTGTTTGCCCGGCTAAAAAGCTCATTTTTTAGTTTCATCTGACCACAGAAGCCAGTCCCATTTGAAGTTCCAGTCATGTCTGATAACTGAATATGCTGGAGTTTGTTTTTGGATGAGCTAGAAGAATTTTTCTTGAAACCCTCCCAAACAACATGTGGTGATGTAGGTGCTGTTTGACAATTTTTTTTTTTAAAGGTTTTCTGACCCCGAGATTCAGCTATTTTCTGCAATTCTCCAGCTGTGGTCCTTGGAGAGTCTTTAACCACTCAAACTCTACTCCTCACCATGCATTAGGACGATATAGACACACGTTCTCTTCCAGGCAGTTTCGTAACATTTTATGTTGATTGGAAATTCTTAATTATTGCCCTAATGGTGGAAATGGGAATTTTCACTGCTCTAGCTCTTTTCTTAAAGCCACTTCACTAATTTGTGAAGCTCAATTATCTTTTGCTGCACATCAGAAATATATTCTTTGGTTTTTCTCATTGTGATGGATGATTAATGGAATTTGGGCTTTGTTTTCCCTCCTATTTATATTTCTGTGAAACAGGAAGCCATGGCTGGATAATTTCATGTTCATAATCACCCTGGAGTGCTCAAAATTGTGAATATGAATGGGAATATACTTCAGAGATATTTTACTCATAAGAATTTCTAGAGGTACCAATAATTGTGTTCAACGTGTATTTGAGAAAAGCATTTATTTCAAAATGATATTTCCCCCCATTTTAAATTCTTATTATCCAATGAAAGGTTAGATTTTTGTGATTTTTTTTTTTTTTTAAATAAAAGATCAAAAGGATTAATAATGCAGATTTATTTTCAGAGCCTTCTTTGATCATATTTACCAAGGGTGCCGATATTTTTGGCCATGACTGTGTATATAACTATAAATTAAGTAAATTAATCTCAAAATAATGAATTAATATAAATATTAATAATGTTTTTAATTTATATAATAGATAATAGTATTTAGAGTAGCCTATTTATAATTAATAATATAAATTGTGTAAATTAATAGAATTAATAAATAACTATAAATGAATACATAAATTAATAGAAATAAAATATATATACTGTATAGAGAGATGGATGGATGGGTGGATGGATATAGATAGATTGATACAGTATATTTCATATTTATATGACAAATTATTTAAAAAAGCCCGTATTGAGTGACTGTATGGTGTTGCTAAGCAGAATGGTGTTTTGCATCATAACTGTTGCTATATTGTGTGTTTTATTGTAGATTGACCAGTCGTCATCCAGGAGCAGATCTGTTTGTTTTGTTATGTTATTTATGACACGCAGTCACCCGCTCTCCAATCTACACCACAGCCCTCATTTTCCCTCTCAAATCCAATTAAACATCACGGCTACAAATCTAAACTTGTTTAGTGCTGACGGGCATGCATAAACAGTTACTTGAAACAAGCAGAAAAAAATAACAAATTACAAAAACACAGCCAGCAAATAAATGCATCAAATCAAATTAATCACATACTAATGGCTCATTAAATTAAACAGCCACAATGAATTTATTCTGCCAATAAAAGATGATGATGATTTGTGTTTCCTGTTTGCTGTTTTACCCACACAATACTGTAAATGAAAGTCCTTCTGTGTATTTTAAAACATGCTCTCGTACAATCAGGAGATTGCACTTATGTTAGAAGTGGGGCATTGAATTGTGCAGATGGCCTCTTTGAATTACAATCGGCCTTGTTGCAGTATTATTAGAGGGCCTTGATTATAAAGGTTTTGCTTAGAAAAATATATTATACAAGATGACTTTAACATGCATTTTAGTAGCATGTACATTAATAACTAGATTTTTTCTTTTTCTGAACAAAATGTAAGCGTTTCTATGTAGTTGAATGTTGCTTTAAGTGTTTTAAGCAAATTGCTAAAGGTTTTGAGTAGTTTTTCTTTCTTTTTTTTTTCTTTTTTGTCTGTAGCACAAATAATGAAGCATTTAATACTTGTTGTTTGTGGCTTGGCAAGCACCACTAATAATCTGTAAGATCTCAAGGTTTCATCTTGTTCTTAACATTCTCATCTGTCCCTGACATTGTGTAAGTCTTTAAAGACACTGTTTTTATCTGGTTCCTGTTGGACTTAGGCGATCGTGTTAAGCCGGGGTGGCTGATTTATTGATTGAGCCACAGGGCAGGGGTAGGTCAAGCCCTGGTTTGACCCGTACTGAGGCAACATTTGCCACTGTAGCAACATTGCTACAGTGGTAATAAAGGGTGTTTGTGTTGATAGGCACTGTATGTGTGAGCCCCATCAGTATTAAGTGATCCAGAGCCGCTGTATTCTGGCCCATGTGTCATTCCCGCCTCTCTAGATTATGTCACAGACTCCCTAATGAACTGTCAGAGTTTTAATCCTCACTCTCTCTGTGTGTGCATGCGTGTGTGTGTGTGTATGTGAGGAGACGATCTCCTTAGCAGCGTTCAATATGACAATGATAGAATGTCTTTCTGGGAATTGAGCGGGGGGTCTGGGATGATTTTTATTAAGATGTCACCTTGGCATGATCCTGTCTGGCTGTAATAAAAGCATTAGCTTGCTTATTTCCCAGAATCCCACACACTGATCAAGGACTTTCAGCAATGTTCAGGACACAATATATCTTATTGATGTAATCCATGTCTGTTTTATATATATGTTTTTAAATTAAATATTTATATTTAATGAATGTTAAAATACAGTATTTTAATATTATATAAATAAATTTAAATACATTTTTATTTTTTATTGATATTGCAGTAATTTTCTATGTATAATTCATCACTGTGACATGATATTTTGGAGCATCATATTTCATTATATATAGCTATATTTGGAGTTATAAATTATGTTTTTAAGAAATCACAAATAATTTTTATGGCACTACTTCATTTTTGTAGCGTCTGTCATCTATCTATCTATCTATCTATCTATCTATCTATCTATCTATCTATCTATCTATCTATCTATCTATCTATCTATCTATCGTTCTATCTACTATCTACCTATCTATCTATCTATCTATCTATCTATCTATCTATCTATCTATCTATCTATCGTTCTATCGTTCTATCGTTCTAGCTATCGTTCTAGATATCTATCTTTCGTTCTATCTATCTGTCGTTCTGTCATTCTATCTGATAATCTGGTTCAATCCTGATATGTTTGTCTTGGCTAATAAAAGTTCTGAAAAGCTGGTAACTTAAAAATTTAGTAACCAAATTGGCTGCTGAATGCGAAACACAACACAACACAACACAACTAAAAACAAAACACAACACAACACAACTAAAAACAAAACACAACAAAACAAAACACAAATTTAAACACTTTATATAATACTTTATTGGATACTTTTCATCCTTATAGCAGTATGTTTTTCTGCTTGTTTTTGTGTTGTGTTACAAATCAATAATATTGAAGAATTTCTAATGTCTAAATGAGCTTTTGACTTTGCGTCTTGATGTTTTGTGTGGTGAAGTGGTCGACGACACTCAGCCCTAAGCTGGGGTTTAGGAATATCTCTCAACACCTAAACCTTTTAAACAGTTACACACATCTCCAAATTATTATGTGGCCTTTCAAGCACAAAATGGCCTCTGTCTGGCAGGGATATTTCAGCAGCTTTTAGCTGTTGTGTGTGACCACTGCTGGAGTCCAGTGTCAGAGTCCAGCCAGCCTGGAGTGGTGTTAGCATTAGCAATCACGCTGACCCCAGGCCCATCACCTTCTCTGATGGGGTTGGCATGGCGACCGAGGTTGCTGTGGAGACTGACATGCTGAATTGCAGAAACACAGAATGCGTGCGTGTGTGCGTGTGTGTGCGTGTGTGTGTGTGTGTGTGTGTGTGTGTGTGTGTGTGTGTGTGTGTGTGTGTGTGTATTTGTGGTGAGTCAGGTGAGCTGATGTGTCTGTTGAAACTGTGTGTCCTGGTTGAAGGGAAGCTCATTAGCTGAGATGGATGCAAATAGCACCTAAAAATGTTGTAAAGATGACCTAAAAGACAAACCAATAAACATGTAATAAAAATACTTACTCACACTTGTGTGGTGAGACATTACTCTCGGATCCAATGTAGTCGGCATAGTATCGTCTTTTACTTTCAATCTTTCTGAAAATCCTGTCGAATTGTGCCTTGTTTGTTAACAAATCTGTGGTAAAATAAAGTGAACAAAGGACCAAGTTCTTACTGATGCAGTCTGGATCTTCATTAAAAATAAAGTTCATCCACTCTTTTTTGTTGGGATCTGAAGGACTGTTTTTTCCACAACTTGGCACTGCACAGCGTCATGTTGTCTTCGGAGCCATCTTTATCATTTAGTTTAGACCTGCATTCACCTCTCTTGTTATTTACACTACATGTACCAATCGGTGGGCGTGGCTAAACAGGCAGCGATGTAGAAGCAGGCGTTGATCATCTTCTGCGGAAGCGGTGTATAGCCACTCTATTACATCAGACTGGCTTCAGTATAAGCTTTTTTTTAGGCTAAGAAGAAAGTTTTGAGTTCTAAAACGTACAGGATGTTTTAATAGTATAATGACCTCTTATATGTCGAAAGATCAAGGGAATTTTGATTTCTCAGTTCATGACCCCTTTTGTTGAGAAATTAAACTTGATGAGTTTAGATTTTACACAGCATGTCTTTAACATCAGAGAACTTGCTTGTGTTTGTTGTCTAGTGGCAGGTGGTGCATCACCCTTCCTACACAGGTATAATTTGTGTCATTCATTGCTCTTTTTCACCTCACAGTCATGAAGCGAGCGTGTGTGTTTTTGTGACTGCTTAAATGTTTGTTTGTCCTGTCCCTCACTCAACAGCTTTGCATTTCCAAGATTTCCTCTGCACATTTAGCATCACTGGTGCATCGTAAGCGGTCCTAGGTTATATTTGCCCCCCCCACCCCACCCCCACCCTCACTCTGTCGTTCACTGGCTTACTGTGAACCGCAGCTATTTCAGCACTTTGGCTGTGACACTGAGTGGCCTCACTCTGAATAATTCACTGCTGAGTATAGAGCTGTGTGCGAATGAGAGGGATAACTGCCGGATAGCTTATGTCATTTTCTCAGCTGGTTATCTCAATGCACTCTCTCTTTCTGTTGTAGCGTTTGGACCAATCAGACATACATTCATTCATTATACAGGTGCATCTCAATAAATTAGAATGTTGTGGAAAAGTTCATTTATTTCAGTAATTCAACTCAAATTGTGAAACTCGTGTATTAAATAAATTCATTGCACACAGACTGAAGTAGTTTAAGTCTTTGGTTCTTTTAATTGTGATGATTTTGGCTCAAATTTAACAAAAACCCACCAATTCACTATCTCAACAAATTAGAATATGGTGACATGCCAATCAGCTAATCAACTCAAAACACCTGCAAAGGTTTCCTGAGCCTTCAAAATGGTCTCTCAGTTTGGTTCACTAGGCTACACAATCATGGGGAAGAATGCTGATCTGACAGTTGTCCAGAAGACAATCATTGACACCCTTCACAAGGAATGTAAGCCACAAACATTCATTGCCAAAGAAGCTGGCTGTTCACAGAGTGCTGTATCCAAGCATGTTAACAGAAAGTTGAGTGGAAGGAAAAAGTGTGGAAGAAAAAGATGCACAACCAACCGAGAGAACCGCAACCTTATGAGGATTGTCAAGCAAAATCGATTCAAGAATTTGGGTGAACTTCACAAGGAATGGACTGAGGCTGGGTTCAAGGCATCAAGAGCCACCACACACAGACGTGTCAAGGAATTTGGCTACAGTTGTCTTATTCCTCTTGTTAAGCCACTCCTGAACCACAGACGACGTCAAGAGGCGTCTTACCTGGGCTAAGGAGAAGAAGAACTGGACTGTTGCCCAGTGGTCCAAAGTCCTCTTTTCAGATGAGAGTAAGTTTTGTATTTCATTTGGAAACCAAGGTTCTAGAGTCTGGAGGAAGGGTGGAGAAGTTCATAGCCCAAGTTGCTTGAAGTCCAGTGTTAAGTTTCCACAGTCTGTGATGATTTGGGGTGTAATGTCATCTGCTGGTGTTGGTCCATTGTGTTTTTTGAAAACCAAAGTCACTGCACCCGTTTACCAAGACATTTTGGAGCACTTCATGCTTCCTTCTGCTGACCAGCTTTTTAAAGATGCTGATTTCATTTTCCAGCAGGATTTGGCACCTGCCCACACTGCCAAAAGCACCAAAAGTTGGTTAAATTACTATGGTGTTGGTGTGCTTGACTGGCCAGCAAACTCACCAGACCTGATCCCCATAGAGAATCTATGGGGTATTGTCAAGAGGAAAATGAGAAACAAGAGACCAAAAAATGCAGATGAGCTGAAGGCCACTGTCAAAGAAACCTGAGCTTCCATACCACCTCAGCAGTGCCACAAACTGATCACCTCCATGCCATGCCGAATTGAGGCAGTAATTAAAGCAAAAGGAGCCCCTACCAAGTATTGAGTACATATACAGTAAATGAACATACTTTCCAGAAGGCCAACAATTCACTAAAAATGTTTTTATTTTTATTTTTATATTTTTATTGGTCTTATGAAGTATTCTAATTTGTTGAGATTGTGATTGTGAATTGGTGGGTTTTTGTTAAATGTGAGCCAAAATCATCACAATTAATAGAACCAAAGACTTAAACTACTTCAGTCTGTGTGCATTGAATTTTTTTAATACACGAGTTTCACAATTTGAGTTGAATTACTGAAATAAATGAACTTTTCCATGACATTCTAATTTATTGAGATGCACCTATATTTAATGAACAATCCGGCAAACCCTCTCATTCAGCAAACAATCTGTGAGGGTCTATGGACCCTTCCACCGAAAGAGCAGCCTAAAGGGCTCAGTTACCAGGGGAACCAATCTGATAACACTAGTTTATTGCTCAAAGGAATGCGGGCAGAGCAACCTATTTCCATAGGAAAGACACATAATGCACATAAAAATGGACTCTTCTCTAATTAATTCATTGAAAACCCTTCTTTGTATATTGTCTTTTGTATTGTATATTGTTTTATGCATGCTTATGATAGATCACTAGTTAATATCACCTCATTTATTCCATGTTTGGTCTCTATCAATTTCTTCGGATGACCTAAATGACAGTGTATATTGCATGTTGATAACTATGCAACATATTAGTGTTCTAAGAATCTTTAATAGTTTGTATATCAACTTCCAATCCAACCCCATGCAAATTACCATGCTCAGAGACAAAGAGTCGTAAAACCTTCCCTCCAAAAGTTCAGGACTCCATTCGCTCTTTGACACCCCAGAGGTGTGACCTCCATAGGGTTTAAAAGACCTCACTTCAGTGACCCGCCTAGTTTTTAGTTTTTAGCTTTTAGTCTCTTCACTCGTCTCCCATCCCCTCTCCATCTTCTGGTTGCTAAATCCCAGGGCCGGTGCTACCGCGTCTGGCAGGCCTCAGCACACTTAGTCTGTGGATCTTTTAGATTCTGAGAAGATGAGGATGTGAGCTGGAACTCTTCTGGACCCTTAAGTTTTGTGCCAGGCCTTGCGGCATTGTCTTTACATTCAACCAAATATTCTCGGATCTTAGCTGATGTCTCTTAACTCTTCTTCACTTTTCACCTGGGAAGAAACTCCCAATCACCATCGAGTCAGAACATCTTTGGAATTCATCACTCTTCAAACACGGAAGAACTTGAAGAACTCCAACACCACCAAACCTTGAAACCATCAGAACTTTCATCCGAGACTGCATTCTGGACACTCGTTCAACGACCAAAAGGCAATGCAAGTATTGTACATTTAACTAAACGAAACGGAGGTTTAGTAGAAGTTATAGACCCCGTTATAAACGGCGCTGATGGTTTTATTCAGGTGGTTAACTGACTCTTTTCATAGCTTCATTCTCTGGCTTCCTGATGGTTTCATCCATCAACTCTCATTTGCCCTTTCCCCATGTATGAGTGATTGTATGTTTGTTTGTTTGTTAGACTAGTTTGCGTTAGTGTTTAGTTAATAAAGCTCGTGTGCACAAATTACATGAGTTTCTGATTCTGCCTTGCAAATTAATGTCCCTTTACGATTTTGATCCTTACTACATGCTCTAATGTATTAATACTTAGGAAAGTATTTTCTGTGGCCAAGAAAATATCCTTTCTTAGAGTTGATATGTACTTACACTGAATGTTTGCTGGACGGACAGATCAGTTGATGGCAATTTAATTTTGCTACAGTTATTACTGTCAGCCGATATAAATAATTGTAATTAATCATAATTAATTGTAATTATTTATATACAATTCCCTTTTGAGCTAATTTGCTACACTGTCTCACTCCATCTTTCTGTTGCTCTAACTCGCTCTCCTCTCGTCATTCTGGACTTCAGTGTAGCCCACACTGGGCGTACTGTCTGTTCTTCTGAGGGTGGACATGAATAGTTTATTTAATGGTTCCTGTAGCTCAGCGATTTACCAGGAATTCACCATAGGCTGCGTGCCAAGATTCATGAAACAGGATAAGAGATTCATTTCATGAGAGAATTATTTATTAATAATTTATTAGAGTGTGAATTTGAGTGAAACAAAAAAAAACCTAACACCTTTAACACAGAGAAATTAATAATTTTAGAAATTAAAATATGACAAAACGATACAAAACATAGTGTATTCTATATATATTTATTAATAAATATTTAAGTATTATTTATTAATAAATGCAGTTACAAAAAAGGTTTAAATATATTTTTATTCAAATGTATTTAATATACATTTGAATAATATTTTTATTCAAATGTATTTAATATATACTATTTAATATATTTAATATATATATACATGCACTATCATTCCAATTTTTTTAAGAAATTAATACTTTTATTCCACAAAGATGGAGAGACAGTAAAGACTTCTACATCGTTAAAAACATTATTTCAAATAAATGCTTTTCTTTTAAACTTTCTTTTAATCAAAAATTTGAAAAAAGTACCATTTTACATGAAAATATTATAGTTTAAAAAAAATTATAGTTTACACAAAAATATTAAGCAGTAAAACTGTTTTCAACAAATCAGCGTCAGCATATTAGAATGATTTATGAAGGTTCATGTGACACTGCCTTGGTGAGCATAAGAGACTTCTTTCAAAGCATTAAAAATCTTACCAACCCCAAACTTTGGAACGGTAGTGTATATAATTTTAATTTATATGAGTCATTCATATAAGATATTATGCCTTTGACAAACAAACTCTGATTCTATCAAATACATTTCCCTCATTCCTGTCCGCAATAACAGCATCCTCTCTGTGGGTGTCTAAAGTTTGACTTAGAGTTTTCTAACATCGGTGGGACTTCCGCTCATAACCAAGGTCTCAACAGCGGATGCAGCGTCAGATTCACTGATCTGTGGGCCGCCACAGGCAGCGTCCGCTCCAACCGCAGCGCTAACGTCTGAACACGCCACTGTTTGCGTTTTGCCTTTGTGCAGCGCTCCAGGATTTCTCCATTAAAAACAAGCTATTGATTTTTTTGAAGTGTGCAGATTCACTTGGCACAGCACCAGCTCTCGCAGCTCTGATGAAGCTCGGTGATATATAGCTCGCTGGCTTACGCTCATTTACTCTTAGCAAAAAAAAAAAGAGGGAGGGAAGGAAGGAGTGATGCGAAAGGTGACTGGCAAAAAGGGAATCATTTTTTCTGATAGTTTTTGTGCAGTTCTCTCTTACAAGTGGTTCTCTGCATGCCTCATAAATGTCCTCATACAGCATTTGACCCCATAAGTTCAACACAAAAGCTTTTATCGTACGGCTTTGAGCATATAATCAAATAGAGGATCTGTTCATTATAGTATTAATGCATACCTTCATGAATATGAGAATTAGATTAATACACTTTTTCTTTGTAGATTTTTAATACATATTCAAAATCTGTGTCTTTTAGATTTTTCATTATTATAGAATCTGTTGTCGTGTTTGGCTGTGTACTGGTGTGCTTGTCATTTGTGCAAGGAATCTAATTGGTTTGATCTCTCAGTTGTTGAAAATACTACATGATTTTTGCCCAGATTTTCAGTCTGGACATGTTAATGCTAATTGCCAAGAGTCAAGCCAATCTGCAGTCTGAGTTTACATATTTCAGAATTGCATAGTATGATGGGCACAAAGTCAGATTTTTTAGCTTCCGACTATGAATCCATCTAGTCAGAGGATATCAAACATGTTTGAAATTTTGAGACTATTTTAGAATAAAAGAGATGCATCTGATTATAATCTGATTTCAAACCACTTGTGAAAGTGGTTTTAACTGTTTTTTTCAATCACCAGATTTCTTGCTTCATTTAGACAAACGTTTCATCCTGAGTTACGGATAACATAATTCAGCATTTGTAATGTTTTCAGCTTTTTGGTGTCAACTCATTAACATCTTTCCATTCTATATTGTTAGCTAAGGGATGGAATGGCGATAGCTTGATCCTTACCTTTTCCATCCCATATATGCAACATTAGTGCAAGAAATACACATAGAGCCTGCATTCTAGTACAGGGAGGAGAGTAAAAAATATTCAAAATTTGGAGTGAGAAAGAGGCAAAATATAGAACCATATGCCAAGCTGGTGATCTTTAGAAATGTCCATACCAAATCTCTTGCGATTACAAACATCCTACACAGTATTTCTTGCAAAGTCCATTATCCAGGGAGGAAGTTAAGGAGGACACTTGGCAACCAATGGAGCTATAACATGCCAGACTAAGCCAAGAGCAATGGAGACCTTAGACTGGAGCGAGTCTCGAATGAGACGGATGGAGTGAGGGAGAAGGAATAGAGGCACTTGGAAGACCGCAGGCCAGGAGAAATCAATAGATACACCCACACATTCTCCAGACCCATCTGCTGTGTGTGAACACCCAACACCACCTCAGAGTTGGCATGGAAGAGGCGAAAGCACATTCTGTCCAATTCTTTATGCACAGTTTGAGCAGTCAGTGTACTATATACTGTACTGGTGTTCAGTTGCAAGTTCTTACACTTCTTGTTAAAGGCCACTGCTCTAGTGACCTACAGTGTCCTTAATGAACTTCAGCACAGTAAAAAAAAAAAGTTACAAACATTTTTTGCCAGACTTTTTAGTTTTTTCCAGACTACAGTTTTTTTGGAAGCAGTGTTGTTCGCTTTATAAAAATCCATATAAATGCTGGGGTGGCGTAGCCTAGCTGTTAAAGGTCTGGGCTGGTAAACGAAAGGATTTAGGTTGCTTGAAGTAGGGCTGAACGATTTTGGAAAATAATCTAATTGCGATTTTTTTTTTTTTTTTTTTTTTTTTTTTTTACCAATATTGCGATTGCGATTTAATATGCAATTATTCTTTAAAGCTCTTTAAATCATTGTATAGTATGACCAACACAATATTAGATAGATTAAACATAAATGTTCTTTTCTGTAGGCCAGGCCTGTATGTTACGATGAAATTAGGTGATGCATGAATTGATATGAATGACATTATTTAACAACTACAATCACAGTAGTATATTGACTGATTTGTTGAACTTCCAGCCTTGTAAGCATGTAATAATTATGACAACATAAAGCACTGACAAATAAGCCTGGTGTAAACATCATTATGAAAGTCAGTAACAAATCACGCTAACTAAAGTAATTGCAGAAATATAAAAACAAATCTGTTGCTTTACCACACTCAGTATTTAGGTAATTCAAAGTCACTGTAATAAACATTATGTAAATGTGGATTGCACTTTTTAAACGCTGTCTGTTAACTTTAGACACACTTCAAATAAATAAATAAGAATATATATATATATATATATATATATATATATATATATATATATATATATATATATACATATATATATATATATATATATACATATACATACAGGTGCATCTCAATAAATAAGAATGCCATGGAAAAGTTCATTTATTTCAGTAATTCAACTCAAATTGTGAAACTCGTGTATTAAATAAATTCAGTGCACCAATTCGCTATCTCAACAAATTAGAATACTTCATAAGACCAATAAAAAAAATTTTTTTAGTGAATTGTTGGCCTCCTGGAAAGTATGTTCATTTACTGTATATGTACTCAATACTTGGTAGGGGCTCCTTTTGATTTAATTACTGCTTCAATTCGGCGTGGCATGGAGGTGATCTGTTTGTGGCACTGCTGAGCTGGTATGGAAGCCCAGGTTTCTTTGACAGTGGCCTTCAGCTCATCTGCATTTTTTGGTCTCTTGTTTCTCATTTTCCTCTTGACAATACCCCATAGATTCCATAGATTCTCTATGGGGTTCAGGTCTGGTGAGTTTGCTGGCCAGTCAGGCACACCAACACCATGGTCATTTAACCACCTTTTGGTGCTTTTGGCAGTGTGGGCAGGTGCCAAATCCTGCTGGAAAATGAAATCAGCATCTTTAAAAAGCTGGTCAGCAGAAGGAAGCATGAAGTGCTCCAAAATTTCTTGGTAAACGGGTGCAGTGACTTTGGTTTTCAAAAAACACAATGGACCAACACCAGCAGATGACATTGCACCCCAAATCATCACAGACTGTGGAAACTTAACACTGGACTTCAAGCAACTTGGGCCATGAGCTTCTCCACCCTTCCTCCAGACTCTAGGACCTTGGTTTCCAAATGAAATACAAAACTTGCTCTCATCTGAAAAGAGGACTTTGGACCACTGGGCAAGAGTCCAGTTCTTCTTCTCCTTAGCCCAGGTAAGACGCCTCTGATGTTGACTGTGATTCAGGAGTGGCTTAACAAATTCCTTGACACGTCTGTGTGTGGTGGCTCTTGATGCCTTGACCCCAGCCTCAGTCCATTCCTTGTGAAGTTCACCCAAATTCTTGAATCGATTTTGCTTGACAATCCTCATAAGGTTGCGGTTCTCTCGGTTGGTTGTGCATCTTTTTCTTCCACACTTTTTCCTTCCACTCAACTTTCTGTTAACATGCTTGGATACAGCACTCTGTGAACAGCCAGCTTCTTTGGCAATGTATGTTTGTGGCTTACCCTCCTTGTGAAGGGTGTCAATGATTGTCTTCTGGACAACTGTCAGATCAGCAGTCTTCCCCATGATTGTGTAGCCTAGTGAACCAAACTGAGAGACCATTTTGAAGGCTCAGGAAACCTTTGCAGGTGTTTTGAGTTGATTAGCTGATTGGCATGTCACCATATTCTAATTTGTTGAGATAGTGAATTGGTGGGTTTTTGTTAAATGTGAGCCAAAATCATCACAATTAAAAGAACCAAAGACTTAAACTACTTCAGTCTGTGTGCATTGAATTTATTTAATACACGAGTTTCACAATTTGAGCTGAATTACTGAAATAAATGAACTTTTCCACGACATTCTAATTTATTGAGAGGCATCTGTGTGTATGTGTATATATATATATATAAGTCTATATCATCATCATCATCATCATCATCATGTTTTCAACACATGAGCTCAGTGAAATGTTCTATAATTGGGTGTTAATATTCTGTTCAGTAATTGGTTAAAGCCGACATGGCTGCCACTGCCGCTTACAAAAAGATCAAATATTTTTATCTTTGGCGGCGCCTGCCGCGAAGCGCCGTGCTCGTGGAAGCGGCATGATTTTGGGTGCACGAGCACTGCTTGCGCTCCGCCTCCGCGCCGCCAGCGGTTTGCTGCTTTCCGCATGTCTCCCATTGAAAATGAACTAGACACTCGCGACTGCCGCGTCCCGTGTGAAAGGGTCTTAATATTGATATATTATGCTTCCTCTCACCGTACGTTGATGTCATTCACCGATCGATCTTCAAGTCGAACACACCTCTTTACTCTCGCGTGTCACGTGACAGTGTAATCGCAGAGGCTGTGGTTGAAAAATCGCGTTTTTTCATATCGCGATATTATCGCAAATGCAATTAATCATTCAGCCCTACTTGAAGGATCTTTGAACCGTCATCATTGTGCCCTTGAACAAGACATTTAACCCCAGGTTCCGCTATAGGGAATATTACCACAAGTATTCAGTACAGTGTTTTGGGTAAAACATCATCAAAAAATAACCAGTTAGTGGTTAATTAAGAACTGATAAAAGCATGCAGGAATGTGGGTGGTTTCCATTGTTTTATACTTTTTATTCTTTATTTTATGGATATATGATAACCCCATAAGTTTCAGGAAACTTACTGTAATTGTAGTGTCTTTCTCAAAACATTGTGAATGTTGTGAATGTTTTTCTGCCATAAATATTAGATTATTAATTATTATTTATACGATTAATTTCTTGTTCTCTTTTGATTTTTTTTTTGTTTTTGCACTCTTTTTAGACTTTACACTAAGGTTTTGCTTGAGCAAACAAAATGGGTTAACAAAAAACCTTGCAAATGTCAAGTTCTGTTAGATGAAGGCACTTGGAAAATTCAAATGATTAAAAAAAAACATATTTAAACCACTTCACATTATTTAATAAAATGATGTTTTTATACGAATACCTTTTTATTTTTAAACCGTTTTAATGACTGAAAAGTAAAGGCACATATTTGTCACCATAGTTCATTTTAAACGTAATTTTAAATTATTTATATTATTAATTTCTTATTCTCTTTTGATTTTTTTTTTTTATTATTTATTTATTTATTTTTTTGTTTTGCACACTATTTAGACTTTACGCTAAGGTTTTCCTTGAGCAAACAAAATTGTTAAAAAAAAAAAAAAAACTACAAATGTCAAGTTCTGTTAGAGGAAGGCACCTGGAAAATTCAAATAATAATAAAAAAATAAAAAAATCATATTTTAACCACTTCACATTTTTTAATAAAATGTTACTTAGATTGTAGAATGATACTTTTTTATATGAATACCTTTTATTTTTAAACCCTCTTAATGACTGAAAAGTCAAGGTACATATTTGTCATTGTCATATTTTTAATTACTGTTGAACAACCTCAAGGGCATGGAGGTGATAAAGCTGGATTTTACTTTTAGTGACAGTTTATTGAACTTTATGGTTCTAATAGCATTTGGTCCATAAATGGGTCTAAATGTGTTTGATCTTAATTACATGTATTTTAGATGAATCGTGCATTCAGGCATCACAAAGACTCATCAAGCACCATTGTGCCATTTAATGTCCATCTGTTTCATCCAAAGGTTAACATGGGGTGCACTTGTTTGAATGTGTAATCACAGTATCCCCAGACTTAGTGGTTACAAAATGTACTGTCTCAGAACTTACTGTGTGCATTTGTCTGCAGCATTCCAGAATGATAAGGGCTATAGGCTATAATTGGTCCCTGTGCACTGGGGTAGGAGAAGAGCCCTTTAAGTGAGATAAAAAATGCATTTGACAACCCAGTGAAGGATCCAGATTGAGACCCTCTGATGACAGGCATTTCACTTTTCTACATTACAGTATGTCCCCCACTGTAAATGCTTGTTCCATTCTTTGTTCCTCTACTCTTAATCTCTGCCTCTGTTTGTCTGCTCTTCTCTCGTCCTCCCTCCCTCCCTCCCCCTGTTCCTCATCACAGCTTCACCTCAAGCTCTAGTTCTAATTTTCCCCATTTTTAGCAATGTCTTGACTTCCCTTTCAACTTCTCCTGACAGCATACTGTATCTTAATTAAAACGGGACCCTCAAAAAAAAGAACAACTAATGAAAGAAGAAGCTGTTAATTACACAACAAGGTCACAAGCCTTTTACCTTCACAGCTTAATTGTGGCCTTGATTGTGTTTCTGCCTCATTTTTTATGCAAACGCCAGACTGACAAACTAAGTTAATTGTTGCCCGGGCGCTTCTGGAGGGTCACACATTTTTGTGTGTCTGCAGAGCTAGTGAGCGTGTGCATCCGTGCAAGTGTGATACAAATTGAACTTTGTTTGACATTATGTGCGTTCTTTCTGTCACTTTATGAGCGTGTATGCATGCTGACGCATCACTTTTTTCCTAGGATCCCTGTCAAGATCCTTCAGGGTGACTGTTAATTACCCTTCATGGCCTTCCTGCCCTGTACATCCATTTATCTTCAGCTGAGCGCCTCATTTCTCAACAAGGGTCACTGTGACCTTTAAATCCCTTACAGACCTACAGTACCAGTGTCCACCTACCCTTGCCATCGATCCTGTCATGTATAGATCCATGTCTTCCCAACCATTTTACTTACTTTCGATTTCCAAAGGTGGACCACCCTGTCATTTCCGTGGCCAATTGTATTAATGACTCTTAGGCACTAAAGTCAGAGGCGCTACAGTTTTGGGTTAGGGTCATGAGATCTTTTCATAACCTTTTTTCGTATATCTTGCCATGGTCAATACCTCCCCCTCAATCCCTTCCTTCCTTAAGGTCACTGAATTTTTTTTTATAAACGTTACTTTATTCTATGTATCTTGACCTGGTCTAGCAGGTCCAATCCAGCTGGAGGGCCAATGTCCTGCAGAGTTTAGCTCCAAACTGCCCAAAAACACTTGCCTGGAAGTTTATAGAAATCCTGAAGACCCTGATAGTTTTGGGTTGAGGTAAGTGGATTTTCTCATAAATTTGCATTTGTCCATGCATTTTGGCTCGGCCCATATCAATCCCTCTCATTTCCTTCCTTCCTTTCTTTCATTTCCTCTCCTTTCTTTTCCCCTTTTTCTTTTCTCCCCCAATTTTCCCTCTTGCGTTCCCCGCTTTTTGATTATTTGGCATGGCATAATTGTGGCATGTTACTTGGAAGAATTATCTGTTATCGTTCTTAACCTCTACGCCATTGATCATGGAAATGTGACCAGCCTCCAGAAATCCGTTTGTCTTCAAGAAATGGAAATCAATCGACAAACACGCCTCTCATCTTTTGTATTATAATTAAATTGTCAGGTTTGCTGCTGACTAACCTGTTCAGAAGGATATGTTTGTACATTTCACAGCAATTTGTTTGTAAGGCTTGTCAAGTCTTTTGCAACTGCAAAACTTTAAGGAATGACTTATTTTCAACTTTGCTTTATCACTTAATGTTCAAGCTGAGCCTCACGCCCTGAAAGTGAAAGGGGAAAATGAAAAAAGGGGGATCCATTACCTGAGCTAACAATAAGGAGTGGTGTTTGTTTGAGGCTGCAAATGTGCCCAACCTGTCATGCTTAGATATTTCTGAGAGATGTTGCAAATTTGCCTGCATCTCATTCGCTACCCCGTTCTCATTCTCCAAACCCAGCATCCTCATCAGTCGGACACCCTTCAGTGATTCAGAAACGAGGTTTTACTTTTTTTTTCCCCTTTTCCATCTCTCTCAATTTCTTGAGTGCCGCACCTGAAATTGCTTTGACATTCAGATGCAAACAGAACCATTGACACCCGTCTGATGGGTTTGCAGTGCAAATGGACAGGGCTCGCTCTCCTTTCCTCTCTGCTTTCCGATCTCATCCCTCTCTCCCAGCCTAATGAGGGAAAGCTGATAGCTTGCTTTCTCAGATCAGGCAGACGGGGATATGGGCATGTTGAAATTGGGGTTTGAGGGGACAGGGGTAGTGTCACCGAAAGCCTACAGGAAATCAATTTCACAAGTGCCGTCTCCCCACTGTGGAACGCTACCCCGGTGTCTGCAAGGAGCAAAAGTGATACAGACAAGACAGTTCTCTCACACTCTCAAGGAGACACGTGAATGGATTAGTACACTTATTTAATATTGCATTGGCACAGTGGATTTTCTCACCTTCCCTTTCCCTGTCCTTTCTTCCATCAAATCCTTCCACGCTTCCTCCTTTCCCTCTTTTTATCATCCTTTACATCTTTGTGACTTTTCCTTTCTGTCTGCCATCCTTCTTTGCGTTCATTCCTACTTTACTTCTCATTCTTTTCTTCTTTATTCCTTCCAACTTTTCCTCTTGCTTTCCTTTTTACCCCCTTCCTTTGTTCCTTACCTCCTACCACTCACTTGTCCACTTCCTTTTTCTTCTCCTCCCTCCTCCATTTTTACTTTCCTTTTTTCCTTTCCTTCCTTCCTTCCTTTTCCTTATGCCTTTCTTCCATTCCATCAGTTTTTCCAGCGTTCTTCCTTGCACGTTCCCTCCAACCTCTTTTTTTCCGTTTTTTGTTTCCTTCCATCCTTCTTTCTTTTACATTTCCTTCCTTTCTTCTGTCCATCTTTCCTCCTTCTAGTTTTCTCTTATTTTCTGCACTTTCCTCTTCATATCACTATGCAAAAACACTTATAATTTATGTAGTTCTACTGTACCTGTGTTACAAGGTTCCCCAGGCTCTTCTGTGAGAAATTACACACGTGCACGTGTGAGTTGAAGAGGACTATGTGAATGCAATGACCTGAATGCACAAATTCACGTGACAGGAGCATCGTGCACACATGTAGCGATGTCTGGCTCCTCACAGATCTGCTCAGCCCTGTGTCTCTCCATCAGGGGCTTGAGCTCGGGCTCGGGCTCAGCTCTGGGCATTTACAAATCTCCTTCGGACTTGGCTAAATGGAAACCATCCATCAGAGGTGACAGGAAGCAAACAAATCCCCAACATTAGCTGCTTGGACACTTTTGATGATGTCATAAGCCTCTAGAGGTGGCTGACCTAATGTGGTTCATTGGGGAAGGAAGGGAGAACACAGAGTGCAAGATCAGTAGATGAAGTGAGTGTGCAAACCAACAAGGGTTGACAGAACTCTTTTATACAGAATGGTGTAAAAGTCCAAGATGGTGAGCGAAGGGAGTGGTCATTGACTTGGGGCGTAGCAGATCTGTGTTTTAATAAGAGAACTGCATTGATGAGGATTGATCAGTGGGTGGTGTGGGAGTTGGAGGCTGGGATGCAAGCCCCTTGAGGCAGAGCTCGGATCATTCTTGCCCTGATTAGGATTAAGGCCAAGCAGTGTAATGTCCTCTAATTCTGACTCTCGTCCACGGTTTTTCTATTGTTCTGTTGGTAGAGATAATCAGCATTGGATTTGAGAGTGTGAGAGGGGGGATTTAGGGGAAGATGGAGAAAATGGGAGAAAGCGAGAGGCTGAGAAAGAGGATAAGAGTAGAATACAATGAAAATAAAAGAAGAGTGAAGAAAAGTGGTGAGGTGTGTTAAGAGGATCAGATATGAATGTGATATCAGAATGATATCAGAATGAATGTGATGGACATGCAGAGAAAGAATCCCCAGTCTTGACACCCTAAGGACATCTCCTTTGTCTCTCTCTAAATCCCACTTAAAAGGACTCTATGTCCAGTTTGAGTGATTTATGGCTGTTATGTTAACCATGACTAGATTTTTCTGAGGAAAATTTGAGTGGTTATTACTCTAAACCTCCGTGATGTCATGTGATTTGGATTTCTGAGTATCATTTAGCATGTTGGTAGGGTATTTTGGGTGGTTGCCACAGTAGTTACTGGCTCAGTAAGTAGAGAGCCCAGACCTAAATCTCTATAAATTTCTGTTCCCAAACAACAGATTTGATTTTGCTGCTGATACCAGACCACTGAAGGTGATTATGACATTTGAGATTTGGAAAAAATTTGGAAAAAATTTGCAGTCTGATTAATGCAGAGGCCATATCAATGTCACTATAATCACTGTTGCAAAATGCACAGTTTTTGATGGAAAAACCGAATGTTGGTTACCTGTGCAACTTGAATGGGTTATTATAGCCCTTTTAAACCCAGTGGTCTAAATTGTCACAGGAGCGTGAAGAGCGCGTGATAGGCAGGACCTTTAAAATAGACCTTTCACTCCTTCATTTATGTGGATTTATTCCATTCGCAAGGGATTCTTTCATAAATTGGAATTAGCAGCATTGAGGCAGTGATCTGAATATGATGACATGAATTATTGATTCCCTGACAGCTGCTTGCAAATCTAGCCTGACATTTGGAAATAAGACGGCATGGAATTATAGCCCAAAAATAATGAAGGCCATTTGTGTTGAGACGAGAGAAGGAGAGAAAAGCAAACGTTTTTTGGACTTATTAATATTCATTAATACCTCCTGTCGGAGCACCATTGAAACAATTCATTGTTCACGTTTACTGTGTTACGTTCTTTATGATTTATTGATGTGTGTTCGAAAGAGTTGGGTGGTTATGAAGAGAACGTTCAGTGAAATCTGATTGCTCATACAAAACCAGATCATTGTCAGTTAGACTCAGTGATTTCAGATTTTATTTCTAGTATTGTTTTTCCTTGTCTTGCAATCCTTCTTTCCTTAAATTATCTAAAAAGCTGCACTTACTAAGTAGGCCTAGTCGTTTTGTATTAAACTCATTCTGCATGTATATTTTAATCTTTCTTATGGAAATTCAGCATGTTCGCATTACCTGTGTTTTCTCTTGAATTAATTGCTTCTGTTTCTATTATTCTCATTTGTGAGTCACTTTGGATAAAAGTGCCTGTTAAATGAACAAATTTTAATGATTTGTTTGTTCTCAATTAGACTATAAATGATGCATAATTTTAGATGATAAAATGAGGCATAAAATTAGGCAGAGAATGTCCTAAAAATTGCAAACTTGTATATGCTATACCTCCTACATTCCAAAGTGTAATTCTGAAAGCTTGATCCACATTCCCTGTAGATATTTGGCATTTACCTTTATGCTGGATTCTCTGCAACCTGGACCCCTGGCGTGACTTTTTGCTCGATCTGCATTATAGTTCCTTGTGGCACTATAGAGCCAATCATCTCACTGGTTTCTGTGAAGCAACCCCTGCTGATGCCACATTAGATAAATTGATCCATATGTAGCCAGCTGGTCTGTTGTGGAATTAAAAAAAAAAAAAAAAAAAAAACGGATCACTGGGAATTTCTGTGTAATGTCAGCAGATATGGGTTGTAATCTCATTCCCTTCAGTGTGTTTGGCTTTAACTGCCTTCAGTTAGTTGGCTGTCTTGTTTTGCCACAGTCCTCCTGGAAGTGTTAAAGTCAAAGTGCATTGCGGTTTAAAGTCAGGTTTTAAAGACAGCAGCGAAAACAAACAGTGGCGTACAAACACAGGTCCACAATGTTTGCAGTCATTTTTGTTAGTGCTGTTTGCAGGAATTAATCTGACAAGCCATGAGATTGGTGAGCTTTGCTTTCACATTTCATTCGTTATAATACTGAGATGTGCTTGTGTTTTGGTTTGTATCTGCGTATGTCTTCTGAATGCATAGATTTGGATGCCATATCACTTTTTTTGTTGTTTTTCCCATTGTCTGTCTGATTTCCCTTGCCTCGCTGGAAAAGTACACAGCATGTCTGTGCTACTTTTAGGGCTTGTAGGGCGGAATCCAGTTATAACAATGGAATTAACTGTATAACATGGAATGTCATGGAATTTGCCATATTTTGGATGGATACATCAAAAGTATGTCTGTACAGGTAAATCAAAACGCGATATAGACTAGTGTCTGTGAATATTAAGCAAAAATACCATTTAAATATGAATCCTGCATGTTCTGTGTGTCTCTGTGTGAATGAATGGCGCAGATGTGCGGTTTTGTTTGCTGCACACATACAAAAGCGCATGTGACGCTTTTTGGAAAAAAATAAAACGGATTTCATAGGGCCCTATACTTGGGTCATTTTTTTGTGTGTGCATCTGTGTATCCATGTGCATATTCATTGTACCTGTATGTTTTCCAGAGAATTGTTTTCATGACCCTATCAGTGCATTGAGGCAATGATGAAGTGATTTGTTCCTCTTTTGTAAGTTGTTTTGGAAAAAATGTCTGCCAAATGCATAAATGTGAACATAAATGATTGTACATAATGATCAGAAAATTAGGGGATGGACAAACGGATGGTTTGTGCTTTTGTGCTTTTGGGTTTTTGCTTTTTTAAAAAGGCCTTTTTTCAGTTTGGCCCAACTCATTCTTTGTGAGACGATTGAGTCGACCATTAAGATGTGGGACTTCCTTTTCTTTCCTACAGCCCCCATTTGAACATTGCGATTCATTGTTGCACAAGTGCTCTGTCCCCTCTTACAGTCGCTGTTCACACTCACAGCAGTTACTTTATGAGCGTGAGCTTCCTTCACTTATTGCAACAAATAGCCCCTTAATCATGTGTAATATGAACCTCATTAGTTTCAAAGGATTTTGTTCCTGAAGGCACAATGGCATGTAGGTTTTTTTTCTCTTCAAGTAGCATTTTATACTCCCAAGTGGATCTTTTATGTCAGCTAATAAGGTCTAAAGCCATGTACTCTTTTCTAGTCTCAAGTTGTAAGTATTGCCATTTTTCAGGGTTGTATTTAATTCTGCCGCTAGAAGCTACAGGTTTTGTTGTCTCAGAATCTGTAATGGATTCTTTGCTGTGTGTTATGTCTTTTGCCAGCCTGTCCCCTGGGCACCTACAAGATGTCGTCACGACAGCAAGAGTGTTTCCCGTGTCCGGCTAACAGCAAGGCTGAAGAAGAGGGCTCTGTGCTGTGTGTGTGCGAGGACGACCACTTCAGAACTCCACTGGACCCTCCATCCGCACTCTGCACGCGTAAGTCAGTCTGCTTCTATGTGGTGTGAATGTATATGTGTGCATTTGTGTGTGTACAGGTATTTATTTATGCGTGTTCTCATGTTTGTACAGTCCAATCCTGTTGATTCCTGGTTTAATTTTGTTTACAATGGGGTTTAGCACTGCCAACAGGAATGTTGTGTTTGTTGTGTGTACAGTTGATGTATTGGTGATATGTGGTAACAATTTAGTTTAGAGTCCAATTCTCACTATTAACTAGTTGCTTATAGGGCTGGACCAGAATATTCAATTATTCGAATATTCGTTCGGTGGGTTGGCATTCGATTTTCAATTTTGAGATTCGAATATACTTCTATTTTTTTTTTTTCAACTTGTCTGCCTGGCTGAACATCTGCACCAGCAACAGACCGTTCACCAATGAAAGACGTTCGTGCTGACCTATAGCATGCATACGTATATTTCATGAAAAATCTTCTATTGTGAGCGCACTTGCTGCACATCTACATTTGAAATAACGAACTTAAGCGCGCAAAAGACGCGACGTGAACGGACCCTCTGCTATCACAAGACCGAATGCGATGCATGCATTTTCTTTCTCAACAGTTTACATTTAGGCCACTCAAGACAAAACTGACTGTGCGATGATACTCGCCAGGACAGCCATGTTGACTTTGTTTTGTGTGTATTTGGCCCTTAAGCTTGTGGTGGCTCCTGCCGGTGCTGTGAGAAATCATTCTCAAGATCTTGGGGTTTTGATGCCAGAAGAGAGACTTTATTATCATTAGACGATAAGGCCGAGAAAACTCTTCAGGGCGATCTATCGAATATGTATCTGTACACTCTTTTATACAGTTTTTCTCTAGGTGTGTTCAAGTCATTTCATACATAGTCGTTTTACCTTTTTTGGCTATGTATCCAGCCTGCCACCCAGAAGCAGACAGGAAGCCTTCATTTTATGTTCCGTGAAAGTAAGGGCCTCATCATATATTTTGTGTCAAAACAGGACACGTAGCCTCACCATATGTCTGCATGTTCCATTCATGCAAGCCTCTACACACAGGCAGATACAAGATTATAATAGTTGGATAACATAATTGGCTATATTCACATTGATTATACTTGAATAATTCATATTTTGATTAGCTTCGTAAAATTACGATTGAACCACTGATATCACATGGACGATTTTACCGATGTCCTTTTTACGTTTCTGGATCTGGGAACATTGCAGTTGCATTGCTGTCTATGGGAGGGTCAGAGAGCTTTCAGATTTCATCAAAAATATCTTAATTTGTGTTCTGAAGATGAACGAAGGTCTTACGGGTTTGGAACGACATGAGGGTGAGTAATTAATGACAGAATCTTCGTTTTTGGGTGAACTAACCCTTCAATTCTACTACATACCTAAACTTAACATCTTCCTTACTAACTATTAATAAGCAATAAATTAGGATTGTTAATTAAGAATTGGTCCCCAAACTGAAGTGTGACCATATATATTATAATGTACAGTTCACTATAGTAGTTACACTGTTAGAGTTATTTATTTATTAGTTATTCACACAGTTAAAGATAATGTGTTTCATTTTTTTCACTTTTGAAATATTTTCTATCCTAGCTTAATATGAATTATTAGCCATTGTTAGCCAACTGTGAACCAATCATAGTTTGGTGTCACTGTAAAGTGCTCCAAAAAGCCTGACACAGCAGCGTTAGCGCAGCTGTTAGCTATTTGTTTGCTTACCAATGGCAGATGTGGTAGTGAAAACCATTTCCAAAACAATTGTTATTTTTTGCTATTCTGTTTAGTGGCTCTGGTGGCACAGAAATCACACACTTAACCTTTCAATTCTTGTGTGACCAGCCCTTTATTCTGGGCTGAATGAGTCTCGGTGAGTGCTTATGACTTTTATTTACACCATTAATTACTGTATTGATTAGGCTGCTGTTATATGAGTGAGAGAAAGACTGTGTTATCATGTTAATGATAGTATCGATTCTACAGTCACTCTTATGAGCAGATGCCACCAGTTTATTATTGTGTGTGTGTGTGTGTGTGTGTGAGAGAGAGAGAGAGAGAGAGAGAGAGAGAGAGAAAAATGTCTATAATGACTGTAAATGACTGAAGACAAAGATTTGAAAGGAGGAGAGACATGATATGGACTGCATTACTTTTCTATGTGTATTTTGCATGCCGTTCTGTTTTGGTAATGTGCCTGTGTGTAGGTGTGTTTGTCTGTACCCTAGTGTATGTGCTACATAAGTGAAAAAGCACTGCTGTGTGTGTGTGTGTGCGTGTGTGCATGTGCGTGTGTGCGCGTGTGTGTGTGTGTGTGTGTGTGTGTTGGTTTTTGTGGTTTAGGAGGACTTTTGACCTGAATACGCACCAGCATTACAGGGACATTTGGGTTTATGAGGACAGGGGCCATGTCCTTATAATTCCGACAGTGTATATGCCTTTCTCAATGTCCCAGAAGCTCCCTCTCAAAGTTTCGCGCCATGTCCTTACACACCACAAAACCCTGAAATTTTACTATACACAGTGTATCCTCTGAGCTCGAGAGTGCGCCCCTGCAGCCCGGACCCGGTACTACACCTGCGTCATCGAAAATCTGCATATTTTACACTTGTGTAAGTTTGGAGGCCGCTGATTGGCTAATCGCGAAAACAAGATGGCGCCGGTGGGCGGGGCTACATCATGACGCTATGTAGCTTCGGAGAAGTTTAATTATTTAAACATTATTTTCTATAATTAATCGATTGTATATGAATATATTAGTGCATAGTGATCCTGCAATTAAACGTATTCCTTAAATTTCATATTATAAAGTATGAAACTGACTTGAAAGCTGTAATCAGTCAGTTTAATATGGAGAAATTAATGTAATGCTATTAATGTAACGTTAATCCTAACCGTAAAGTTAACACCAAGGCTTATAGATGGTTATTTAAATACATATTAATATTATAATTAATATTATAAATCCCGTTTACACGTGCTCTAATCAGAGTGAGCGTGACGTTTTGTAACTTCCTGTTTGGACCTGACGGAGTCTGCACCTGAAGCGAAGACACCTGAGCCTGTTTGAGACAACCATTATACGAAAGGTAAGTTATGCTGCTGTTAAACCGTTTCTCTGAGAGTTTGTGGCTCAGTTTGTCTTGTTCGTGAGTGTCTTGTAGGCTCGTTGCGGCCTTTGCTCGTTAGTTAGAAAGCAGCTAGCACGTGATGCTAACGGCGCTAGCATATTTACAATAATTGTCAGTCTATTAATAGTTACTTCGGACGAGAATCAGCAGTGCTTGTCAGTTTTAACTTATTTTCGTTTACAGTATAACTGTAACTGTAATAGCATAGTCTAGCCATCATAATAATGTGTTGTCATGACTACAGTCTGTGAAGGGGAGGGGCTTCCACTCAGTACAGTATCCTGACATGCCAGTTCTGTTAAATATTACTACTGTTCGGCTTGGTTTAAGGAGATTATTACTTATTACTTATGAAAACTTACTGTGCAAAATAAATAAAGACACCTTTATTTGTATAGTGCTTTATAGAATACAGATTGTCAAAGCACTTTTACAAAGATAACCAGGCAAAATAGTATATTCAGCATATGGTCAGTATACATCATATTCTGTCCCAGTAGAACTGTCATAATTATTTTTTAAGCTGAAAGAAACAAACTTAATATTGTCAAATAGAATCCAATAGTTGTTGTTGTTATTATTATTATTATTATTATTATTATTATTATTATTATTATTATTATTATTATTAAAGCAGACACATCAAACGATGGCTGAAGTGAAAAGGAGAAGGAGAAAGCTCAAGCCAATGGAGGAGGCCATACAGTTTTCACTTCTACAGAAAGACAAAAATGGGCTTGATGGCAGATTCATCAGTGATTTTAAAGGTGAGTTAAATATTTTGATTGAGCCAAGTTAAAGGTATAGTTCAAAAGTGAAGATTTTGTCATCATTTAGTCACCCTCAAATTGTCTCAAACCTCTATAAGTTTCTTTCTTCTGTTGGGCACAAAAGAAGATATTACTAAACATTTGATGGTTAGTAAATGATGACAATTTTCTTTTTTTTTTTGCTTGAACTATGCCTTTAGAGTGACTCGTGTAATAAAGTTGTCTCAGGTTCATTATGTGTTGTTCTCAGTGATGGTTTTACCTCTCTATTGTTGTTTAGGGAGAGGTGTGTTCAGCTGTACTGAGTTTGATAAAGGAGACTTCCTGCTGGAATACAGAGGCGACCTCATAAGCAAAGATGAATATGAGCGGAGGCAAAGGATATATCATGATGCACTTAAAGTTTTCATGTTTGAGTTTCGCTACAACGGAAAACTCCTCTGGTATGTACAAGTGTTTGATGCACGTTTATTGATAATTAAATTACATGATTCAAAATGTAGCAGTGGACATGTCCGTGGTTAAGAGTACAGGTTTTGCTAAAATGATCAGTTATGTGTTCTCAAAGCTTGATGACTTAAATGATTGGTGATCATCACAAAGAATATGATCTCTGCTGGTCCTAAGTTTTCAGTGCTGATATTGTCTGTCATTTGTTTAGTGTCGATGCAGCCCGAGATGACGGTTCTCTTGGGCGACTTGTAAACGACGACCATATTAACCCAAACAGCAGGATGAAGACTATCTCTGTGGCTGGAAAACCTCACTTATGCTTATTTGCAACAAGGAGCATCTGTCCTGGTGAAGAGATCACCTACGATTACGGTGATTCTGAGTGGCCATGGCGATGCACGGTATTGAAACATCTACACTGTCAATTCTGATTTATTGGATTATAGTAAAGATTAACCCCCGGTTTCACAGACAAGGCTTAAGCCTAGCCCAGACTAAAATGTAAGTCTAAGCTGTTTCAATTGAAAGAAACTTGCACTGATTGATCTTAAAATATGTTAGTGCTTTTGTTTTGTCTCAAGATACACACCAGTAATGTTTTTTTTTTTTTTTCTAAGGCACGTTTATAAAAATTACTTAAATGTCCTAATTGAACTATGGACTGCTCCTGGCTGAGTCTAAGCCCTGTCTGTGAAACCAGGCCTAAAAGTGTTATTTGTCAGTTGTAACCCAAGTTAATGTTAGTGACTTCTTATGCATTACATTACATGCATGTTCATTCCAGTATGTCACATTGTGTGTATGTTTACACCTGTATTACGAGGACCGTGTTTTATGAGGACCATCATAAGAACATGTTCCTGTGTGTATGTTTACACCTGTATTACGAGGACCGTGTTTTATGAGGACCATCGTAAGAACATGTTCCTGTGTGTATGTTTACACCTGTATTACGAGGACCGTGTTTTATGAGGACCATCGTAAGAACATGTTCCTGTGTGTATGTTTACACCTGTATTACTAAGAACATGTTCCTGTGTGTATGTTTACACCTGTATTACGAGGACCGTGTTTTATGAGGACCATCATAAGAACATGTTCCTGTGTGTATGTTTACACCTGTATTACGAGGACCGTGTTTTATGAGGACCATCATAAGAACATGTTCCTGTGTGTATGGTTACACCTGTATTACGAGGACCGTGTTTTATGAGGACCATCGTAAGAACATGTTCCTGTGTGTATGTTTACACCTGTATTACTAAGAACATGTTCCTGTGTGTATGTTTACACCTGTATTACGAGGACCGTGTTTTATGAGGACCATCGTAAGAACATGTTCCTGTGTGTATGTTTACACCTGTATTACGAGGACCGTGTTTTATGAGGACCATCATAAGAACATGTTCCTGTGTGTATGGTTACACCTGTATTACGAGGACCGTGTTTTATGAAGACCATCATAAGAACATGTTCCTGTGTGTATGTTTACACCTGTATTACTAAGAACATGTTCCTGTGTGTATGTTTACACCTGTATTACGAGGACCGTGTTTTATGAGGACCATCATAAGAACATGTTCCTGTGTGTATGTTTACACCTGTATTACGAGGACCGTGTTTTATGAGGACCATCATAAGAACATGTTCCTGTGTGTATGGTTACACCTGTATTACGAGGACCGTGTTTTATGAAGACCATCATAAGAACATGTTCCTGTGTGTATGTTTACACCTGTATTACGAGGACCGTGTTTTATGAGGACCATCATAAGAACATGTTCCTGTGTGTATGTTTACACCTGTATTACGAGGACCGTGTTTTATGAGGACCATCATAAGAACATGTTCCTGTGTGTATGGTTACACCTGTATTACGAGGACCGTGTTTTATGAGGACCATCATAAGAACATGTTCCTGATGTTTGATTGAAGAATCTCAGTGTGTCATTTGTTTGAAAAAAGCCTGGTATTTGAAGACCCTAGTTATTACCATGACATTGGGCTGCATGGTTGTGAAATATTAGGCTTAACACGGATCATTCACAGCTCATTGTGGCCATATATGATATTGAAAACTTATAATTGTTATCTTTAGATTATGTATATTGTAATAGAAGTTGCTAAAAAGCCTTGTTTGAAATTGACTTTCAGGCAGTATTGTGCAGTTTTATCATATTTTTGTCACATTATATTAATTTTTTTTGCTTTTTTAATTTAAATAACTTTCTCCAAGATTGCATATTAATTTATTCGCAACTTATTTTCAGATGATAACTGAGAAGAGTCAGTGTCTAAAGAACTCTGAACAAGGCACAGCAGCTATGAAGGTATCCAAAAAGTTCTTGTAATAATTGTGTTAGTCCTTAAAGAGTAGAACAGATTACATTGTCTCTTAGAAACAGATGTGAACATTGTTTGCTGCATTATTGTGGGTGTAAAAAGTGAGCCTTGGCCACATGCTGTACATCTAATGCAGACGCTGTGTCTCAAATAACCACCGTTTCTCTCATACACAGAAATGCTTGAACTAAGGGTGCTGTCCAAATTTGTCTAGTTACCAATGTCCCGGTAATAATAAGGATACTAATAGACCAGACCTTTGTCAAACTAACAAAACTGTGACTCTTCAGTCAAGTCAAGAACATGTTCTTATGTGGTCCTCATGAAACAGGTTCCTCATAGCACAGGTTTTAACATACACACAACCTGACATACTGGGATGAACGTGCATGTAATGCAGTGCAAAAAAAAAAAAAAAAAATGAACATTATCTTGGGTAACACTTATATATTGAAATTGATTTGAAATGTTGTAATCTTACTTGTATATTACATTGATAAAATATATAAGCAAGATTATGAAATAATTTTATATCTATATTTTAAATCAGTATTTCATGCACACATTTATTCTCAATGTTACAAATGTCTAATTTAATATTTTCTAGGCTCTTAGTGAGGTTGAACTATCCACTCTTGAAGTCCACACTCTGTCCCAGTCAGAAGTCAGAGACGTAGAGAAGGTATTGTGAATTATTTTTGTTTGTTTTTATAATTTTTTTTTTTTAATCATTTTTAATTTTCTATGTTTTAAATCAGTATTTCATGCACACATTTATTGCCTCAATCAATGTTACAAGTGTCTAATTTAATATTTTCTAGGCTCTTAGTGAGGTTGAACCTTCCACTCACACTCTGTCCCAGTCAGAAGTCAGAGACGTGGAGAAGGTATTGTGAATTATTTTTGTTTGTTTTTATAATTGTGTTTTTTTTTATTATCATTTTTAATTTTCTATGTTTTAAATCAGTTTTTCATGCAAACATTTATTGCCTCAATCAATGTTACAAGTGTCTAATTTAATATTTTCTAGGCTCATAGTGAGGTTGAACCATCCACTCTTGAAGTCCACACTCTGGTCCTGTCAGAAGTCAGAGACGTAGAGAAGGTATTGTGATTTTATTTTTGTTTGTTTTTATAATTATATTATTTTCATTTTTAGTTTTATATCAGTTTTAAATCAGTATTTCATGCACACATTTATTGTCTCAATCAATGTTACAAATGTCTAATTTAATATTTTCTAGGTTCATAGTGAGGTTGAACCATCCACTCTTGAAGTCCACACTCTGGCCCTGTCAGAAGTCAGAGACGTAGAGAAGGTATTGTGAATTTGATTTATTTATAAAAAAAATTATTTCATGTTGTCAGTGATCAGACTGGAAAAGGTCATTCATTATACATTTGGACAATCCCTGAATCCTTTGTCTGCAGTATTTATTTTTTATTTCCATTTCCTTAATTTAAGGTGGCTCCAAAGAAGGACCAGTTACCATTGGATCAGGACTGTGTTGAGAAGGTAATAAAATGCGCATTGCATAATTTTAGAAAATGCTAGATTGATGTTGTAAGAAATCATCTCTACATGAGCCTTGCTTTTTTCATTGTTTTCAGATGTCACCTGTCAAAGAGCATGTGTTAAATGAGGAGCAGAGCTTTTGTGCCCCTGCTGAAGGAGTTAAGGAGGTATTCACATGTTTCGGGTGAACTGTTATTAGTGCAACAGTGAATGCTCTGAAGACCATCTCTGCATGGGCTGTGATATACTTAGGAATAGTATTTAATTAATGATCTGTTTTCAGTAATATCCAGTAATATTAGTCAATGTCTAAATCAGGGGTGCCCAAACTCAGTCCTGGAGGGCCGATGTCCTGCAGAGTTTAGCTCCAACTTGCCTCAACACACCTGCCAGGAAGTTTCTAGTATGCCTAGAAAGAGCTTGATTGGCTGGTTCAGGTGTCTAATTGGGGTTGGAGCTAAACTCTGCAGGACACTGGCCCTCCAGGACTGAGTTTGGGCACCCCTGGTCTAAATAAAGATTAGTAGTAATCTATTAAGACATTTTAAGGTCTGTAATGTAAATGTTCTTTAATGATTGTAAGTGATCTTATTAACTGAATGACCACAACTTCACTGTCACTAAAAATACATTAAATGATTATTGAAAGACAGTGTAGCTCGTAACGTAGTTTCACATGCATGTTTTAGGATCTTTCTTTTTTGCTGTAATTTCACATTCACTGATGTTTTTTCTTCACAGGTCTGCAAACATGTTGTGGTCACTTCAACAATCTCAAGCATGGACAAATGTGCTGAATGCGTGGGACCTGTAGCAGCACTCAAATGGATTGGCCTGAGATGCAAATGTTAGTATGGTGTCTTGTTCTATATGCAGCATGATGTGTCTTAATTCATTTTAGTATCACTAATTTATGTTATGAATTCAGCTCAAATTTGTATAACTGTTGAAGTGTGTGATCAGTAGGAGATATCGGATGATTGTTTATGCACAGATATGTAATACCATTAACAATAATAGGGCTGTAATATTGTTTTCACCTTTATTCTATGTTTAGGCATAGAATCCCATGTTAGCAGTTGAACATGTCCTGACACATGGCATTTCTCTCATAGTGTGCTCCAGTTTTTGGCACAAGTCCTGCTATTCGAAGCTTCATGAATGGAATGGAAACCAGTCATCGTGGGTAAGAGAATATTTGATTCTATGACTTTGTTCCTTATTTTTATGAGTTATCGGTTCTGTAAATTAATCATAAATATCTTGACAATAGGAAGTAAGTTCAGAGGAAGATGAGCTGTCAGATGAGGAATATATACCAGAGTCTGAGTCAGACAATCAGTCAGACAGTTCAGATGAGTTGACAACAAGACCAGCAAGTTACGATCAAGCTAATCTCCTCTCAGATATACAGGAAGCAGCATCCTCTAAGTTTAGTGAACCTCAGAGATCAGATGTAACTGCCCTGAATGTGTCTAAGGGCAAAGGAAAAGGAGACTTAAAGGCCAGGGAAGCAGCAAGTGTGTATGATGAGTCTGACTTACTTTGCCATGAGGAGCAGTTGACTGATGTTGAGACAGACAGTGATTCAGACCGTTCTGGTGAACATCACCTTCCCAGAAAGCAAGGCTCAGTGTTACGCAGGTCAACAGATGTGCTTATATCACCCCAATCACACAATAGAAAGGACAGTAGTGAGAAGCTTTTGAATGCAAAAAGCACAGCTACGTTGAGAGAGGAAGAGAGGGAAAGCAGCGTGGCTGAAGAAGATCAGTGTGTGCAGTCAGCAAAAATCTCCTGTTCAGCAAATAGTAAGAATTATTGTTACATCTGCGGGAAACCACAGTCCAAGTTAGCGCGCCATTTGAAAACTCATAAGGATGAAGTTGAAGTTGCGCAGGCTCTGTCACTCCCGGTTCACTCGAAAGAACGTAAAGCAATGCTGCAAAAGCTCAGGAACAAGGGCAACTTTCAGCATAACACAGATGTTTTACAGTGTGGAGAGGGGGCTCTTAAAATAAAACGGGCACCAAAAAGAAAGTGTGATTCAAAGCAGTTTGTGCATTGCATGTACTGCAAAGGGATGTTTGTACGGAGAGATCTGTGGCGTCATTTGAGGCGATGTTCCTCAAAACCAGCAGCTGACAGTGAAAACCAAGGGAGGAGGAGAGTTTTGGGCCTGGCATCTATGGCAGAGTCTTCATTCAGTCAGCACATTTCTCAAGGAGTTTGGAAACTCTTAGGTGTGATGAAGCAGGATGACATTTCCGCTGTTGTCAAAAATGACCTGAGTATTCTTCAGCTTGCACAGTCTTTCTTTAACAAACATGGACATGACCCTACCAAATTTGAGTACATTCGACAAAAACTCCGCGAAGTTGCGAGATTGTTGTTGACTTTGCGTAGAGAGTTTTCAGTATACAGTCTTGAAGAAGCTGTGAAGCCTGCCAATTTTCATAGACTCATTCGAGCGGTTCAGATTGTGTCCGGCTATGATGATGAGAGTCACTGCTACCAAAGCCCAAGCCTTGCTCTAAAACTGGGGCATTCGTTGAATAAGATTAGCGAAATCATTCACTGCCGAGCACTGATGTCTGAAGACAAGGAACTGATTGCGTCAACAGAGACCTTTAAAAAGCTCTACTCCTCAAAGTGGTCTGAGATGATCTCACACACTGCTTTGGTCACACTGAATGAGGCCAAATTTAACAAGCCATCAACACTTCCCTTCACTCAGGATGTCCAGTCCCTTCATCGGTTCCTTGAGAAGACTGCGCATACGGCTTTTCAGAAACTAAAAGAGACAGAATCCTCTCCTCAAAGCTATGCAGAACTGGCCAAAGCAACACTCGCCAGAATCATTGTGTTCAACCGCAGACGCGCGGGAGAGGTCTCTAAAATGTCGCTGAAGGGCTTCAATGAAAGGGACGGCACTTCTCTCCATGATGATGTTGCCATGGGCCTGAGCAAGTTTGAGCAGAAACTCTGCAGCCATTTTAGTCGCGTTGAGATCAGGGGGAAGAGGGGAAGAAAGGTTGCTGTACTTCTCCCGCCTGATATGGTTGATGCCCTGACGCTGCTGGTCAGCAAGAGAAGTGAGTGTGGAGTGCTGGACACTAATGCTTTCTTGTTTGCTCGGCCAAACTGCCAGAGTCACTACAGAGGCCAGGACTCCCTCAGAGTGTATGCAAGTGAATGTGGAGCTCAGAATCCAGAATTTCTCAGATCAACTCACCTGCGCAAGCACGTGGCTACTCTCTCACAAATCCTAAACCTGAAAAACAATGAGTTAGATCAGGTCGCCGATTTCTTAGGGCATGACATCCGCGTCCACCGCGACTATTATAGGCTGCCAGAAGCCACTACTCAGCTTGCTAAAATATCAAAGCTACTGTTAGCCATGGAAAAGGGCTGCCTTCCTAATCTTCAAGGCAAATCGCTTGATGACATTGAGATTGAAGGTACGTCCATCTTAGTGTGGGTTGCACAGAGGGTCTTTTACACTCACAGGGAGGTTTAAGGATACTCATCTCTGAAATATGTCTTGTGTTCACTGTAGGATGTAGTGTCATTTGGCATGTTTCACAAATGGGGTGTAATTGTGTTATTTGACTTCTGAATGCAGATGTAGATGTTTTTCATGTTCTGAATTTCATTTTTCATTGAAGATGAGATCAGAATGACGGATTCTGATGACAGTGATCCTGAAGAAAGTGATTCTGACGATGACGCTCTTGCTGGAGCTGCAGGAGAATCCAGTAATGCTGGTATGTCAACTAAGTTGTTGTTTCAATATAATCAGAGTCAAAAATTATATTCTATTAGTTCAGCATTCCTAACAGAATATTACTAAAATTAGGGATGCGCCAGTATTCTATTGGTATCTGTAGGGATGTGACCAAATCCCATATATATATATATATATATACGGTATTCAGAAAGCTAATGATTTGTACTATGGCAACCCTAAAGGGAATAAATATGATATATTCGAGATATACACACAAAAGATATTTCAGTGCTTTCTCTCACAATTATAATGTTGGGTAATTGTCCTGTATATAAATTGCGGCATCAGGGAGCCATTATTAATATGCAGGACATTGAAATCACTTATGAATGCGCGTTTGCTTTTTACTTTCACTTTTGAGATTCGCTATCACACAGCCTACACTCTAAAAAATGCTGGGTTAAAAACAACCCAACTGGGGTTATTTGGCAACCCAGCGCTGGGTAAATATTGGACAGAACAAATGCAGGGTTATTTTGACCCAGCTGGTTGGGTTAAACGTTTTTACCCACCATGCTAGGTTGTTTTATTTAAGTCATCTATTGTTTAAAAATTATTATATTGCTGGCTTATAATGGGCTGGAAATTAAAAATCACATACAGAATTACTATAGGCAACAGCAATAATCAAAAGATGGACATTTATTATCAAGCAAGAACACAAAGAACACACAAAATACAAGACACATTGAATTTATTTGGGTGAATACAGCATAGTTTACAACATTACATACATTTAAACTTGTTTAACACGCATTTTAGACATAAAAATGTAACATTTAAAAGTAGCATTTTAAGTCTATTCAACCGTCCGTTGTAATCGCTTTTTACCGAAATAGCGCTAATTCTTGCGCCGGTGTGTCGCCCATATCTCAGCCGGTGAAGAGCTGCTGTTTGCGGGAGTACTGATATTAGAGAACATATTATAGCATTAAATTAAACTCCGTATTATAACGAATAAAATCCATTCATGTTATGCAAGGCAATAGGCGTTTCTATTGCTGCTGCTGCTGACACAGCTGACTGACATCTCATCCTTACGTTGCGTAAAATAATAAAAATTTACAGCACAGTAAAGACTTTATAAATGAAATAAAAATGTATACAAACCTTTATTTCTTGAGGAAGTGCACCAAATCGGCAGCGCTGTGAATCGCTTTTTCCTGTAGAAGACTCAAAAGCCCACGCTCTCTGACTGTAACCAAAGTAACTCAGCAGCTGCTGGCCTGGGTTGTTGCATAGGAGACAGGCTCAACCCAACGGTTGGGTAGAAAAAAAATAACCCAGCATTTAAAATGACTTAGCAACTAGTTACAAGAAAACTACCCAGCGCCTGGGTAAAAAAAATTGTTTTTTAAATAACCCAATAAAATGACCCAACAAGTTGAACTCAGCATTTGGGTTAAAAAAATAACCCAGCACCTGGGTAAAAATGTTAAAAACAACCCAATATAATGATCCAGCGGGCTGAACCCATCACTTGGCTTAAAAAAAATAACCCAGAATTTTTTTTTAGTGTACTCTGCTACGGAGCGGCACTACTTACCACACATTTCACAAGATTAGATGTTTGTCAGTGGTGCTCAGGATCTATAAATCATTCACCATTGTCCTATCAGTCATCTCTCCTTACCTCTCTCTGTTTATGTGGTAAGTGACATTTTATGTACTGTAATGTAACAGGCAACTGCTAGTAAGCGGCTAACCATGTCCCTTTTGTGGCTCCGTAGAACGCATTATTCGTTTTCCGTGCCTTTCCGAATACGGATTCGCTATTTGGGCACATCCATAAGTCTCAACCTATTGGTATAGCCAGATACCTATCATGTTTAAGGCAAAAACTGATAAATGACTGTTTAAAAAAAGAAATGTTTAACAGGCCAAGCCATTTTGAATGAATGAATGAATGAATGAATGAATGAATATATATAATATATATATATATATATATATATATATATATATATATATATATATATATATATATATATATATATATATATATATATATATACAGGTGCATCTCAATAAATTAGAATGTCGTGAAAAAGTTCATTTTTTTTCTTGTAAGTTATTTCAAAAAGTGAAACTTTCATATATTTTAGATTCATTGCATGTAAAGTAAAACATTTCAAAAGTTTTTTTTTTTTTTTTTTTTTTTGGTTGTTTGTTTTAATTTTGATGATTAGAGCTTACAGCTCATGAAAGTCAAAAATCAGTATTTCAAAATATTAGATTATTTACATTTGAGTTTCAATTAATGACCATCCCTACAGTATAAATTCCGGGTATCTCTTGTTCTTTGAAACCACAATAATGGAGACGACTGCTGACTTGGCAATGATCCAGAAGACGAACATTGACGCCCTCCACAAAGAGGGTAAGTCACAGAGGGTCGTTACTGAAAGGTGTGGCTGTTTACAGAGTGCTGTATCAAAGCATATTAAATGCAAAGTTGACTGGAAGGAAGAATTTGGGTAGGAAAAGGTGCACAAGCAACAGGGATGACTGCAAGCTTGAGAATACTGTCAAGCAAAGCTGATTCAAACACTTGTGAGAGCTTGACAAGGAGTGGACTAAAGCTGGAGTCAGTGCATCAAGAGTCACCACGCTCAGATGTCTTCAGGAAAAGGGCTACCAAGCCACTTCTGAACTAGAGACAACGTCAGAAGCATCTTACCTGGGCTAAGGAGAAAAAGAACTGGACTGTTGCTCAGTGGTCCAAAGTCCTCTTTTCAGATGAAAGTAAATTTTGCATTTCATTTGGAAATCAAGGTCCCAGAGTCTGGAGGAAGAGTGGAGAGGCACAGAATCCATGTTGCTTGAAGTCCAGTGTTTAGTTTCCACAGTCAGTGATGATTTGGGCTGCCATGTCATCTGCTGGTGTTGGTCCACTGTGTTTTCTGAAGTCCACAGTCAACGCAGCCATCTACCAGGACATTTTAGAGCACTTCATGCTTCCTTCTGCTGACAAGCTTTATGGAGATGCTGATTTCATTTTCCAGCAGGACTTGGCACCTGCCCACACTGCCAAAGGTACCAAAAGCTGGTTCAATGACCATGGTGTTACTGTGCTTGATTGGCCAGCAAACTCACCAGACCTGAACCCCATAGAGAATCTATGGGGTATTGTCAAGAGGAAGATGAGACATCAGACCCAACAATGCAGATGAGCTGAAGGCTACTGTCAAAGAAACCTGGGCTTCCATACCACCTCAGCAGTGCCACAAACTGATCACCTCCATGCCACGCCGAATTGAGGCAGTAATTAAAGCAAAAGGAGCCCCTACCAAGTATTGAGTACATATACAGTAAATGAACATACTTTCCAGAAGGCCAACAATTCACAAATTTTTTTTATTTATTTATTTTTTTAATTTATTTTTTTTTATTGGTCTTGTGAAGTATTCTAATTTATTGAGAGTGAATTGGTGGGTTTTTGTTAAATGAGCCTAAATCATCACAATTAAAAGAACCAAAGACTTAAACTAATTCAGTCTGTGTGCATTGAATTTATTTAATACACGAGTTTCACAATTTGAGTTGAATTACTGAAATAAATTAACTTTTCCACGACATTCTAATTTATTGAGATTCACGTCTGTGTGTGTGTGTGTATATATATATATATATATATATATATATATATATATATATATATATATATATATTATATTATATTATTTTATTTTATTTTATTTTTTTATTTATTTATTTTTATTTTTTTGTTTCTTCTGAGTTTCCTGATCATTATATGACTGATTTTTTTG
Source organism: Spinibarbus caldwelli (assembly GCA_039654775.1). Taxonomy (NCBI): domain Eukaryota; kingdom Metazoa; phylum Chordata; class Actinopteri; order Cypriniformes; family Cyprinidae; genus Spinibarbus; species Spinibarbus caldwelli. The sequence goes on along the minus strand of CM077244.1, from coordinate 13,088,103 downwards.
CAGGTGTTCAGAAGATGCCCATTGAGAGCACCACTGAAGTTCCTAAAGGTACCAGAGGTTTAAATTGCAATACCACCATCAATGTAAGTACATGAGCTCACACTCATAGTGTTAGAACTCACTAAAGTATGTATTCTTCTGTACAGAGAATGAGAGTGAGGCAGAAACTGAAAACCCACGGAGAGGGCAGAAAGTGGCCTGGTCAAATGCTGAAATTACAGCTGTAATGAAACATTTTAAGGGCCATATAACTAAAGGAAAACTGGCCACATTGACTGAATGCCAGCAGTGTAAGACTGCTGAGGATCCTGTTTTGGCGAGACGCAGTGCACAGAACATACGCGATTTTGTAAGGAATCGAGGAATTAGTTTAAAAAGGAAAACCCAAAGTAAGTGATGTTACAGTACATCCTGTGTCCCTTTTGATGGTATTCTATTATAATTAGCACTTTGATTGTTGTTGTTATTTTCAAACTGGTATGGCAGCAGTTCATACTAATATCTCACTGTAGAAATCTTTTTAAGTTCAACTGTTAGTTTGTCAAAAAATGACAATTCTGTCAATTCCTCAATCTCTTGTTGTTGATTTTTGGATGACCTGTCCCTTAAAGATAAATCGGTCTCTCTACACATCTGCAGCATTTATTGCATCCTCCGAGAGTTAATCTCATGTTTACTATCCATTTAGTGAGGTACTTACAACTTGTGGCATGCCTTTTGATTTATTGTTTTTTTTTAAGTTGGTGGATTTCATGTTTTGTTTTTTGTTTTTGTGTGGCATCCCTTTTTTTACAGAAAGATTACACTATTTACTTTTTGTTTGTTTTTATGTCACAATTTTAAGTTATTAAAGTACTTCTAAAACACATTGGTCCCTGTAATGTTGTATGTTATGTTGTGTATTGTGTTTAAGATCTGGTACTCTTTAACCACCTTAGTCTTGATAATGCAGCATATTGACATATTTGTGTGTTGTGTATGGTCATGTACCAGTAAAACACATTGGTCCCTGTAATCCAGAGAACTGACATGTTTTGTGTATTGTAAAACGAGTGTCTTCATAAATCGATAAGAACCTATAAATCCCAATTATGTAAGAGGCGGGAACATTTTAGGAGGGGCGTGGCTGTCCTTGTTTACCACCAAAATATCATATTGTCATATTATCCGTTCTATTGTGTGTAAAGAAATTCCAAAGTGATATTTGTGTTCTGCAGAGTAAAACAAAATTTATGATAGTTGTTTCATTTCTGTAGGACATTGGGAAAGGTGTGTCCCCTTAAACCACCATCCAACTGGTTTGACCATCAAAGTCCTGCTAAACCACAAAAACCAGTATGTGTGTGTGTGTGTGTGTGTGTGTCCTGTCTTGTGGCGGATGTATCCTGACTGCAGCTGTTCCCTACCGCTCATGGCCACACGTGGACCCCGTTGCATAAGCTTTCAGAGCCTTTAATAAATCAACGCTTCTTGCACACATCTAAATTATTCCATACACACACACTCACGCTTGAGCATTTGCGATACAATTTCATTATCATCTGCTACATTTATGAGACAAGAGACTCTTTTTCAAAAGCCTCGATCTCAAAATTAAAACTTAACAAATGCATGTATGAGAGAACAATCAGGCGCTCAGGAATGCTGTGTAGCATCAGTTATGACCCGCTTTTGATTATAATGTTTCATACCTATACTTGGCTCCCATAGTTAATTCAGATTAATTCAATTTCCTTTGGTGGCATCTAGTTAAAAGAAAGATATCACAAGCAAACTTGTAATGTAAAGTAAAATATATAATATAATATAATATAATATAATATTAAAATATAATATAATATAATATAATATAATATAATATAATATAATGTATTTTAAGAATACTTTAAGAATTATTTACTATAATACAATTATTGTATTTATTATTATTATTATTATTATTATTATTATTATTATTATTATTATTTAATTTTGTATTTTTATTGTATTTATTTTATTTTATTTATTACCCTATTAGATTTGTTTATTAGATCTTGTTGTATTAATATTTATTATTCATTTTTGTAAGTTATGTAGTATTCATTGAAATTGATCCAGATAAGTCTTTTGTTTTAAAATGGAAGTATAAATATATTGAGATTAAATATAGTTAAGATTAATATAAAATTTAATAATAATAATAACAATTTTATATTATATTATATTATATTATATTATATTATATTATATTATATTATATTATATTATATTATATTATGCGTCTTATTTCTCTAGTTTTGTTTTTTAAATATTTATTAGCCGTTTTAGAAGTATTCATAGATAATGGTTCAGATAAGGTTGATTTTTGTTTGTTGAAATGTATTGTGGATTACCATTTGTTAGAGGATGAATATAAATACAGATGGTTTCAAGTGATGTTTTCAATACACATTTTATTTATTTATTTTTGAGATGACCAGTTTGCAGAAAGACCATCTTTTCAAAAAATGAAAAGCAAACTCCTCACAGCATATTGAGTCCATCATCGCAGTGTGTGTGTGATTGTGTGTTTAAGGGCAGCGGGAGGCACCTGTAGTGCTCTTGGCCTGAGCTGATGATGGGCAGCTTAAAGCCCTGGTGACATTTAAATGGCTTCCTGCTGCTGACAGATTCTTGTCTGACAAACGGCATTAGACCCGCTCCTCCCTGAGTCAACAGAACAGTCCTGCGCTACAGGACAGCAGCAATTAACGCATCTGGTCTCTCTCCTCTTCCCCGCCCCGCTTTTATCACTCTCTCTCTCTCTATTAGATAAGAGGCTCTCATTCATTCTTCCCACATGATTCACCATAAATCAGTTGCAGCTTCTGGGGGAAGTAGTTGTGAATGCCATTGCAGCAAGCCATTCAGTTCTGTACAGCCGCTTTAAGGTCCTTGATCTTACCATGAAATCAAATGCTTTTTATAGGCTATCACAAAACCCATTTTAAAATCTAAAAAACACAGTTATTGGTACTGCTGTGTTCAAGTTGAATTTCTAAGGGTTTTTTTTTTTCAGTGTTACTGTGTCAATTGTATGTGCTTTTGAAAACTACACACTTTTTTATAATGTCTGCACTGGGTGGAAATAGAGGAATTCTTTGTATTTACATTCAAGCAAAGCAAACAGTCCTACATTATTATAGTGGCCAAAATATTTGTGTTAGTTATTATTATTTGAATTTATTTTAATCACATTTAAAATTAAATTTACATTTTTACAAAGTTTTGCCAGTTTTAAGATATAATTAATCTCAAATACATATGTTAATTTTGTATTTTACCTTGTTTTATGCTTTTAGTCAAGCGTGTTAATAATAACAGTAATAATGGAAAAATACATACATTATTATTATCAGTAGTAGTAGTAGTAGTAGTAGTATTAAAGGGATAGTTCACCCAAAAATGAAAATTCTGTCATTAATTACTCACCCTCATGTCGTTCCAAACCCATAAGACCTTCGTTCATCTTCAGAACACAAATTAAGATATTTTTGATGAAATCCGAGAGCTTTCTGACCGTGCATAGACAGCAAAGCAAATACCACTTTCAAGGTAGAGAAAGGTAGTAAGGACATCGTTAAAATCCAGTCCATGTGACATCAGTGGTTCAACCATAATTTTATAAAGCTACGAGAATACTTTTTGTGCACAAAGAAAACAAAAATAATGACTTTATACAACAATTTCTTCTCTTCTGTGTCATGAAATCTGTGTTCTGAAGATGAACACAAAGGTCTTAGTTTTGGAACAACATGAGGTTGAGTAATTAATGACAGAATTTGCTTTTTTTCGGTGAACTATACCTTTAACTGCAACAACAACATTAAAACCTATTTTTTAAAGTGATTACAAGTGATTACAAAATGAAAACATTTTGCTTTTTAATTTTAATTCTGCTGCCACAGATTCAGTCAAATTACATGTCAGCACATTTACATGAAGCAGCTTTTCCTCTCCCTGTATTTGTATGAATGGAGTTTTTGCTAGTGCATGAGAGCTGTTTTTGTCTTTGCCAATGCCCTCAATACTCCATGATCTCTCTTTGACTGTCTTCCATGGCCTGCGTTCATTTCCTCTCAAGTGATTTTAAGCCTCAAGCTCTGTTAAGCTTTACCCAGTTGTAGCTAATTGGGTTAAATTATTAAAAAGAATTACGTTTCATTGAGGAGTAATTATCATCTTAATTAGAGTATGTTCAGATGACATTTATTTAATGCTTAAGATTTTATTATTTTTTTTTTTTTTGGTGGTGGTGGTACTGAGCACTTCAGTACTTTTTGTTTTAATCAAGCATTACAAACTTCATTTGTTTATTTATTTATTTATTTATTTTTGCACACAGGCCCCCCCTCTCCGCCTCGAGATCTGGTCTACACCCTCAAACAGTCCACGCTCATTCTGGAGTGGGCCACTCCGAATGACTCAGGCGGCCGAGGGGATCTCACCTACAGCATAGGCTGCCGGCGATGCGTCGGCCCCCCGCGGGCCCCGCAGGTGCAGTGTGAACCCTGTGGAGCCAGCGTGGGCTTCGTACCACAGCAGAGCGGCCTGACGGAGCGCACAGTCACCGTAGTCAACCTGCTGCCCAACTCCAACTACTCCTTCAGCGTGGAGGCCCGGAACGGTGTTTCAGAATTACTCCCCAACAAAAGGTTCTACACGCAGGTCAACATCTCCACCAGCCTTCCAGGTACATTCTTCATAAAATATTTAAACTAGTGTTTACCTAGTATTATGGATGTAACGGTGCACAAACATGATAGTTCGGTACGTACCTCAGTTTTGACATCACAGTTGAGTATGGTTTCAGTATAGCAGGGGGGAAAAAACTTTTTTAATTAAACAGTGGTTTACTGAACAAATTGCTCTTTCTTTGAATAAATTCAATTATGATTAAAATTTTCTATAGGGATGAAAATCTACCTCAGCTTATGACCTAAACTATAGGCAGCCCTTTTTCATTACTATAAGGTTACAATTAACAACAGTAACTTTACATAAATTTAATTACTATTGATTTTTAAACATAATAATCAGCACTTAACTTAAAAAAAAAAAAAAATTAATTTAAATTAACTTCTAAGTTATGAAATTTCTATTTGTTGTTGAAATATATTTACTTAAACAGTGGCTGTCATAAATTGTTTCATTACAAATTTATTTTTAACATACATTAAATAATTAAGACATCACTAACAGGGAAAAGTAAAATATAATGAGTATATAGTCTAATATTTCGCAAAATGCTCCTCTCTAGATTTCATTTCTCTAGCGAACTAATGAGCTGTGGACACTGATGACTTGCCTGAGGTAAATGAAATGCTACGTGACATTTTGTTTTGACGTCATTCATTCATGTTTATTTCACGTTAAAACTAGTAGTAAAGAGGAAGGGATAGGCACGCTTACTCGTGCCCCACACTGCCGTTTGAACTGAGGCGTTTATATAGCGATCTCTCACGTCACATCAAAAACCGTCAAAATGGTATTTATCGTTTAAATTTCCTGAAAAATGGACATAATTTGAAAGATGAGTCTTTGTTTGTTATCAAAAGTATCAATATGTAAAACTGGAAGTTTCCAATGAAGTTCCACTCGTGCAGTGGTTAAAACAATGCTGTATTTGTTCGGTACAGATGCGTACAGAACCGAAAGACCGCTACCGAAAATTTTCAGTGCAAATATGTGTACCGTTGCACCCCTACCTAGTATCATTCCCTGTATTTCCAAATAACATGCATCAGTGAGTCAAAGTTCACTTTTTTATGAGGATAAAGTCTGTTTAGCAAGAGGCAGTTCAGTAAAACACTGTAAAACTCATGATAGTGCTGCTTTTTTTCTCTTTATATGTCATATGATCCCACATTGCAGCTTTCGCATTAGTCAGTGTAATGTGGATGGTGAGTGCTGGTTTGCATGGTTTGTTTTATGCTTTGAGTGGTTGTCTTACTCCTACTGTTGGTAGAGACCGTTTTTGAGGACACCGTCTTCTCTCAGTAATACTGCAGCAGATGTTTTTACTCATCTCCATTTGATTTGAGTGAAATAGTCCCTTTTTGAGCCAAATGAGGTTGTGACAAAGCAGCTTATTCATCTTAGTGTGCTTCTCAGTTTCATAGCATCCTTGTGTCGTTGATGTCTTTCCATACCATGTGGGATTAAACAACATTCCTCTCCTCTTTAATGAGATCAGCAGCAGTGGTCAGTGTTAGTACTTTTTTTTATTATTATTGTTTTTTTTATTATTATTTTCGGTTAGTGGATTTATAATGTTACATATGAGTATTATATAAAAAAAATACACAAAACATTTACATTAGTTTTTTTACCATTAGTTGAGATGGTCGTTTTATTGTGGCTTAGAGCTGAACAACTGAAACTACACAATTACAAATCTGCTACTAGCAGTTTATGTCCACTTTTGTTTTTTTTTTTTTAGTTGAAGACTAAATGTTCTGCACATAACTGGAGATTATAATCATTTCTTTCAGATGAAATTGCCATTTTTCTGCTATTTTATACCACAATAAAGAGAAATTGGTGTCTGAATGCAGTGTAATTCTCAAAGACCCCTTTGCTATAGTCACAGAATTCAGTAAACAGGGTTATGGGTAAGAAAAAGGCCAGAATTGTGCTCATAACAGAAATGAATGATGTCATAATAATAATAATAATAATAATAATAATAATAATAATAATAACTTTTTGACTTTTTGTGACAAAATGATTTCAAAATATTTTTGCTATTTTAATTTTTTTTATTTTTTTTTACTTTTTGTGTTTTGTGGGCTCATAACAGAAATTACTGATGTTAAACATAATCATACCAGAATAATGTATGACTATTGTCCATTTTTAGAGTCATACTATGTTAAAAACATAGTTTTACAGCTAGAATGCACCTTGTTTTGTGTGCCTGTACAGGTATGTGTGTGTATCTGTAAATAAGTTTTGCTTATATTGTGGGGCCTACAGTAAATGTCACCATAAGGACAGTAAAACCTCACGTAACCTCCAGCCAACAGCCTCCATGAGGTAAATGGCTTATTAACATAGAAAATAATGTCTTAATGCAGAAAGGCTCATGTGAGGGCTTGTTTAGGAGCCATAGAAAATACCTCTAGCAATGTAATATCAGCATAACTGATAATAATGGAATGGGAAGTGCCCACCTTGGTAAAAAACGCAGACATGCGTGTGTGCATGTCGACCCATGAGCACACACTCCATTTTTAGTGCTGACCAATTACAAAATGAAGTTGTATAAGAGCAGCATCTGGAGTCAAGCAGGGCTTAGTGAACAGCTGGTGTGTGTTTGTGTGAGAGGTCAGTTTTAAAGAGTTTGCCTGCACACACACACATACATTGTACGCAATATTATATAAATGTCCGGTTACACACTTCAGAAATCACTTGGAGTATTAGACCCTCACCTGTGTCGTCAAATGCCTCTACAGGACAATGTGCACTGATATTAACTCCCTTTACACAACACCCAGATTAACAAAGACCCACTGAGCCACACACACACATACTGTACAGAGTCACACAGACTCACACTCACATTACCGCTTGCTCAGATCCTTCAATGATCCCAGAGTGCCTGAACACAAAGGCTGAAATAAGCAGCGCAGGAGCCACATGTTTATTAATGGAGGAGATCTCTTTCATCAAGACTTATACACACTCAGATTTTGCTTTCCATTAAGATTAAATTGCAGAGCGTTTATTTGGCACTCGACTCCTGCGCCTTTCATTATTTGATACTCTTCCCAACACAATTGCTTTTTCTCAGCCAAAAATGACTCTTTCTTTGTCTCTCACACCTTTTCAGTCTATTTTCTCTTTCTTTCTCTCCTTTTCCCCTTCAGGCTGAGTCCAAATTAACTTTTTTTTCACACCTGCCAAAGCAAGTGAATTGAGAACATTTGCCAGCCACGAAGCTGTTTATATAGATTTTTTTTCCCAGGATATATTAGGATATATATATGTTTTTTTCAGGATCTTTTGATAAATAGAAAATTTGAAAGAATAAGGAAATCATAAAAAATCTTTAAGAAATGACTTTACTGCCACTTGGGTAATTTAATGTGTCCTTTCTGAATAATAGTATTAATATTCTTTAAATATATAATAGATGTAATGATTTATTATGTAATAATTAATTGTTTTATTGCGTAATTATTATATTTATGATTTATTATTTTAGATTTATTTTCATTTGCTATGACACTGGCAAAAAAAAAAAAAAAAATCTACTCACCAAAGCCAGATTTTAAATTGCATTTGGCACTTGGTGGGTGTTAAATTTGGACCAGGATCTCAGGTATAAATCATATTCCTTTGTGTTTTCATCTTTGTGTGCTTGAAGTTGTGTGGGTAGCCATAACACAAGTCTTTAATTTTTATGTGTGTTGCATATTCTAACTTAATTTTGCTCTGTTCTCCTGTTCTGTTCTCAATCAACACACCATTAATCTCTTCCTCACACAGCACAGGCTCAAGGTTAACTGGAGCTCTCAGAGGAAGTGCTATTACTTTATTGTGATGTACAGTCTCAGAGGCAGCTGTGTGTTTGAGCTCTGTGATTACAGTCGGTGCGATTGCAAGCCAACACAAAGGAGTTTAACTGACTAGAGGCTGAGATCAGTGCCACGCTTGTGTTGAATGTGCATGTTCTATGTTTATTGGCCCTTTGTTGAACTCTCTGTACAAATGAAATATAAGCATGCTGATCATTTTGAGAGCAGTTTGCAGCGACCAAATCGGGTCACTCGGCAGCCATCTTAGTAAAGCCCCCTGACAGATGTTTTCTATGTAAGTAAATTGCATGCAAGTACTGCTCCTATCTACATTTTAATTCCCTGAAATGTCAAAATTACATTTAAGTAAATATTTGTAATCAGTTGTAAAATGTGGTTCATAGCAATATTAATGCATTTCATGAGTTTAAAGGGATAGTCCGCTAAAAAAGGAAAATTCTGGCATTTATTCATGTGGTTTCAGTTTTTTATTTTATTTTTTTTTCTTTGGAACACACTAGAATATATTTTGATGTATGATGGCAACCAAACCGTTTTGGTTACCATTGACTTCCATTGTACTTTTTGTCCATAATGTGAACTGAAACTGTTTGCTTACCAACATTTTTCAAGATCATTGTTTAGTTTTATATACTAAACCGTTCTGGTACTGTGTTGGGTCATCATTTGAAGGGATACTTCATGCAAAAATGAAAAGTCACTGGTGTCCAGTATTGTTTTAGACCCCATTGTGTGTCATTGTATAAAAGATAAACAATTGAAACTTTCTTCACAATATCTTCAATATGTCATGCAGGTTTCACAGTGTGAGTAACATGATAACATATTTAATTTTTGGGTGAACTATCCCTTTCTAACTATCCTTACATCTGTTGTAAAAAATTAACAACCAAACCAGTGTAAAAAATCAGTTGAGAATCACTGTTAGTGCTCATCAAGTTCCAAATAAAAAGAAAACTAACAAATTAAAAAAGGTTATATATACAGCTAACCTTTTTCCCTCTATTTTGTAGGAAAAACACTGGGCTCAGAAAATTGCTAGTAAATTTTACAATCTATTACAAAGAAATGCCAAGTAACACATTAAATTAAAGGTGAAATTTTGAAGCATAAAAACGTAAAACTTACTCTAATAATCTTTGTGTTTACAACTTTGACAAATAATTTTTAGAGCACATATTGTGAATGGTTCAGTTACATAAAATGACTAATACCGTGGTATAAGATTTTGGTCATGCTCCCCGTTCCTATGTTGAGCTGTTGATTTTGATTTTAGAAAAACCTTAGTAAGTGTTACATTTTGGAGTATGTATAATGTAATAGGCTTAAATCAAGCAGCTTCCCTCTCACTATGCGAGCAATAATATGAATTTAGCAGAAGAAATCTGTCAGAAATAACCCCGCACCCATAAACAACCCCGCAAAGGTTCACAAGTGTGTAAGAACTTTGTGTCTAATCAGCTGTGGAGGTCCCTGGAGATCCGAGGCAGGAGGAGTTCCTGTACCCCACAGGACCTCCTTCCCTGCGGCCTCTCAAGAAAAGAAGCCAAGCAACCTCTCCTTTCAAGCCGAACCTCCCAGTAGGGCCTGCGGTGGGCCGATAAAGTCCGGCTCAAAGCCTCCTTCTCAAATACAGTGAAATCCGTTTGGTCAGGGTGCACTTCTCATCGACCTGTGGTCTTAAACCCTTCACTGGCTAAAAGCCAATGCTGCCGGCCGTGAACCGTGCGCTGTAAAGCTCCACAGACCTTCTCCGCAGCGTGGAGGCACCACTGGGCCCTTATCCTGAGAGGAAGTTTAATATTTCCCATTGGGAGAGCGAGAAGATGGATTGGCTAACAGCTTTAGTTTAGGGTGGGGGTGAGAGTGTGCCCTCAAAGTCACTAATGCAGTATTCATAAAGGTCACTGGCTCTTTTATGACGTATTGTCTCAGAACACAGCAAGGGCGTCAGTCCCCTCATGCTCTCTGCTTGCATGGAGCCCGTCACAGTTAAGTGAGGTTATATCGCAGCAGTACACTAGAGCATGTTGACATGTACACAGATACATGAAGAGAGACCGTGGAGATCGCACAAACACTGGCTATGATAGCTTCAACATATAAGCTAAACCCTGAAGGTACAAGCAATAAAACTTCCAATAATCTTCACAGTACTAGTGATAGAATGATATATTGGACAGGGCGGTTAATCGCTTGAGATTCGGCCATTCTGAGACTTGAGATTATCGAATTAACAGAAGCGTGTCGGTTCCACTTTCTACTGAAAGTCTCATCGATTGATAACATGCATTTTCTAGCAATGAGTGTATTCTGAGTATATCACTGTTACTGTTCTCGACAGGTCCACATAGGTATGACTAAAATCACTCATGTTATATCACTGAAAAATTCACAATATAGTTATATTTTCTTAATGTTCATAAAACGTTGTTTATATATTAAATAAGCATATTCTAATGCCTATTTTTTGATAATTCAGTTTATTAAATAGTTCATCAAACAGGATAAAGTACCCTTTGAATTACTGACACTGTAATAATTTACTGTAATATTTTTTTAAAGTGCCTCATGCACCATTTAATACTATTGATCTGAAAATTTGATCTGAATTATTTTTCTCTTTTCTTTTATTTTCTTATTTTATATACAGTATGTGTTGTGTTCATAAATATATGTATCTGTATTTATATTCTAAATATAAAATATAATCTCCCATGATCCATAAACCATTTAACACTGTGGATCTGAAAGTATTTTTCATTTGTTATTATTCTCTTTTTATTTGGAACTTAATGGGTGCAAACCAAAAGATAAGTGTGTTTATAAATACAAATATTATGAACACTATAATAATAATAATAATAATAATAATACAAAAGTTTGGTCATAAATAATAGAAATATATTCTGAACACTTGTATTAATAATAATAATTATTATTATTATTATTATCGTTGTTGTTGTTGTTAGTTTGTAGTTTATATGGATAGTTTGTGGGTCATGTGTAAATAACAAATAAGATCTATCAGGGTGTAAAAGTTATAGAAAAAAAAAAAATTATCATACAGTCATACCACCCAGGCCTTGGACATATGTGCGTTAGCATCTGACTGTGTGCTTGCAAGCTGGCTTGTGCCACAGTACATGCTACAAATTCAATTTAACTAGACATCTGTTGAGGCATTATTTTTTTTCCAAAGTTAAATCAGTGTGAATTTATAAACTGAAAGAAATCTGACAGCATTCCAACCCCTATGATTTGTAAAGGCTTTTTGTCACCATGGATGAGTCACTTATTTTTTTGGCGTATTTTCTGTGGTAGATAAATAACTCCATCGGCTACATGAATGTGTAAGTGCTTCGTTCAGATCTTTAGAATCACCCATGACACATAGTGCCCCATACAACATTTAATACTGTGGATCTGAATAAAACCCAAACAAAGAGCGGGCAGATTTGGGTCACATCTTCTCTCAGATCTGAGTTTAGACAGGTCTGCTTTTGATTGCAGCTCGTTTACACCAGAACACACTTTCCATAGTTGCTCAACAAAGCCCCAATGTTTTCACGATTGTTTCAGGGTGTTTACGCGCCCGATGCGTGTGTGTGTCAGAGGGAGACAGGCAGAGGGGAGGGGTCAGTGTGGAGGGATTGACATTTCAATATCATCAGAGGATTTGGTTTGGCTGCTTTAGATGGCCGAGGCCTGTGGAGCTCTCTGGGGTCTGGCACCTCTGCGTGCCTCATCAGAGGAAGGGTGGGGTGAGAGGGATAAGAGGATGACATAGGGTGAAGGACAGCAGGATACATGGCCCAAAGAGGACAGAGAGAGCGAGAAGTGTCTGTATGTATGTCAGCCTTACTTTCTTCTGTGGAACACAAAAGAAGATATTTTTAGTTTTTTTTTTTTTTTTTTGTGCCAAACAGTGAAAGTCAGTTGGGTCCAATGTTGTTTGAACCCACTGACTTTAAATGTATGGACAAAAACTGTTAATTATCTTATTTAGTGTTTCACAGACGAAACAAAATCATACAGGCTTAGAACAACTTAAATGATTAAAATATGACACTTTTTTTTAGTATTTTAAAGCGGTCGTATCATGAAAATGTTTTTTTTTTTTTTTTTTTTTTCATTTTTTGTTTCTTGAAAAGCCAAATTGTTTACAGTATTTTATTGAACGATTGTTGAATGAATGATGAAAGACTTTTTTCAACTTTACATACAACTGTTTTCAAACTAATTTTAAAAAATAAATTCTAACATGTACAGTGCACCTAGTCACCTACCAGTCACCTAGCAGTTCTCTCCCAAGTTGTTCCACTGCTGCCAGCATTAAGTCTGAGTATGATTCAGTGGGCTATATAACACTTTTAATTGTCAGGAAATTACTTGTCTTTAAAAGTTTTGGTTCAATATACTTACCTGTTGATCAAAAATAGCCTTAAACCTATACACATTTTTTTTTTTTTTTTTTTTTTTTTTTTTTTTTAGTTTTATTTAGTAACTTTCAGGAGGGTGTACTCGTTTTTGCAACACAACATTTTATCACTTTGATAAGAAAATCTTATTTTGCTGAATAATTTTGACATTCTTTGGTAATTGATCAAGCAGGCTTGTTGGAACATTATATCGCCAAAGAACCCTAACATGTCATCTAAGTAAAAAGTAATTACTGAATTTAAGTTTTAGAGGGGGTGTACTCATTTATGCTGTACACTGTATATTACATTTATGGGAATAAAGGCACGACATTTTGAAAATAATCTCATAAGTCTTTTACAACAATAAAATAGTAACATTACAAAATTAATAGTAACGGTTTAAAAAAAGTCAATGTAACAAAACTAAATATTGTTAGATTTATGCTTAACATGAGAAAAACAAAAAATAAACTTGATACTTTGAAACTGTTAATATTTTTTAATTCAAGTAAATTGAATCTTGAAATCTTAAATCTTGAAAAATAACATATATGGTGGATTTTTTTTCCCCCAAAATAAACGAACATTCCTGGCTGTTTTGTAGTACCTGCTGCTCTATGCAACCTTCTGAAGAATCCCAGCATTAGAAAAATTATTTTTACTTGTTTACACTCAGAAAAAAAGTTCAAAACTGTCTCTGTGCCCTGGTAAAAAAGGTATATATTAACCCCTGTTAGGTGCATATAGTAAGTACCTTAAAAGAACACATTAGTACTTTAAAAGTACATATTAGTGCCTAAAGTGTACAAATTAGTACAATTTGAAAAGTTATTGCCCCAGGAATAGTTTTGCACCTTTCTTCTGAGATACCTGAACATTACAGTCCGACTTCAACAGATTGATCAATCAGCATCTTAAATGTTTGTTTCTCTCTCCCTCCTCCACATCCATCCACCCGTCAGAAGTGACAAGCTCTCAGAAGCTCAAATCTTCCAGCTCAATTCACAGCACTTCCGTGCATTTGCTCTGGAGTATGCATTACTCTGTCTCTCTCCCTAACAAGGGAGCTGCTCTCTCGGTCTGCTCTAATGGGGGAAAATGAGAGAGCACAAGGCTCCAGCAGCTCTAAAAGAGATTGAGTCATCACCCTCCATTCAGCGCCACACTCATCCAATTTGGCCCCCTTTGTCACAGAGTGCAAAGGATTTTAATTGGTTGCAACGCAACATCTTTTCCTCACCCTTTGCGAGGGCTCGCTTTTACCGTTTGAGGTCTTTGTGGTAATCACGGATGTTTTTGCAAGCTTGTTATGTGGCATGCACGGAGTTGGATGTTGGATTGAGCGCACACACATACGCGGCTAGACGTCCTTTGATCATCAGAGTGTTGCAAAGAGCTCTAAGAGTGACAAGCAGCTAAAATGAATCAGGCTCTCAAGACAGAGGGAGGTGAGCGAATGCATGAAAGGAGACAAAAAACTGACTCTGAAATGCCCCTCTTCCTTCTTAGTCTCACCCTCGTAAGTGTTGAGATCTTTATTACACTGTTAGAGTGTTGGAGCTGGGTAATATATTTGCAATATACTGTAGTCGTAATTTTGATGATGATATGAAATTAGGAAACATTGTGATTTAATGCAGTCTTTATTTAGCCATTAAGTTTAAAGAGCGTGTCATTAGATTAGTTTTGCCGTTCTTCTTGGTCTGCAACTCATGAATATAAGACAACTGTGAAGTAACGCCTTAAATATTATAGCAAAATGCTTCAGTCAACTCATTTCAGATATAAAACTTGGATTCTGTGATTGGTCAACACACAAATAGTTCATGGAAGTCCCTGCATAGCATTTGTCCACATTTGTTAAAATTTTTTGGGTCAGTTTATGTATTTATTTTATTTATTTAATGAAAAATTAACACTTTTATTCAGCAAGTATGAATTAAATTGATCAAAGGTGACAGGCAAGACACTTGTAATGTTACAAAAGATTTTTATTTTAAATAAATGTAGCTCTGTAACTTTGTTTATCAAGCAATCCTGAAAAAAATATATTACAGTTTCCACAAAATTTTTAAGTAGTACAGCTGTTTTTAACATTGATAATAGTAAGAAAATGTATTGAGCAGTAAATCGATTTTTGACTGCTGAAAATCAAAGGAATAAACAGGAATAAATTACATTAAAAAAAAAAAAACAAACAAACTAGAAAACAGATGTTTTAAATTGCAATATTTGACAATATTACTGTTTTATTGTGTTTTTGATGACGACAGTGCAGCCTTGGAAAGAAACCTTGAAATAGTCTTCTTTTATAAACATTTAAAACACAGACTTTTGAATGGTAGTGTATTAAATGTTCTATTAAAAATATATATTTAGGTAAATATTGCTGTTTATTAAAATGTATTGCAAACTGGGTGGAAAATTTACTTAATTGTTTTAAGATTTTTAAATTTGATATTTAAAATATTGCTTAATTATTACCATTAAAATTGTCATTAAACCTTTTAGTCTGCTGTAGTGACTGTTTGGTTGAAGTGACATTCCTTCTGACTAAAAAAGTTTAATAGAAAACACATTAATATTAATATTTGTAAATCCCAGATATCATCAAAAAAGCTAAAAAATATCTAAATATAAATAGTGTATATATTTATTTACCTGTATCACCCAGCCTTATTGTAAATGTTTGTTTTGCGCATATGTCTGTGTAATAAATAGCTCAAAATTGAATTTTTGAGAGGTTATTATGCATGCAGAATGTGTGTATGAGTTGTTCGGGATGCTTTGTGTATCTGTGTGTGTGTGTGTAGCTGTAGGGGGTTGATGAGTTGCTCTGCCTCCACTCCCACTGTTCAGGCAATCTTGTGATGAGACCAATGGCCTAATGCTTTGATTGACAGCTGTCTGTCATCTCTAGGGGAAGATGTCAGTCAGACGGTTTGCTATCTGCCAGACCACCCCATCTTTGGTCCTTTTCTTTGCAGTCAATACTGCATAAATGCTTTTTATGTGTGTGTGTGTGTGTGTGCATTTCTTATACACAGAGCTCGTTTTTCTTGCTTCTCAATTCAGTCTAACTTTGCTGCACTTCACATGAACTCGTACATCTTAGTGTGTTGTCTGTCTGTGCTGTCGGCTTGTTTTACACTCTGTCTGTAGCTTACAGCATTGTTGCTGCTTTGTGTCTGGAAAATGAAGCTCCTTATATTTCTGTCAGCCCTCTCTTTGTGTTTTCCCCTTTGCATTTCCCCCTCCCCATTTCCTCTCTATTTATAAGTTAGGTGAATAATAAGCTTCTAACATAGACTGTTTCTGCTTACATCTTCAGGAGTGTTTTTGTGTAGATTGTTCGGATAGATAGATAGATAAATAAATAAATAAATAAACACACTTCCCCTTTAATTATTTACTGTTTAATACTTTCTTCTATCCTACTTTCTTCTACTATATACTAATATACTAATTATTAATATACTAATTTATACTAATACTTTCTTCTAATATGTTGTGGCAAGTTGGCAACCCTGAATTTAGTGGCTTTGTGGAGCTTTAAAGGGGAGGTTGACTGCTTTTTTTCTAGGCTTGATTGTGTTTATGGGGTGCAGTCTAACGTGTTAATGCTTCATTTAAAAAAAAACGCACTATTTTTCACATAATTTACCTTTATTCTACACCGCTCTGTCCCTTCTCCTTTAAACGCTCCGATCATTTCCTGTTTTTATGAAGCCCCTCCCTCGGAAATACGCAGTGAACTCAGATTGGTTAGTTTTGTTGTAAACAGTGACGTCGTCAATATTGCTTATCAATTTGAGCCTGATTGAGACGCAGAGGATATTAGTGAAGAGAATCGCGCAGAACCTGTGCAAGCACACAACTCTCAATGGTATGTTTTTTTTTTTGTTGTTGTTGTCTCATACTTTTAGATACGCTGTTATTTGTAAATACTACTGCTTTTGTTAACTTTTAATATACGGTTTTATCCTGATTAAATCTGTAATACAGCACGGCAACCGTGTGTGTGTCCATGTTTAACACTTCTCATAGCTATGTGAAAAATATCTGTCTGTCTATACACATAAAGTGTATAAATGTATCGGTTCATTGTTGGAACTGAGCTGATGATCTGAATGAGAGAGAGAGAGAGAGAGAGCAGAGCGTGTGCAGAGCAGGGGGGTGCGAGGAACAGGATTAAGATCCGTTGCTTTAGAGCATTGATTTTGAAACTTGTGAATCCATTCGAATCATTAGAAGACAGAATCGTGATTCATATATAAATAGATGTATTCGTGCACCCCTAGTTTTGTGGGCATGGCAACAACTCTTTCTCTTCTCTAAAGTAGTGCAGCACGGCCCCGCCCCCTTTGTTGCATGTTCTCGGGGGCGGCGTTTGTGACGTCACAAACCCAGGAAGTAACTCGTGGTAGTCCCTACAAGCCATTTTTGTAGACATTTAAACTGCCAGAATTTTACAAGACGATATCTCCGTTTGCATTGCACTTTCAGCGTTGTAACTTTGCATATATTGTTTATGCTCAAACAGCAACATTACACACTAACGTTAAAAAAGTGAAATCGCAATCAACCACCCCTTTAAAAATAATGCTTTTTTGTTTGTTTGAGCACCACACTTTTTTTTAAGCAACACTCACTCAACCAATGACACGGTTTGGGGGCGGGGCTATATGTTAAGCCAGCCAATGGTTGATGAATTTTTTTTTTTTTAAATGTAAACCTATGTGAAAACAGTCGTTGGTTTTGTAGTTTGGTGTTGGAAATAATGCTGAAATTACACATTGAATCTTTAAGGACATAATTCTGAGGTAAAGAATTTAAAATTCAATGCGAAATACTATTGGCAAATCTGATTAATTTATTCGCCTTTTTCTGCATTTCGCCTCTGTTTGCTGTTTCTGTACTCGTTCTTTGCTCTATTTATTCTTTTTTAAAAGCCTTTTTCTCCCATTTATCTCCTTTTCCTCACCATTCACCACGCTTTCTCGTTCCCTCTCTTCCTCTCCTCCTCCACCTCCGCTTCCTATTCCTTCCTGTTTCCTTTCATTCCCCCGTCTTTCTGTCCCAGGTGTATGTAGGGTGTTGTAATATCATTCTTTAGATGGAAATGTATATATCTTGCAGGCTTCAGTCCCTGCTCCTCTATCTCACCCTCCCAGCAGGCCGACAGAAATCCCCTCTTCCACATCCTCCCTCTATTCTATCCTTCCCGCTCTCCCTGCGATAATATAAATGATAATAGCAACTCTATCAACCTGCCCAGCTGGTGAGGCATACTGGGTAATGTGTACAACCATTTGTTTGTTTATTTCAGAATATTTTTTCTTTATTTATTTCTTGGTACCGGATTGTAAATGTGTGCGTGTGTGGAATGTGCTGTGTACGTATGCAGCTTTTTGGTCACATTTTGGGGTGGATAATGTGGTGGACAAACCTTTTGTCATTTTGGAATATCTACAACTTTGTCAAAGCATAATGTATCCTGTCATAAAATGAATGTTGAGTATATTCAACAATGTTTTAATGGTTGAATATATTTAATTCAAAGTATGTACTTATGTGCTGCATTGATGAAGAACTTGACTCCTTATCCTCACAAAGCCCTGCAATGGATGCGTGTAAACACTGTAATACACACACACTTTCTCCCTAACTGCAAGGTTAACTCAAACCTGGAGGCATCTGATGCTCTGCGAGGCTGCAGTGATATAGCAGTGGCGTATGTGTGTATGTTTGTGTGTTATCATGCATGACTTGACTGTTTGGTCGCATTCCCCACTGCCATTGCTGAGGGCAAGATCACATTTCACCCTACAAGACTATTGCAACCCTGTATTTCTCTCTCTCACTACTGTCAGCAGTATTTCGGTGCCAATTGTCAAAAACATTGCTAACTGGTTGTATTGAAAGAAAACACACTCCGAATCTTTTTCTTTGTTATTTGCACCCGTTCTACTCTTTCACACACAACAGTCCTTTAAGTGGATGTACTGTAAGTATTTAACAAAAGCACCACGATTAGCTGGATGTAGTCGTTGCAGTGGTGCGAGCCAAAAACTGCGGAGCCAATGGAAGGAATTCTCCAGACAATAATGAGACGACTGAGGATGAGAGAGAGACTTACGCACTTATTCACAGGAAGATGTCCTGAGGGAGTGACGTGTGCCTGCCTGCACGCTCTGATAGCACACTGCTCCGTGCCAAACGGAGTTTCCAAAACACCCCTGCTGAAAGAATCTGTGGCTCTGCCACTGCAAAAAAAGCCATGTTGGCTCTGTCTAGGGCAATACAGACTGCTCAAGAAATCCGGGGCTTCCT
Organism: Spinibarbus caldwelli; assembly: GCA_039654775.1. Classification (NCBI taxonomy): domain Eukaryota; kingdom Metazoa; phylum Chordata; class Actinopteri; order Cypriniformes; family Cyprinidae; genus Spinibarbus; species Spinibarbus caldwelli. Next base: position 13,068,782 of record CM077244.1, on the reverse strand, counting down.
TACTCTTGTGACCACTGACATGCTGCAAAGATAATTTTCTTTATCAGAATGTTAAATGTCAAATTAATATTTGTTTTCCATTGGCAAGTCACTGTTATTTTAGTGTTATGTACATTTGTATTATATACATCTCAATATTTGATATGTTTTTATTTATATATTTTCAGTTTTCATTTTAATTTTAAACAGTTAATATTTTTAAATAATTATTTAAAAATCATTTTTTAAATATTTATATATATTTTTTTATTTATTCCAACAATTTTGCTTTTAAGATTAAGTTAGACATAGAAATAAGTGCAAAGAAAAAATAATATCAGGTATGTGTTACGCAAATTAGAAAATTGAATTTAAAAATCTAAAATTCATAAATAAATTTTTATAATTTTGTGTATTTAGCATACATAAAATGCAAGTTTTTAAGTCTTAGCAAAACAAAGTAATCAGCAAAATGAATCCAGAAATGTTTAAAATGCCATTTCCATAAACTCATTGGCAGTTATTTTATATATAATTTTAGTATTTCAACTTAAATATTATTAGCTAATTGCCAAGGCAATGTTTTATTTAATATTTATATTATTTATATTTATTGTCAACTTTATTTCAATTAGCAAAAAAATACATTTTCTAGTTTCAGTTAACAGTAACAACACTGTGGCAAATATATGAAAACCTTTTTTTGTAGTGCATTGATCGGGGTTTGAAGATGTCATGTTCACATTTACCTAAAAGAGTGTTTGTGTATGCTGTGAATGCATATGTATGTGTGTGTTTGAAAGGTTAACATGTAGCGTAACACCCTAACCAGTCTTACAGAGGTCAGTTCAATAGCGCTGTACGATTCAGAACATTGTAACCTCCAGTTTGGCGCCTGCAGTGATGGAGTTACACTCAAAGCAATTCATCTCCTTTCTCATTTCCTCCCACTTGGATGGGGTCAGACTGCCAGCAATCAGTTGTGAGTGTATCTGTGTGTGTGTTGTGCAGGGTGGTGTTAACTATGTTTGCAAGTGAATTTTTTTCAGAGTTGGAGTGGGAGGCAGAGCAGCAGTTTGGAGCTCTTTATACATTATTCATTATGGTGGGTAAGAAACAACAGCCTGGAGTAGAAATCAAGAGGGAGAGAAGCTTCTCTTACACCCAGTGTAACCCACAAACTGTTATGTGGTGCCTCTCATCCCTCTTGAGAGTATAAATCCGGTCAGGTTTTTTTTGTTGTTGTTGTTTTTTTTTTACTTAAATTGTAATGCTGATAAAATTTGTAGTTTTATTATGTATTTTGTATTATGTAGTTTCTGTAGTTTCAATTTGTTTTTTTAATTAAAAATCATTTTTGAAAAAAGACATGAAAGTTTAAAAAACACTATTATACAAAATAAGTAAATATATTGTGCTATTGTGAATGCACATACTACACACTCACAAACGCGCACACACACAAAAAAAGAACTTGACAACTAGCTCTTTTTGTTTAAGAGTGTGATCTCCTTTCCTAAAACTGCCTTATTGAGTGTTGAAAAATCCTCCATTCATATTTTCTTTGTGGCCCGTTTACCTTGCCGTAGCCTATGGGTTACCACATACACACTGAATTGTGCTGGTCATGTGTCTAATGTGAGTTCAGGTTTGTTTTTTGTCATGTCCTTCCATTCGCCATCATTTCCTGTCATCTCTACACTACACCTGTCAATTAAAGTGACATAAAGGCCAAAGATAGAATGAAAAAGAGGTCACACATCTGGTCAGGATTGAATCGTCTGTACACAGTGTAGTCATAAAGCTGTCAGCCGTCTCGCACAGCATGTCACGGTACAGTTGTCCGTGATCTTTAATGAGCAGTATAGCTGTCACTTTTTCTGAGATCAAAGGATTTTTACCGTGATATCTTAGTTTTATTTCATGCCAGTGTCTCGTGGGATCTCTGGAGTAGCAGGCCGAAAGAACAGCCCGAATGACAATAACCCTCATCCCTTTGTCAGACACATGAATAGGACAAGTACTGTCTTTGATCAGCACCACAAATTACACTGTAATTTTGAATCACGGTATAAAGACGTGACGTAAACTGTGCGAGTGTGTGCTACTGCATGTGAAGAAAGAAAAGCAAGCATTATTGGAAAAATAAGGTTTGTTTTGGTTCTTGGTTGATTTGTGAGAGTCTTATTTGTCCGATGCTTGTTTTTGACGTGATGGAGCTGTCAGTCCTCGGTGGGGGATTTTGAGTGGCAGCTCTCAGCTGTTCTGTCATCGTTAATCATCTCTTAATCAGAACGGCAGGAGACGCACTCGCACTCGTCCATCTAACTCAGTCTCTTACATTCAGGACAGGAAACAGTCTTGCAGTTTATAGGAGGTGAAAAACAGCATGTGAAACATGTAGTATGCCAAAATTTCATAAAACGGTAGGCAAAATTACCTGTTATTTTTGGCGAGATTCTGAATACATATACAAAGGATAGTTTACTGTCCCATAAAGCTATGGGATTGGATTCATAAATGGTGGTTAAGCAGTGCAAGTTTTAAGTCACATGACAATAACAACATTGTGGATGTATTACTGTATGTCCAGATTACATTTAACAGTTGTGAAATATGTATTTATTTAAATGGGGTACCTACTCAGAAAGTATGTGATTTCCGACACAGCTAATGTTTCTTTCTTTAGGTAGCTGTCTTGAGAGAGTACCATTATATTGCATTATGTACATTATATTTCATTCCATGAGCTTTTGTTGTTGATACATCTTGTTGTTGATCTCTTTTTATGATTGATATATATTAATCCTAATTCTGCCCCTACAAGAAAACTAACTTGCATGTTATTTTATGTTGTTATATTATTTATACAGTAATATTTAGTTATACATTTATTAATCAGTTTTACCTTTGAGAATATAAAGGAAGGTTGTGTCAGATTTACAAATAAGAATGATTGTTTTCATCAGTATTGTGTTGTTTTCCAACATGAATATCTAAATGAAAAGCAAAACTCAGTCATAAACTATTAAGAGTTGTTTTCAGAGTTGCCAGTTTTGCTACAGAAAAAAAATTATTGTTTTTAGCACAACCCTCACAATTTTTTACTGGATTTGATTCAATAATTAATGAATATTAACACTGGAATTAGGAATTTTCTGTAAACATAATTTTAAATATATATTTTTAAAAATCTTAATATTTTATGTTGTTTCACCTCTCAAACAAGTGTGCATTGTTTTAAGGATGTTTAGATATTTGCAAAGTGTTTGCTCATAAATGTTGAACACTGTTCCTGAAGTGTTGAATGTGTGCCAGTTGTATCTTGGAGTTTATCTAACCAGCATTGAACACACAATGGATGGATTTGACATTATTCTGACAGCAGGAGAACGTCTTAATCAAATCTTTATCAGCATGTTCAGACAGTTATCATCACCAATCTGTTACACACTCAGGCAGAAGAACTTCAACTCACAGTTTTCTTTTAATTATTTACAGTTTTCTCTCTCTGTCTGTCTCTTTAGCGCCTTCCCAGGTTAACGAGCTGCGAGCGGAGAAGGTTGAGCAGCGCAGTGTGACTCTGGTTTGGAGGGAACCCGCTGTGTATCCCAACAGCAGCCGCACTGAATACGAGATCAAATACTATGAGAAGGTACGGTTACATCCTCTGTCCTCTCCACTAAAGCACTGAAGCTGTTATTAACCTGCATGTGTGTACAGCCACACTAAACCGCAGCTTCCCACAGGCCTGTAGCTCATTGATCATTCAGTCAGATGCAGTATCTGCTTTAAAACATGTAGCTGGCAGACACTGATGTCTGTTCAAACTCCTGCCAGGATTGAGGGAAAAAAAACCTCTCTCTTGCACAATAATACATTTCTTATGAACACTGAGTGCATTCACATCCAAATTTTACACAGATTATAGATCATAAGCAGATAATATGTAATGTAAATGACTTGAATGATTGTTTGGTTGGTTTTTTTAATCCGGGAAAGGGAAATCAGGGAAAATCAATGCAAATATGTCTGGCTGTATAACGGCTGATGTCAAGACCTTGTCAAAGATCTACTTATCTCATGTAAAAATTTGGGGAGTCTTGTTTTTCATTTTTATTGATTTGCAAATTAACCCTTAAAGCGAGTTTTTGCAATGAGTTAACCTTTAATGGTTTGTTTTGTTGTGCATATAAGCATGTTTCATGATTTTTATTATTTTATTTTATTATTTTTTTAATGAAGCTTTAAAACTGTAATGGAAAAATTTTAGCATGCTTTCACATTTTATTGTTGATACCTACAAAATGCTTTTATGTATAGATTGTGTTGTTTTACCCTTGTCTCAAAATTTCAGTTTTAAAATATGAAAATCCATTGCTAGAAAAAAAAATCTAAATAAAGATTCAAATAATCATAAACCATTTCATTATTTATTTGGTGAAAATTTATATAGTTTTTTATTATATATATATATATATATATAATAAATGATTGTATATATTATGATTACAATATTATGATTGTATAAAAAACTATATAAATTTTACTTTTTTTTTTTTTACATTTTTCCTGTGGCATAATTTCTGGCACAACCAATTAATTTTATTATGTATTTATTTATTCATTTATTCATTTTATTTTTTTTGAAAGAATGAATACTTTTCAGCGAGGATGACATTAAAGGCATTTGTAATATTGAAATTCTATTTTAAATAAATGTTGTTCTTTTGACCTTTCTTTTCAGCAAAGAATCCTTAAAAACCGCATCACCATAAAAATATTAAGCAGCACTACTCTTTTCCTCATTGTTAATAATAAGAAATGTTTCTTGAGAACCAAATCAGCATATTAGAATAATTTCTGAAGGATCGTGTGACACTGAAGACAAAAGTGAAAGACAATATTGATCCAGAAATGTTAAAATATAATCTCCATCACTGTCATTTAATCCATAGACTTCCATATTTATTTTATGGACATATTTCTGTGTTCCTTCAGGACCAGAAAGATCAGAGTTATTCCACGGTGAAGACAGCCTCCACCAGAATCAATGTCAACAACCTGAAACCAGGCACCACTTATGTCTTCCTCATCCGCACCTGCTCCAGCCCAGCACTTTCTTCTCTTTCTTCCTCTCCTCTTTCTTCTTCCTCCTCCTCCTCCTCCTCCTCTTCCTCTTTGTCTCCATCTTCCCCGTCTGCTTCCTCTTCCTCCTCCAGCCCTGTGGCAGCTGTGTCGCCCCCTCCGCTCGACTACGGGGCGTACAGCGCACCGCTGGAGCTGCAGACGCTGGGGGAACGTGAGTGTGTCTCTTTGTTTTAGAAGAAAGAGCGTATGTGAAAGGAATGTGTGGTGCCGTTATTTTAGGAACTTTTTTTTTTGCTTTATTTCATGATAGTACACAAAATATGTTGGCTTTACAGTGAAACAATGACTTTAAAGTGCAAATGCTTGCTGTCATCTTTAATTTAAGAGGACACATTCATATTGAATGAACACTTTAGAAGGACTTTCATGTGTGACCTCGTCAGGCTCCTTCATTGTAGCACACAAACAAGTATTTGAGCAGCTTTAGATTATGCAGAACAAAGCTGCCATGTTTGGTGCCTGGTTGCAAACCATTTGGACTGGATGAGTCTCATTCCAGATCCTGTCTGGTTTCGCTCCACTGTGCTTTTGCTCCTAACAGCTTGGGGTTTTTCTCAAATGCGAAGTGCTCCGCTAGGTTCAAAACGGTTGATTAAATTGGATAGCAGAACATTTTTCACTTCTCATCCCTCAAAAAAAAAACATTTTTAAGCCTTTTTTAACACTTAAAGATGGAGCATGTTTGTTTTTAAAAAAGGACCTCATAGTCAAATTATGTAAAATTATATTTAAAAATAATATTAATATATTATATGATATTAATTACATTATGTTCACTATATTACCCTTCATTGTGACATCAAAGCTATGATTGGAACTGTCAGTCATACAATATTTTATTGTGAATTTAAATTTTTAGTACTAATTTTTTGTAGTTAGTGTAGTAACATATTCAGGACCGAAGACTGAATAAAAGGCCTTTGTGATTGATATTTATAGCGTAAAATTTAAATAAAATTTTAAATATATATATATATATATATAGATATAGATATACATACACACAATATCATTAAAGAGTTTGTCAAAAATATTTTTAAAGAATTTATTACTTTTATTCAGCAAGGATCCATTAAATATATTACATGTGACAGTAAAGATGCTTACATTGTTAGAAGAGATTTTTTTTTTTTTTTTTTTTTTTTTTACTTTTCATCATCATGACAAAATGTGGTATCATAGTTACCACAAAAATATTAAGCAGCACAACTAATTTCAACATTCCTAGAAAAAAAGTTTCTTGATCACCAAATCAGTATAGAATGATTTCTGAAGTATCATGTGACATTGAAGACTGGAGTAATGGCTGCTATAAAAATCAGCTTTGCCATCACAGAAATGCATTGTAAAATGGATTAAAATAGAAAAAAAAAAACAATTTTAAATTGTAATAATAATTCACAAAATTAGTGTTTTTACTATATATTTTTATCAAATAAATGCCCCCTTCGTGAGCATAAGAGACTAAAAACACTAAACCTTTGAATGGCACTGTAAATATAAATTATATAGCATATAAATTTAAAGTGCTCACATTCACAAAATGCAAACACAGAACTGAATAATTCAGTAATACTCTAAAACTACTTTCTTCACAATTTATGGCCTTACAGTAATCTTGTTTGTCCATTCGCTGCTGTCCTGATTTCTCTGCTGGTGAGGCTGCTGTTTCACTTGTTGATTTTCAATGATAATTGAATTTCACAGAAAAAGAAGTGCAAATAAGTTTACCTCTGTTAAATGTCCCATCAGGGTTTGAATTCTAAATAAATGACTCGTAAAAGAGTTTTTCTCCATTATATACCAATAAACAGCTGCTTTACTAGGAATCAACTTTCCATTTGAGAGCCAAAGTGTTTTTTGCGTAACTGAAAGTAGTTCCTCTGTGTCCAGATGGATGGAGGAAAGTCTCAACTATTTAACTCACAAAAATGTATTTCCATTAGCATCCTATCAAAATAAATAAGGAAAGTCTTCAAAGATCAATCTTCTCGTCAAGCTCCAGTGCTTTTAGAGCACCGATAATGGTTTGTGCCAACGTGAATACTAACCAAATCTTTTGTTTGTCTTTGTGTGTGTTTGTTGTGCAGTGGCCCTGGCCTCTAGTGAACAGAGTCCTGTGGTGATCATCGTGGTGGTTTCAGTGGCTGCTCTCATCATGTTACTGACTCTTGGAGTTGGATTGCTCATCTGGAGAAGGTATAACTGCTACTTCAAAGCATTTTACAAAGACTGGCCTATCAAATGCTTTCTGCTATCACCTCTACAGAACAAATCTGCAAGGTTATCAGTCATTGTTTACTGAAAATTATCCTTTGCATGCTCAAATCTGGCCTGTCAAACATCATTGGTTCATGACCGTCTCATGATCTTTTGTTTTTGGATGAACTATCCCTTTAACTGAAATAGGATATGGTTGCACATTCCGTTTCTGCTCCCTAACGACGACCTGACAGTTGCATCAGCAAAAGCCTTTTTCTACTTCCATGGTCTGCGAAATCATCCATTAGAATGAATCAAAACACATTTTTAGTCGAGTCCATCTCTCACATACACAGATGCACAAACTCATCCGTCATCCCACAGGAGAGTGTGAAGCCTCGTTCCTCTTTCTGAGAGGCACAATGCCGTTGTTAGCTTGTTTGACGGGCAGCGCAATCGCTCAATCCAATTTCACCATGATTGCGAGACGTGTACACGTCGTGTGTGTGTTTGTAAGGGCTGCCTCTCCCAGCAGGGAGTGAAGGTGGAGAAATATGAAGAAAGACATGCTTTCTGCTGCTGTATTGTTATTTAGACAGATCTCTCTCTCTCACTGATTACATAGACAACAAAACGGTCCCACATGCACAGAAGTGCTCCCGCGACGCACGAGTGCATGTATGCAATACATGAAGAAAATCACCACTTGTGTGTTTTCACAAGGTCATCAAGTTCTTCCAAAGTGGGACATAAAAGAACCGTACAGTTGTCGCCGTGGTGTAGTGGTTAGTGTACATGTTGTGATGCTCATGCGGATGGTGTAGGCTTATGTCCTGATTCAGTTATCCCTTTACAACATTTTAGTGCCATTAAAAAAAGTGCTTGTGCCAAGCGTTTTAGAAGATTATCGTAATAATGACTTCAATCTTGAAATGAGAGTAATTTTTCATTTTTATTTTATTAATATTACGACCTTTTCATTTTCATTTCATTGTCGCACTTTTTTTTTTATATATATTTTCTACTTTCCTGGCGTGATGACTTTATTGTAATTTTGCCTTTTTTCTTAATATTACCACTTGTAATGTATGACTTTATTGGCAGTCCACGAAATATTATGACTTTTATCTCTGTTGTTATTTTGACTTTTTAAAATAGTATTAGTTTAATTTTGTAATGTTGCAGCTTTATTATAATAATTGATTTTACAAAATATTACTACTTTCACTTCATGACTTTATTGTAATTTAGACTTCAAATTACTACTACTTTAATCTTGTAATATTACAATTAAGATTTGTAATTATGTAATCTTGTAATTATGACTTTATTGTCATAATTGACTTTCACCGTGACATTATTGTAATTTTGACTTTTTCAAAATATTGCTACTTTAATCTTGTAATAGTATGATTTTGTCATAATTGACTCAAAATACTATATTATAAAATATTATAAAATATTATCTAAACTACTTCCGTAATTTATTGCGATTTGGACTGTTCAAAATATTACCACTTTAATTTTGTAATTTTACTACATTTTCTAATCTTTGACTACAGTGGGTACGGAAAGTATTCAGACCCCCTTAAATTTTTCACTCTTTGTTATATTGCAGCCATTTGCTAAAATCATTTAAGTTAATTTTTTTTTTCCTCATTAATGTACACACAGCACCCCATATTGACAGAAAAACACAGAATTGTTGACATTTTTGCAGAATTATTAAAAAAGAAAAACTGAAATATCACATGGTCCTAAGTATTCAGACCCTTTGCTCAGTATTTAGTAGAACCACCCTTTTGATCTAATACAGCCATGAGTCTTTTTGGGAAAGATGCAACAAGTTTTTCACACCTGGATTTGGGGATCCTCTGCCATTCCTCCTTGCAGATCCTCTCCAGTTCTGTCAGGTTGGATGGTAAACGTTGGTGGACAGCCATTTTTAGGTCTCTCCAGAGATCCTCAATTGGGTTTAAGTCAGGGCTCTGGCTGGGTCATTCAAGAACAGTCACGGAGTTGTTGTGAAGCCACTCCTTCATTATTTTAGCTGTGTGCTTAGGGTCATTGTCTTGTTGGAAGGTAAACCTTCGGCCCAGTCTGAGGTCCTGAGCACTCTGGAGAAGGTTTTCGTCCAGGATATCCCTGTACTTGGCCGCATTCATCTTTCCCTCAATTGCAACCAGTCGTCCTGTCCCTGCAGCTGAAAAACACCCCCACAGAATGATGCTGCCACCACCATGCTTCACTGTTGGGACTGTATTGGACAGGTGATGAGCAGTGCCTGGTTTTCTCCACACATACTCCTTAGAATTAAGGCCAAAAAGTTCTATCTTGGTCTCATCAGACCAGAGAATCTTATTTCTCACCATCTTGGAGTCCTTCATGTGGGCTTTCATGTGTCTTGCATTGAGGAGAGGCTTCAGTCGGGCCACTCTGCCATAAAGCCCCGACTGGTGGAGGGCTGCAGTGATTGTTGACTTTCTACAACTTTCTCCCATCTCCCGACTGCATCTCTGGAGCTCAGCCACAGTGATCTTTGGGTTCTTCTTTACCTCTCTCACCAAGGCTCTTCTCCCCCGATAGCTCAGTTTGGCCGGACAGCCAGCTCTAGGAAGGGTTCTGGTCGTCCCAAACGTCTTCCATTTAAGGATTATGGAGGCCACTGTGCTCTTAGGAACCTTAAGTGCAGCAGAATTTTTTTTGTAACCTTGGCCAGATCTGTGCCTTGCCACAATTCTGTCTCTGAGCTCTTCAGGCAGTTCCTTTGACCTCATGATTCTCATTTGCTCTGACATGCACTGTGAGCTGTAAGGTCTTATAAAGACAGGTGTGTGGCTTTCCTAATCAAGTCCAATCACTATAATCAAACACAGCTGGACTCAAATGAAGGTGTAGAACCATCTCAAGGATGATCAGAAGAAATGGACAGCACCTGAGTTAAATATATGAGTGTCACAGCAAAGGGTCTGAATACTTAGGACCATGTGATATTTCAGTTTTTCTTTTTTAATAAATCTGCAAAAATGTCAACAATTCTGTGTTTTTCTGTCAATATGGGGTGCTTTGTGTACATTAATGGGGAAAAAAATGAACTTAAATGATTTTAGCAAATGGCTGCAATATAACAAAGAGTGAAAAATTTAAGGGGGTCTGAATACTTTCCGTACCCACTGTATATCTATTTTCATAAAGACCTTATTATATGAGATTATTCTCATAACATTGACTTTATTCTCATAGTGTTATGACTTTTTCTATCTTACATTTTTTTTGTTTTTACTATGTAGACATTGAGAAAGCAATGAGACAGAATCTGCCATTTTTTGCATCTTCTGCACTGATTTTTGAATAAGTTTAAACATAGTAAAATGTGTTAAATTGAGCTGAGAGTAATGCAATCTTATAGGTAGCTGAAAGCAAAATCATTTCACAAAGAAAAATGAAAGGAATGTAGGATGCATAACAGTTTGTGAATGATGGCTGTTCCAATTCTGCGGAAATCTATGGATCTTTCTGCTGAGTTTTGCATGCACAGATTCCACGTGCCTGACTATTTCATGCACACACAACAACACAGGTGTAACATACTCTAATGGATCTCTGTGCAGCTGCAGTGTCAGGGGAGGGAGTGGCAGACAGAAAGCACACGCTCCTATAGCTCTCCATTAATCAGTCTGATGAGAATGGATTATATTGAGCCAGTGTGAAATGGTTCTCATTCATTCTCAACCACACGCAACGGAGTGTTGGCTGAGCCTCTGTCAATCATACACACACAATCTCTTTCATATGCACCTACAAACTTTATCATCAGCTCAGACATCAACACAGAATCCAGTTGCATGTCGTCTAACACACTGAAAAGAGCTGATTTATCGACTAGTCTCTGATAAAGGGGTTTATATTGGTGAATGATGTGTGCGAGAAAGGCTTATTAGAGACATTGGCATTTATCAGGTGTGAAATTGTATTGGACAAACAGAAAATGGCTGACAGCTCAGTGAATTTAGGCACAAACCGTGCTTGCCTGTAGTAGTATGTTAGCAGCAACTGTAAATTGAAAGAAAGCGATAAGCACTGAAATGGCCAAAGATGTCAATCTGCATAGAAATAAAACACATTGACTTCTAAAGGCACTTTTTGTCATCTCTATTAAATGCTTCGCCCCTTTGCCACAATAATGTTGCAGTGTCTAAGTTAGTGGTTAATTCAGTTAATAATTGGCATCTTATGTAACTGATTTGTTTCATAGCCCTAGTTTACACACATTTTTGAACATCTAAATCTTTACACACCAATATCCATGCATATCAAAACAGTCTTTCAGGTCAGTCTCACTGTTTCTGTCAAATCAAATTGGTTTGTGCAGGGTTCCGGGTCCTGTTTTTCTCATTCTATTTCAGGAATAACATCTTTTATTATTAATAATACTCATTTACTGACATGCGTACACACACGGTCAGCGGATTATTGGTATTTGTGGACAGCCTTTCTTCTGCCCCTTTATGTACATTTAATATACTTGCATCGTCTGAAGCCAGTGTTGGCTGTGTGTCTGTGACTGTGATTGAAATAAAAGACTAGCATACTACCTACTGTTTTTTATAAAATAAATAAAATAAAATAAAAAATAGTATGTGAAGTTGGGAACAGCTGGGTTCTGGATGTAAAAATCCCATTCATTTTCTCTATAGGGGGATTGATTTAAACGATCATTTAAACCATTAAAGACAGACCTACTGTGAGTTGTGAGGTTGTTGATTGATGGTAAATGCTTTTGTTGAAGCCATCAGCCCACATTATTTCAACTTATTTTTTAAAATAGTTTGGTTTACAGCAGAACTTGTGGTGAAAACTACATTACCCTATGACAACACATTCCGAGATGACAACACGTGACGTTCAACTTGGTGCTGTTCACGTTCTCGGACTGGGGATTATCCGCTTCTATAGCGACAGTCAACAAAATGAACCTGCTTGAATGTTACTGGCAACTATAGAACACAATACAAGTAACAGTTGCTATGCAAATGCGTTATTATTACACTTTTTAATTACTTCTTTAGGTTGTTATTACATGGATAACCTAGATATCTAACTCTGTGCTGCATGTCTTTCGTTTATGTTCACATTACTTTTGTATGAAGACATCTACATTGGCAAAAGTCAATTACACGAATATTAAAACATAAATATTATGAAATAACTGCTTAATTACATTTTACTACTGGAAGCGCCGCCAGGTACCCTGGTCCCGTGTGAGGTGCAGCGGTCACGTGGCACAAGCTGTAGCTCTCAGAAGTTCACAAGTTGTAATTACGAGTTCTACGAGGATTTTTACAAGTTAGTGTCTCATAATTACGATTTGGCGTGAATGCACCTTTACAACAAGCAAATCATGCCAAAAGAACTCTTTAGCATCTTCTCACTCCCATGAATAGAGTAATAAAGTCAGTCTCCCTACACTCTCAAACTACTTTTTGTATATATTTATGCATATTTTGCAATAAACATAAAATATATTGTATATATATTTATATATTCTATATTTTTTTCTTTATCATTTTTAATTTTTGATTGTCATTCACATGGAATAACATTGTAGTTATTTCCCTTTTTAAAGCTATTAAGTATACAGTCCTGTACCTTTGTCTTTTTTATCTGATTTTCAAGTACTTTTTGTTTTAAATCATAATTTGTAATAGCTTATGACTGTATAACAGACTTTTTTAATCCTTGGAAAAAATAAAAGGAAAATAGCCTACTTCTAGACACAAGGCTACTAAAAAGCAGATTGTAGCACTCTATGTGCAACAAAGACTGTTTCAAGTTATGCTATATTCATTGCGTTATCCAATTTTCATCATCATAGAAATATACATGGTTATTTATTGGTTATATTTTCAATGCAATTTTTGTAAAAAATGTCTTGGTAGTCCAGTCAGTTTCAACTATTCCAGTAATTTAGTGTTAACGTTTAGATGTGTTTTAAATCTTTTAGAAGTTATATAATTTTATTTATTTTTTATTTTTTGTATATTTGCGTCTCGAGTCTGATTACATTGAGAATCTTCTGCAGAGTGTTTTCATCCACAAACACATACAAAGCTCTAACGTTCTTCTCTGCGGTCGCTTCTTCCTGTCACTCCTTTCACTTTCCAGTCACCTTCACTCCTCTCTTCACCACTCCTCTCCTCTCCTTGTCTTTTGATGCAGACCATCATAATAGCTGTCATATAAGGTTTTAAAAGAAAGGGAAAATGCTCTTTTTTACTCCTCATTGGTTTTGAGGGCTATTTGTCCTAGTATTTCTGTCAGAGAATAATCTTAAAAGGATGAAAATTGACATTTTGTCATCATTTACTCACCCTCACATCAGTTTGAAATGATGTGAGGGTGGAAAAATGATGATCGAATGTTAATGAGTAAAGTGTTACTATAATTCCTTGTAAGTAGGTTAGAAGTCAGGTGGCATGATAGGAAGTGATGTCGTCACTTAGTGAGTAACTTCCTATGATGACAATAGTGAGAAGACTACTTCCTCCCTCTCTTCCTTTAGTGGCTTCTACAGACCCTCCAATGTAGCTCCTACTCGTGTGGTGCTGCTCTCTACCTCCTTCTCTACTCTTCCTCCTCCTCCTCTTCCTCCCTCTACGCAGCTGTCTCCCAGGTACAGGCATGCCTGCGTTTCTCCACTACCCCTCCTCCCTTGCTACTGCCTTTCTCTTCATCTTCCTTCCTCTCGTTTGTCCCGTCTGTCTCGCCACACCATTTCCTAACAGAGGCCGTGTTTACACCTGCTATAACATCCTTAACAGGTGGTCAGCTGAGACTGATTGCATGACCATTTTGTTATTTTGAGAGGAACTCAACAAATGCAACTTTTGTGTGATGAACATGATCTACTGATGTCAGGCATAACAGAGATGTTTTGAGGACTTTGTATGGGGCTTTTCCATTTAATCCGATCAAACGTTTTCTTTTAAAGTCACTCGGAGCAAAGTTCAAAACTCTTTTTGTAACAAAGGGATGATCGCTAGCTAAGTGGATGGTCTTTGCTGTCAAATCAGGATGAACTACTGTTTACAGCCTTGAACATGACATATAATTGAATATTATTTTAAAATTCATAATATTTTTATTAATAAAAATATTTTATTGTATTAGTTTTATGTTATTATTATTATTATTGTATTTTTTTTTTGTATTATTTTATAGCTTCTGCTAATTCTGTGTAATGCAGTGTGAATGAGAACTGCCCAAAACTCAGAAAATGACCAAAAAAAAAAAAAAAAAAACAGCACCATAAAAACGCATATGGCAGATGCTATTATCCAAAGTGACTTACATTGCATTGAAGGTTTACATTTTTTATTTAATTTATAAATATAAAAATAAAAAGCTTAGGAAAAGTGAAAAACAAATATGGAATAATAATAATAATAATAATGCATTATATAATTATTTTTTATGCATTTGGCAGATGCTTTTATCCAAAGCAGCTTACATTACATTAAAGGTATATATTTTGTCATCAGTTTATGCATTTCCTGAGAGTCAAACCTATAAACTTGCCTGGCTTTGAGCATCGCAAAAACATTTTGGACGCCGTTTACACCTTTATTAATCACTGTCCAAAAGATGTGAGGTGTAAACATGGTCGGAGAGGTCAAATCCCAGCAGTCTGTGTATAGTCTCTCCTACCTGCATGTCTTTCTCTGTCCGACGTCTGTCTGTCTTACCGTTTTAGAGTAGATTGTGAATGCTCTAATCAGATGCCTGCCAGCACACACTCATAAAAGTTGAAAGTCTGCTTGGTGTGGACCCTCTTTCTACTCAAACAACAGCACCTGCTCTAGCAAATAACATGAAGTCACCAAAACCTTGTCAGTGTCTCCTTTTGAGTGCTTTTCCACCCCTGCTGTGTGTGTATGTGTCTCTATTCTCTAATCCCTCCCATGGTGCATGTCTTTCCCCAATGCCTCCGTGTCACACTAATCCACGACGTAAAATCGCCGAAATGCCATCAGATCCTGCGGCGGCCTGATTCTTCTCACACTCACGCTATGACTGTGTCAGAGCAGCGGTTCAACAGGAAATCTCTACATTTACTCACCGTGAACTACAAACCTGAGATAAAACCTCATGCATACTTTTAAACAAATGATTTGAACTGAAAAGTGATTTTTTTTTTTTTATTAGTCTTAAAGGGATAGTTCACCCAAAAATGAAAATTAGCACTTTATGACTTTTGTACAATCACAGCTTTTCTTTTCAGTGTAATGAATGTGAATGACTCAGAAAAGCACCATAAAAGTGATCCATATGACGATAGTTTGGTCTTCTGATGAAATATGATTGTATTAGGAACAGATCAAAGTTGTTATTCTCTGAAAATGTAGCACAATCATGAGAGTTCATAAGAGAAGTAGCAATGATTCACTCATGAATCAGACATGAATCAGACAAAACCTGTCATAATGATTCATTTTTCTGAATCAGATTGATCTGGTTCTCAAGACCAACTCACTGGAGGGGACAGTTATTTGTAAATCAAGATTTCAATTTGGTCTGGTCATCAGACAAACCTATTATATGACTTCAGAACACTTAAAATGTAGTTCATGAAGTATACAGACCACTTTTATGGTGTTTTTATGAAATTAACCTTTAAAGTTTATGTTTAAAGCGTTTAAAATTTCTCCATTTGTAAAGAAAGTCATATATAATGATAGATGGTTCATTATTGGGTGAACTAATTCTTTAAAAAAAAAATTTGAAGAAAAATAATAAGCAATTTTTAATCTCTAGGGAAATACAAAACTGACGTCTTAAGCAAGTTCACTCAGTTACATTTTTGTTTAGACGGTAGTACAGACATATTCGTAAATAACTTTAATACAGGTTGTCATTTTAAGTGCTGTTTTGTTATTTCCTTACAGCTGGTAGCGACTGCTTGCTGAAGTTTTATTTTCTTTAACGCAAGTTGTTTTATGGACGTTTTATGCTTTGTTTTTAATGACTTGTCATTTCTTGTTGTTTTTTTTCCTCACAGACAGTGTGGCTACAGTAAAGCCAGCCAGGAGGGGGATGAGGAACTTTACTTCCAGTGTGAGTATCACGTTGTGTTTCCGCTCATACATGTGCATCCATTCCACAAATCAATTGGACTTTCGGGTTTGTTTCTGAAGGTGGTAATGGATATAGCTTGTCACAGACAGAGAGCTTAGGTGGGAGAGAAAGGGAAAAAACAGAGTGGAAAATAGAGTGATTAGTGATAAAGAGAGATTATGGACATATAAAGTGACACTGCATTAACGTCTAAGTCCATGTACGTGCCTTTACACCAGCCAGCCTAATGCTCCAGTCCATTAGCATGTTTCAGACGCCCTCTGTGATGATAAGAGGGGGAAGGGCATTACCAGTCTTTGAACAAAGAAAGATGCCATTGTACTGCTATGCAAGAACATTGCAATGCGTACACCGTTACTTTTTTATAGATAACATAAGTTACTTGTGCACTACGTTTTATTATTGCCAGTTTACTGAGACACTCTGATCTCCAGAATGGAAGTTATATGGATAGATTATGAGCATTTTTACATTGAAAGTGGGAAAAGCAGATGTATATTAGTCTTTTTTTTTTTTGTCTTAATTTAAAAAAAAAAAAAGTGGCAAAAAAGCCCAAAAAATCAAATTAATTCATTTAAAAAAAACAGCTGTACAGTGCTGGTGATGCCCAGTTATCTCTCTTTCTCTGCCGTTTTCCCTCAAACCTTTCTAAACTCTATAGCCAGATGTTAGCGTTCTGTTTCACGTACATTAATATTCATGTGTGTGTGTGTGTGTGTGTGTGTGTGTGTGTGTGTGTGTGTGTGTGTGTGTGTGTGTAAGCATGTCAGAGCAGCAGTAGTTTGGTGAGTAATGAGCGTCTGTGCAGAGCAGTCGTGCAGCTGAGGCATTAAATCTGCTGAAACAATGAACACTGGCGAGCTTCATACATTTTTGAGCTGGTTTGTGCCAAGTCTTACAGCATATCTGTACAGTATATGAAACTTATATTTGCATGTCTTCATTAACCAATGCAATGCAAATATGCACATTATGCCAGGATGGACACACATGCAGGAGGAAGATTGGCATAAGGATGTATGGAAGAGAGACAGATTTGTTTATATCTTTCATGTTGCATATGATAAATATTAATTTTGTTGTGGTTAAATAACACTTTCCTCTATCAAAACCAGATTTCTGAAGAAAACGTGATGATTCAAGGCTTATGCAATTAAGCATTTAACAAGAATATATATATATAAACATCATATAAACTAGATTATATATAGATTGCATATGGTTACAGTAGATTAAAAAGTATATGAATAATAAATTGTAAAGAATTCCAAAGAGGGATAATAATGCATATATAGTGTATGTATGTGTATATAGACCTATAACCCAGATAAAATAATGATTATGTGTATTTTCATTCATCTTCAGTGTTATTATATACTTGTTTTTATGTAATAAATTTATGTGCCGCTCCTCTAAGGGCAGGCATGTTTGAAGTTGGTTAGCATTAATTGCTGGTTTTGGCTCCATAGATTTCTTAAAAGACCAGCATCAAAAATAAATGAATTGAAACTGGTATGTAATACAAGAATTATAAAAAAACAATAATAATATTTAAAAACAAATGTAATGTGTAAATGAATGAAAACACACAAAATATGTTTTATCTGGGTTATATAACACAATCTTGTGCTTTCTGGAAACCAGACCAGATGTTCCCTGTTCAAGGAAGAATTTAGGGAATCCCTCAAATCCTTCACGTTCCAGCAACGGAATGAAATTTCACAAGAACCATTCATGGAAAACGAGAAGAGTACAAATAGTGCAAAAAGAAATTCTGATTTTTTTTTTTCCCCCACTGGAAAACTCCTTAAAATTACCATGAGCACAATGTTCTGCCACACAGTCTCATACAGGATAATTTCTCTCACATTTCACAAATTAAATCCCATCAGCATCATCACAGATATTCTCTCGCTCTCGTTTCGCCCCGGGCTCAGTTCTGGTGACCCATCGTGCGTGATCTTTGTGTCTCCCACCGTCATTTGTTTTACAGATTTGTTCTTCCATCTGTTATACAACTAGCCCTATAAGCGCACCCTCTTTTCACCCTGCATGCGTGTTCTGTTTGTTTTATATGCATATTTTTGGATGACCTAGAAACAATGGTAGGGATCAGTGCTTTAGCTGTCATTATGAAATCACTAAGGCCTACTTTGTTTGTGTGTGTATGTAGGACCGGCGACTGTGGATTTAATGCTTTAGATATGCAAACTTATATGCATATAAATGGTTTGTGGTTGTCAGTGTATGGGGATTTACAAAGCTACTATATACGTTTGGGACACAATTGTCTGCAGAACTAAATCTGACAAGGAATTCCTTTGGGGAATGTCTTCAAAGGTAAAAAGGATCATTTAAGTGTATAAATAAAATGTGCATGTGTATACATACTTCTATTTATTTTTTTCCTCCTATAGTATTTTTTTGATGTTGTTCATATTATGTTTTTTCACATTTAGATAACCATTTGAATTGTTTGTATGCCTGGGAATTTCTGTTCAAAAACAACTGTTCATATACAGTCAGTTATGCAAATTATTATAGACTTAATTATAGTCTAAATGACTATAATTGTATAATTGGTTTTAATGGTTTTGATTTTTTGCTGACTATTTTTAATTATAAATTTGCTTTCAATATATTTTATATCTTAAACCGCAATACAAATCTTCCTATAATGAGACATACATACAGTAGTACTTTTCAAAAACTGCATCATACATAAATAACGGCATCATATTTTAAATTAACAACAACTCAACATACTGCAGTACTTGTGGACAATTAGATGTATTATATTTGTGTAATTTTTTTCTACATTACAGCCTCTACTCTACTGTAAATGCAGTAATTCTGCAGTAATTTATCTACCATCGCTCTGGTGTCTTCAGGGCATTTTTGGATTCAGCAGCATGGACTGGACTCGCTAAGATCTTATTTTAGTCTCTGAGGGGACACTTAATCGAACAAAAACTAGTTTGCCAGAGTTTGCAAAGTTCATGACACAGAATCTTTGAAATATATTCATGACTTTTCAAGACCTTTTGGATCAACTTTCACATTGCTTTTCACAACATTTCACTTGGAACGCAGAAGAATTCTGTGATATAACCACTTTGCACAGTATTTTGTTGTTATTGTGCTAGTTTCATCAGTTTCAGATTTAATTGGCAGAATACAGTGTCAAAAGTTATATTCTTTGTAGCTTTTGTTAATATTTTAGTACAAATTTTCAGTTTCCTATTAGCTTTAATTCATTTGCAAACTTTTAGTTTTAGTGAACATACTATGTAACTATAACCTTGGTGTGCATGTATGAAAGCTTCTGTGGCTGAATCAGTGAGTTTGATAAAAACAAACCCAAACAGAAACTAATAGGAAGTGAACTGGACCCCTAAATCATTGTAATAACAACCTCACATGTGAATACGGCATGTGCTAGAAAAACCTCATTCCTGTTGAAGAGGCTTTCGATCCTGAGCCGCACTCTCATGATGGAATGGAGCACCTTTAATTTGCTTTGTAATTGTATTCCTAAGTATGTGTGTATGTATGTGAGCTTCAGATCAATAAGCTGTTATGAGACTGTGAAGTTGAGACGCTGGTCTGCTTCGGGTCGATGTTTGACTAACTTGTAAGCACATTTCAGATTCAGATTGCCGCACTGCTTTTGAGTAGATGAAGCATGACATAATGCAAGGATATAGTAAAAGAATACAGCAGAAAAATAATAAAGGTCATCTTTTTGTAAATTTTCTTTTTAAATAAATGAGTAAAATAGTTGTTTTAATAAATCTTCATTAGCATCATATGTTTATTTATATACTGCACTATAAACACTATGTTAGTGTATTAGATAGTATATGTTCAGTTATGTTTTCTCTTGCAAAACTCAATGCCATGATGTTAGGGTGTTCTAGGTGGTTGCCAGGTTGTTGCTATGTGTTGTGAAGACATACACTTCTTAAAATAGCATATTTCTTAAAATAGCAAACTACGTGATATTCACCATGTAGTCAATAGTGAAGAGTTAATGCACCAGCGCATTTAGACACAGTGAATGCTTTAAATGCCTCTTGTCGTTTATGTTCTCTCATGCATGTTTTGAGATGTTGTGATGGACATGAGCAGAGGTCAAATTTCCAGTTTTCCATCCTCTTTTCCACACTGACAGCTACTCTCTTATATCATATGAGAAAGTCAGATCACTTGCAAAATAACAGTGCAGATGGTCAAAATTTGAAAACCAAAATGTGTGAACAAAGCATATGATATTCTGATACCTAAATATGGCTTTTTGGAGTTTTTTGCCCATTTCATCAATAACAATTGTGAATCAATCAATGGTAATAGTGAGTATAGCACCACTAATATATGTATGTATTTTTTTTTTTTCATTTTTTCAGTTAAAATCCCAACCAGAAGGACCTACATTGACCCAGAAACCTGTGACGATTTGCTCCAGGCTGTTCATGCCTTTGCCAAAGAGCTGGACATCTCTAGCATCAAGATTGAGAGGATAGTCCATACAGGTACCAGACATCAAAACCTCCTTACTTTTCCCAATATCCTATTAATATTCCTGCAAATTCATTTATTTTTTGTGATAGTTGTATAGTTTTTCAATGCTGTGTGTTAAGATCTATGAAAATTAGCCATTAGCTCATATCAGAAATGAAGGCTTTGTTGTCATTTACTGACTTTCATGTTGTGTTAAAACACACATGACTTTATTGTCTTCTTTGGAAGACAACGTTTACTGCTAATTTTTTCCCATAAAATTCCAAAGAATGAGGACAGGAGCTTTCAAGCTTCAAAAAGAAGCAAAAGCACTATAGGAGTAACATAAATGTGGTCCATATGTCATTGAAGTCGATATTTACAACATCAGGTTGAGCAGAATTTTCTTTTTTTTTTGTTGTTGTTTTTGTGTGTCAAGATCTATGTAAACTAGGCGTTATGTTCATCTCAAAAATAAAGGTTCTGTCATCATTTACTGACTCTCCTGTTGTATCGAAACCCATTTGACTCATATTTCTCTTCTTTGGAAAAAAAATTACAGCTAATGTTAAGTACTGTCAGTGTCTATAAAATTGCAATGAATGAGGACAGGAGCTTTCAAGCTTCAAAGCAAAAGCACCAAAAAATTATCGTAAAGGTGGTTTTATGACATGAGTAAATGGTGTCAGATTTTTAATTTTGGGTAACTGTTCCTTTAAATGATGAGTAATGTTCTCATTTATGCTATTTTATGAGATACAATCAACATCAAGTGAACACTTTCCTTCTTTAGGAGACTTTGGGGAGGTGTGTCGAGGTTGCCTGAAGCTTCCCAGCAAACGCGAGTTGCCTGTGGCCATAAAGACCCTTCGTGCGGGCTGCTCGGAAAAACAGAGACGCTCATTCCTCAGCGAGGCAGGAATTCTGGGACAGTTTGATAATGCCAACATTGTGCGTCTGGAGGGAGTCATCACCAGAGGTCAGTAGAGACAAAGAGATTGTGCAATGAATCCATGGCAAGGAAGAAAAGAGAGATGCATGGGACGTCCCTCTGTAGAAAATGAAAGCTGTAGGGCGATTGGGACGATTCCTCGCAGGATAGGGAAAGACAAAGAACGAGAGGAATTAGGGATTTGATGGCACTCACCTGAAAGAGAATCAGGAGGCAGAATAGGTATGGTATGTCCCTCCATTGAAAAAGAAAGAAGGAGGGATGAGCCAGCTGTCCCACTGCAGTAATGGAAAAGAGAATGATAAGCCATTGATTGGACGTTTTATTGGGAAGTGGATCCCTAAATAAATGGTCCGGTCCTCAGAAGCGCAAGAACTGAAAGGGAGGGAAAGGTCGATACTTGCAGGATGGATGATCATCAGAGGTAAAGGATCAAAGACAATGAGGAGCTGTAGATGTTATCACCTCCAGGAAGGACAGAACGAGGAGAATCGAGCTTAAATGAAACTGGTAACTCTCAGTCAACAAGCTTGATGGAAGGAAACTTGGCTCGGGGTGGAGATGTACGGAGAGAGAAGAACAGATCCATCTTTAGATTGATCGATGTGATGTTCCTGGAGATAAAACAGCTAGATGGATTTGCCTAGCGTGTTCTTGCCGAAAGGGATGAGGGATGATGAAGGTGTTTTGGAGACAGGGAAGACCAGAGGGGAAGCTAGATTTGCTGAATTAAAGAACTAGCAGTGCTGATGTTACTCTGGGACTTTGTGTATTAGCGCTGAAGGAATTATTAACGTTTGTGTCTTGTATTATCTACATAACTGTAAAAACAACAGCTGAAGTGTCAATCTCAGTCTTTGTTAAGAGCACATAATGACAAATCATCCATTACTGTTATTCTTCATTCTTTTGCCATCAATATCATTGCAAAAAAAAAAAAAAAAATTCATTCACTTTTGCAACTTTCTGTAATTTTGCAACTCTTAAGTCTAATTCTAAAGTCCAAACTAAAGTGGAAATTTAGTTTTCAGTGAAGAACAGCCTTTATTTGAAATGGAAATCCGTCGTAACATTATAAATGTCTTTACTGTCACTTTTTGACCCCAGACTTTTGAACGGTAGTGTACTGCGACTCTGGGTGGTCTGGTGAGCTTTGCATTGTGAATGGTAGTGTATGTCTATATAGTACATAAAACTCTTATTTGAATAAAGTAAGATAAAATCCCCATTTAAATGTTCCCCTATTTAAATTTATATTGTAATTAGTTAACAAAGCATAATTGGTTCTTGTTTTAATTGTTGTTTTAAATGAAGAGTAAGAGACCATTTATTCAGTGGTATTTTGGAGAGAAGAATGAATTGGGATTTTGGGATTGAATTAGCCTGTCTAAGTGTGTGTGTGTGTGTGTGTGTGTGTGTGTGTGTGTGTGTGTGTGTGTGTGTGTGCAGTGAGCGCAACAGCAGATGTTCACGTTGGAATAATTGGTGGCCAAATCACAGCAAGCCCCCTTAATGACTCTAATCTTTCTCCCTGACTTCTCCTCCTCCACCTGCAAACCTCCGTTTTCCTCCTGAAAGCTACACACCCTCCTCTTCACCCACCTGTCAGACCTCCACACCTCAGGTGGGAAGGACCCAGAGCTGAGAGCCCAGTAGGAGGTCTTCTGATTGGGGTTGGTCAGGCATGTCCGCTCCTCCCCGCAGGAGGTGTGATGGAGCTGGGGACGGTAGATTGACCAGACTGATAGCGCAGCCTCCTGTTCATTGGGCTGGTCATTGAATTCTGCAGATTGTTGGTGTCAGTGTACGTGATTTAGGGATCTGTCTCTCTCTCTTTCCACCTCTCTTCCTTGTTCTCTCTTTTGCTCGAACACCTGGGGATTTACCGCTACCCACCTCCCTAATGGAGCGTACTTCCCTCGTCTTTCTTTGGGCCGCTTTCTATCACTCACTGTCTAATGCTCACTGGAAATACAGACACGACAGAGATTATTATGCAGCGCTGTTGAATACTTTATTCTGATTGCAGTTTCTTATCTAAAATTATCTATCTGTCTGTCTGTCTGTCTATCTATCTATCTATCTGTCATATTTTCTCTGACTCTACTGTTCTGTCTATCTACAGTGACTTGCTGACTGCATGTAATCACTTACGTAACACTCACACTTTTATGAAAACGTGTTTTTTGTGCCCCTTGGACAACCCCAGCATGTCTTCTTTCCCCACTGAAGTATTAAGCAAACACATGATTTTCTTTATATGTGTGTTTTTTTGCTGCAGGCAACACTATGATGATCGTGGTGGAGAGCATGGCCAGCGGAGCCCTGGACTCTTTCCTGCGGGTAAGAGAATGTATTTTTGTGTCTGTTTGTTCTGCTGACTATAATATTCTGAGTCATCAGATGCAAAATGCTGAGATAGTACAGTAAATTGTATATATGAAATATTTAAGGTGCATTACAAAACCTGCAGATGTGATTTGTTGATAAAAAGAGAAAATGAGAGGAAAAAGCCAAGTGAGGCATTTTATCTTGTCTCAGTCAGATGAAGTAAAATTCTTGAAAGGAAATGATATGATAGTTATTTGTTTCAAGTTTTCATAAATATTTGAGTGTTTATATTCTAAACTGTTGTTTTCTTCCCATTTTCCAATTCCAATTCCTTTTTTTCTTCTCTTTTCTTTTCTTTTTTCTTTCCTTACCCTACCTTCTCTTCCTTGTTCCTTATCTGTTCCTTTCCTCATTATGCTCCTTTCCTTACTTTACATTTTCTCTTTTTCTTTCTTTCTTTCTTTCTTTCTTTCTTTCTTTCTTTCTTTCTTTTTCTATTACATTTTTTTCCTTTTTCAATTTTTGATTTTCCTTTTTCCTCTCTCCATTGTATGTTCCTTTGCCTGTACCCATTTCCTTTCCTCTGCAATGCCTTTTTCTTTCTTTCTTTCCTTTTTCCTATATGTTTCCTTTTCCTTTTTTTTCACTTTCTGTCTACTTCAATGTTCTTTCATTTCCTCTTGTCCACCTTTTTGCCATTCCTTCCTTTCTTTATCTCTTTTTCTCCCTCTTTTTTCTGCGCAGAAACACGAAGGTCAGTTGACTGTTCTTCAGCTGGTGGATTTGCTGAGTGGAGTGGCATCTGGGATGAAGTATCTGACAGAGATGGGTTTTATCCATCGCCGACTGGCCGCTCACAAAGTCCTGGTGAACAGCAGCCTGGTCTGCAAAGTGTCAGGCTTCAGACCTCTTCAGGACGACAAGATAGAGGCGGTCTACAGCACACTAGTGAGTATTTTACCATAATGCAACACAGCACTCTCAAACACTTCTGAATGAGTTTGAAGAGCCAATGGTAGTCAGCATTTCTCTAAAAGTCAAAGCACAGCTCTTGTCTAGTTTATCAAACTTTCATGCGATTTTGTTTTTTTTTTTTTCTTGCAAGTACTCTGAATGTGCGGTGTATTTTAAGAAAGCTTCAGTGCTTTATGCTTCTGTTATGATAAGACGGAAGTCAGGATACAGTGCAGCACAATACACCTGTCTTTCACCTACACAATACACTCACACTGTGATATCACTTTTTTGTGTTAGCCAAGGATGTGTTCCTGAATCAACATTTAATCAACATTTTCTTCTTTCCTTTCCTGTCTTTTTCCTTTTTTGTTGATTTCCTGCTTGTTTTCCTCTCTTATGTCCTTTCCTATGCAGTGTCCTTTTCTTTAATATTTTCCTCTTTTCCTTTTCTTTATTTTTACATTGTTGCACTAGAAATCTGTCAAACAGATTTGTGCCATTTCTGCACCTTTAGTATATTTGTTTCAACAAAAAATGAGTTTATTCCAGGAACAAGTCCTGTTAGCAAAATCATGGTCACTGTTGTAGCTCGTTTCTCTGGGCTGGTAATTGAAAGGTTGTAGGTTCAAACTCTGCAAAGAGCAGTTCATGAAGCCTTGAGCAGGTCACTTATCCTCAGGTTGCTTCAGTGGAGATTGTCTTTGTAATTAGTGTACTGTAAATCAGATAAAACCTTCTTCTTAATGACCACTTACTAATTAGTAGTACTCAAACTATAAAGACTGAGTACATTTGTGTCAATTTGTTAGACATAACAGGGTCTGTCTTTCTTTCAGCACGGAGGGAAGAGTTTGGTGTTGTGGACTGCTCCAGAAGCCATTCAGTATCATCGTTACAGCTCAGCTTCTGATGTGTGGAGCTTCGGTATCGTCATGTGGGAAGTCATGTCCTTTGGGGAGAGACCGTATTGGGACATGGGCAACCAAGACGTACGTCTGTTGCTTTATATTTCTTCTAATGTATCACCACCTGTGCAGTTCTGCATCGCTTTTCTTCTGGTTTCTTTCTCAGGCCTTTTCTCTCTGTATCTCTTGCTCTCTATTTTGGGCAGCTGCTTTTCCTCCTCCTTTAGATCTCCCTAAAAATCCTTTTACGTTTGTTTGTGATTTTAAATTCTTTTTCTCCCTCCCTCTCCCTCCCTCTCTTTCCTGCCTCTCTCTGTTGGTAGGATGGGATTTTCCTGTGTGAAGTGAGGAGTTATGCATTTGTATAAAAATTTAAAAGTAGCTAAAGCGAGGGGCCTTTAAAGACCCCAGATAAAGAGTGTGTGTATGTGTGTGTGCACTTTAACTTTAAGTCCACTTCAGCTCCGTGACCAATCAGACTCAGAAGTCACGCGGCGTGTGGCCTCCTTTTCACGCCTGCAGCAAAGATCCCCATAGTCTCTGAAATAAACCCAGGCTGAAGGACATCACACTTTTTGAACCCCAGTAATAATGTAGTCTCTAAAAATGCAAAGAAACTACATCATTTTGTTTTTGTTTTTAATTTCTTTTCATCTGTAGCAAGACTTTAGAAATGGAATGGACTTCCAGTCAAAGATGTGTTTTAAATACACACTGGAATGAAAAGGATATTAGTATTGACACAAATTTTGTATTGGTCCATGCATAGTCCTTATTTTATTTAGTTTTGATAATGTTTTTATGTGATATGACTGTAAGGCCAAATCTGTTTTTCTTCTGTGTATATGAGAGAAAACACAGTCATTATGAATTAAATAACCTCATCGTGTAAAGCTTTTAAACAAAAGAGGCCATCTTTCACTACAAATAGTGAAATGCTAAACTTTTTCCATGTTTATGGCTAAATTAATGATTGCTGGGGAACGGCATTAATGCATCTTTCATGTTATTTATTTGGTTTAAATATTGTTTGTGTTGTCATAAGTGACTTTTAAGTAGTACTTTTATTAAATGAAATGGTATTTAGGATTATCTAATAAAACGCCCTCTGCAATGAAATAATTTAATTTGCTAATTTGTCTCAGAAATGTCATTATTAGTGTTGATTGCTTTGAGTACACAGAAAGCTTCCTGGAAAAATTCATTAAAATGCTTCAATGAGATGTGTATACAATGGGGTCCAAAAGTCTGAGTTCACACTTAAAATCTGTTTTCAAACTGGAGATAAACAGAAACCTTGAGAGTTTGAAAATTTTGAAATAATAAATGTTACAATGTAAGATTCTGCATTATTTATGGGTCGGTAAACAATATATTCTATTACTCCAAATAGTCAATATTCAGTAATTATGTTTTTGTGTTAAAATTTGTGTATATTGGCATTACAGGTAATAAAAGCTATAGAGGATGGGTTCCGTTTACCTGCTCCCGTGAACTGCCCGCCGTCTCTGCACCAGCTCATGCTGGATTGCTGGCAGAAGGAGAGGACTGAGAGACCCACCTTCACCCAGATCCACAGCGCTCTCAGCAAGACCACGAGGAGCCCGGACAACATCGGGTCCTCCACCCTGGGACGCAGGTACTGAAAAGCTTCTCATGGTTACCATCTCCATGCAAATCATCCCTTTTCCACTTTCCAGCAAGTGTTTATGTTTTTCACTCTGAAGACGGAAATCTCTTTCTGTGTTTGTCCAGGACCCTGGGCTCATCTGTATCACTAGCAGAACGAACTCTTCCCTCCTTCCCTTCATTTAGTTCAGTTGGAGAGTGGTTAGAAGCTGTAGACATGGGCCGCTACAAAGACAACTTCACTGCTGCTGGATACTGTTACCTGGAGTCAGTTGCTCGCATGACCGTTCAGTGAGTGGCATTGAAATGAAGCCCTAAATAACGTGTTTCTCTTATTCGGTTTGTGTGTAACTCGTGCTGTTGTTTTTGCAGGGATGTGCTGAGTCTCGGCATCACCTCTCTGGAGCACCAGAAACAGATCCTGTCCGCCATACAAACTCTCAGAGCGCAGGTTATCCAGATGCACGGCCGCGGAGTGCAAGTCTGACAAACCCACAGCAGTGCGCTGGCTTACCGAGGAAAGACATATGGATGTCTGTTCTCATAATTACACAGCAGGCCATTCAACGGTCAGGAGGTGATAACCAAGACACTGCAAATGGTGGTTTTCTTCCTAATCTTCCCTTTTCATTCCTTTATCTTCTCTTTGGGTGAACAGTGGTACTTTTTTTTCACAAACAAGTTCTTGTTTTCTGAGGGGGGCGATATCACAAGCAAGATAATTCCTCTAGAATAACCTGCGTGCTGAATTTGACCTGCTTTTTTTCGTCTGTTCATCAATGACATGAGCTCTGTCCCTTTTAGTAGGACTTTAAGGTGGTCGATGCCCTCCATCACTGTTCCCAGAGAAGAGCAGTTTGACTCTGACCGATCTCAGAGCAATCAAAAGGGCGACATGTATTTTCTTTGTCCAAGAAAAAAAACTCATGCTTTGTAGCCACTGATCCTCCTATAAAGTGGACTAAACCAAGAGCATGTCATCCATTTGCTCCTCAGACTAGGAGGAGAACATCTTGCCGTATCTTCAGGAAATAAGTTGAGTACTGATGTAAGGAATCTTAAATAATATGTAAATCCCTTTCTCTGTATGTATTCTTGATTTGGTTACTGTCTACTTTTTTCTTTTTGCTTTCTTTCCTCCACACTTTAAACTCATTTCTGAATTTCCGAGTTTAAATTAGTATTGTCGGACATCTGTACTCGTAATGTTTTTCTTGTTCTGTCTACTATAGGGACAATGTTTGCACTGCAGCGTCCAGGACTTACAGAAACTTGTACCATATTTATTAGATGATTTATTTATCCATTTACAGATGCTTACTGGAGTTTGAATGCAGAAATATTGCTTGAAAATGGAAAACATAGCAGTGAATCTGGACGTTCAGCAGTCATTTCATCAAAATGCTCTTCGATTTTGTTTGTGTAATTTCATTTTTTTTCCCGCACTTTGAAAGTGAGTGAGTGAGTGGATGTGACAGGGATGTATACACACATATACATTCACACACTTAAAGATTTCATTACACTCTACAACGGCAGGCGTCTGATACTCTCGGACATGTTTAGTACTTGATGTTGGCATTTCGTACAGCAGAAGTGGTTGTTCTTAAACGAGAATGTTCTGAATGTTCTAGTGTTATTGAATTTAGACTACTGTTTTATGTGAGCGTGTGAACAAGACTTGGTTGGACTTGGATGTGTTTAAGCAGTATTGAGTAAAATCTTAATTTACAGTTTCATCATAGAAACAGGTTGGTGCAAATCTCTTTAACAAAGACCTTAACAAACAGGTTGGATCTGGATTTTTCCACAAATATATATATATATAGTACAAAACAAATGACTGGGTTTTTTTCCTCATATTAGGTTGTTATTGATTTTTAGAATATAAACAATTAAAGCTTTTTGGAATTTAACGATAAGAGCATCATTTTCACTCTCTCTGTTTTACAATTACACACATACAGAGATGCACATTTGTCATTATTGCAGCCATATCATATCTGAACGTGGCATAACCCGAATTAATAATCGCTTCAGAATCTAAAGGACAAAGACATGCTGTACTGTAATGTTTAACAGCCCTTTACCGAAAAAGACTCGATTCCCCCTTTGCATTGTGTATCATTCTGATCTCTGTTTGATACTGTAAATATGTATTTGAAAATGCAATCTATTTTTATAATTTGTTTGAATAATAATGTGTTGAATGAGATCCTCTCACTGTGTTGAAATGACTTATTGTTTGAATTAGGCGAGTCGCGAAGAAAAGTTGTTTGAAATCAAGTCCTTTTTTGTTTTATTTTTCTCTTTTCGGTTGGAATTTTTCATGATTTTTACCTGTTAGAAAAACAGATGGCTGTTGCAATATTGAAACATGTTATTAAAAAAATACAATACAGGTACCCCAGACTTTATTGTGTTTGCTCACGGTCTCCTAGCTTCCAGCATACCTGCCTGAATTCATACACACATGGAGTCTATTTTAATCATGTGTAATCAATGTCGAGGCACGGCAATCAAGCGTTTCCCGTCAGCTTTCAACCCCCGGAAAAACAGCAGAACGCTAAAAGGTGTTTTTTATTCTATATTTTTATCTAAAGGTTTCTTTTTAATAAATGATTTTCTTTCCAGCTAGATAATTTTTGTATGAGAGTGACTGGATGAAATTACACCAGAATATTTATTAACATTTCACGTTGTTATGTCTTTCCCACTGTTTTACGTACAGTATCTAATCCAGATTCTTTTGTTAGATATTAAGTTGTCATTCATTCCAAGTGATTTAAAGATGTCTGTGAGCTTTAGTGGATTCAAGTGCTCATTTATATCAGTAATAATTTGAAGGGTTTCTCTCCTTTCACGTATCTTAGTACTAAAACATCCCTTGGAGATAATAATGGGGGAGAACTGAAAGTGTGAAGTGGATTGTGCAGAAGAAAATACACCAGCTAATACTTCAACTCCCAGCAGTGAGAAAGCAAGGCACCAGTGTGTGTGTGTGTGTGTGTGTGTGTGTGTGTGTGTGTGTGTGTGTGTAGGGGAGTGTTTACATGTTTTTGTGTTCAGATTAAAAGATTCTATGGTAAGAAGCAAGAAGGGTCCACCTCTAAGCCGGTGTGAAGGGGAAAGTTTCCAAATACAAAAGTTTGATCCAAACAGAGTGCCAGGCCTCAAATCGGATTTGGGAAATTAATCTGGATCGGGAGCAAGTGTGAACAAACAAAGTGGAGTGGGGCTTGATCTAGCCTCTCTCCGGGAGTATTTCGCCTCTTGAGGTCCAAACGCCGCTCTATAAACTGAGTTCAGTTCATTCACTGAGGATAGAGACGTCAAAGCTGTGTGAGTGTATTTAAGTGACAAACAGCGAGGGCCACATGAAAGGAGCAGATGAACAGTGTGTTCTGGAATTCCTGCTGGGCTTTTAGTGGCTTTAAAGTGAACCGTGATTAAATGCTCTAGGAGGCTAAAACGCTAAAAACCAATCATTATTATGCATTAATTTTTGATTGACGTGCTTGAAGTAAACAGACATGTTCTTGTGTGTATTTATATAGCCTATACAAATACAAATTATATATAAGCCTACTGTATGTATATATGTGTGTGTATACATACAAGTGGCTTTTTCAATGTTGCATCGATACCTCAGTATAGGTGTAAGTTACTGTCTTCAAATTTTTCAAAACACTCATTCAAGAACAAAATTTTTGAATTAGCCTATAGAATACTCCATTACTATTTCCACTTGTGTCAAAAATAGTAAATGTATGCTCCTCAGGGGCGTCGCTAGACCCTTTTTTACTGGTGCATGATGACCCTCAGTAAAATATTATTGATAAATCCTTTGGTTTAATAACGTTTTTATTTATTTTATTTATTTATTTTTAAATCAGCCGTTTAGAATCACAACAGTGATCCCAGATTCGCGAATGAATCACTCTTTCTCCGTCTAACGGGTTTGCAAAAAGGTCTGAAATATTAGGACAGTCCACTTACTCATTGGATCGTTTGCAAGTGTACTTGCAAGTGTCTTCTATAATTTAAAGTTTATGAACGAAGCAGCTCTTTTGCGTGGGCAGCATGTGAACGATCCGTACTGCAGGTAAAGACGGGCCTATCCAAAACATTTTTTTAAATATTATTATTAAAAAAAAAAATAAAGTAAAAATTTTAATTAAAATATGGGCACACTTTTTGCTGGTGGCCAGGTCACTCATTACTGATGAAACTCTAGATGCAGTTTTGAATTCAGCCACTTTCTTCATGAATGAGTATTTGAATCATTGTATCATTGAATCATTGGCGCGGCGCGCGAAGTTACTTCTCCTGTGACGTCGTTTGAAAGTAGACAAAATCTATATTGGTAATCTAAACTGTAAGTTTTTCAACGTTAAACATTTCTTGTTTATTAAACTGCTGTGTAAAAGCAGCATGACACTCGCAATGTTGCTGTTATGCATACTTGTATAGAAAATAACAGCTTACTCCACTTCAAAGTCTTCAGACGGAGCTCGCCGAGACTCTTGTCTGAATCATCACGTCTGGGGTCTACAGTTCAAGTTCTCCGCTCCGTCACGCTTCATCTGATTAATTCTCAGGGTTTGGCCAAGCCCAGATTAAACTTTCTGTGACCACAGTTGAACACAAGTAGCTCCCGCTTTTGATTTTCGATTTCTTTTCATGTCTCCTCATTTCGGGTCTCCAACTAGGTCAGGTTTTACACTGCAGTATCCAAGTATCCAGTGTAGTTACAAAAGCACTAGTAATGAATAGCACGCACTTAGTATGTAATTATGTTATGGAACAGTCTATAATTACACACAGTTATCGCTATTGTAATTGTGTTAATGTGCAATATGAGCAATGCAATGTGAAGTGTTTTCTGCATTCCCCTGTATTTTCTCTGCATTATTTTTTTTTTAAGTCTTTTCACTATAAACAGCGGATCCAGAGGGGCAAATCTGAACTGATCTCAGGTCAGCTCTGCTAATGACAGACTACAGCTTCAACTGTCTGTGATATTTCCTGCAGTAATTACAGAGGTCAGAGATAACTTCACTTTACTGAGCTATTTCTGCAATTACTTTTAATTGATCGGTCCCAAGTTCATTTTTAGTCAAAATGAAATAATTTCCCATCAAGTTCACACAGGTTTAACAACAGGTTAACGTTTGACAACCAGAAAGTGTCCAAATACTATCTGTCTTTGATATTTTCTGTAGGCCTACAGCCATAACACCTATGTACAACCTTGTTTTTGTTGTTGTTTTTTCAATAACTACAATCATATTTACATAGCAAATGATAGTATCAACATTAAGCCATGGTGTACTACAACCATAGAATTTTAGTGAATTTAGTAACTACAAATTTAACAGGTTTTACTACAGTAAGTATGGTCTTTGCACTTCAACCATATTAATAAGAAACCAAAATCATAATCATAACTGGTTATAAAAATGATTAATTTGTGATTTCCGCCACAAACTGTTACTACAGCAGTTTCACTATAGTAAATGTTTAAACAATGATTATCTGTCTTAAGGAGGGCCGGCCTGGGACAGTTCCCTGTTGTCCACCCTGGCCTGAATGTGCAATGGAGGGGCTGTTGTAGTCCTTTACTGCCCCTTAGTGTATATTTGAGGTATTGCAAAATATTGAACAGCTGTAATTCAAAAATGAATCGATCGATCAGAAAATCAGTTGTTTATTTTTATAAAAACTATACTTTAATGATCATTGCTGTGCTGAAACAAAAGTAAAAATCAAGTTGCTACAAAAAAAAAAAGTTTTATATCTCCTTTCACTTACTCCCCAAATGCCCTTCTCCTCTCTCAGTCCCTGCATAAAGCCAAATATCTTTAGAAATGACTAGATAATTTGTGCTCTTTTCTTTAAATTGCTAATTCGGTTTACTGCATCTCTCTCTTTCTCTCTCTCATTCCCTCCAGCTGAGGTTCAGTGTCTGAGCTATAAAGGAGAAGATGTGTGTGTTCTCCAGGATGGCTTTAGCGGTGGGTTTCCCGGCTCCATGTCCACTGTGTGTGTCCACTCTGACCAGCAGCGGCTGGGTTTGCCCGGGGCTGCGGCCCACGCCATGCTGGAGAGTGGCCACGTACTTCAGAGTGTGCAGAGGAACCACACGGTCATCATGATCAGCCGTCAACAGTAGCATCGCGGGGTAAGGGGTCCCATCTCGAGGGGTCTGAGGAAGGTTATGGAGAGGAGAGTACCTGTGGAGGAAAAGTTCAAAGTTTTGTTTTTTTTTTGGACGTGTTGTAGTATGACATTTACAGCAACTTGTTTGTTATGCAGTTATACACTAGCGGTCAACAGTTTGGAATAATTCAGATTTTTAAAAAAATGTTTTGGAAGTTTCACCAAGGCTGCATTTAAAAAAAAAAAAAAATTTAAAACAGAAATGTGTGAAATATTGTTACAATTACAGAACTGTTTTCTATTTGAATACATTTTAAAATGTATTTTATTCCTGTGATGGCAAAGCTGATTTTTCACCAGCCATTACTTAAGTCTTCAAAGTCTCATGATCCTTCAGAAATTATTCTAAAATGCTGATTTGGTGCTAAAGAACCATTTCTTATTACTATCAATGTTGAGAACAGCTTTTGAAGCTTAATATTTTGTGGAAACTGTAGTAGGATTACAAAAGCAAAATCAAGATTTTTATATAAAATAAATGCTGTTCTTTAAACTTTCTATTCATCAAAGAAACCCAGACAAAAAAATATCACAGTTTGCATAAAATTAAGCAGCAAAAACTGACTGTTTTCAACACTGATGATAATAATAATAGGCATTAAGCACTAATAATAACTCAGTACCAAATCAGCATATTAGATTGATTTCTGAAGAATCATGTGACACTGAAGACTGAAGTAATAGCTGAAAAAAAAAATGTATTTTAAATTTTCATAATATTTCACAATAATAATATTTCTGCTGAAAATTAGATCAAATAAATGCAGCCTTGGTGAGCATAAGAGACTTCTTCTAAAAACAATAAAAATCTTAATTATTGCAAACTTTGACCAGTATTTTAGGGCTTTCAGAAAACAGTAATCCCTACTTGATGAGCCATTTGAACTGTTCAGGATCATCGGCACAGCCGTAGTCAGTGGTCCAGGCATGACCGATGGTGAATTTGTGGAACTTGAGCATGTCCATGACCCCAACCTTAGCTACTGCACAGCCGAAGAGCTCAGGCTGTTGGTTTACACATGCCGCTGAAAAAACAAACACACAGATCACTCTTCTCCCATTGACTACAATAGCCAAACACAATCCACATTTACCAGACGCACTGACTCACACACCTGTACTTAAATGAGTGGGCTTAAACATGTTTTGGATTACTCAGACAGAACAGCCCGATTTGACACACCTCACATTTTTAAAGGCCACGTAACTACACTGTGACTAAACATAGGGATCAATACAGACATACTAACCTAGCTAGCACATTCAGCATAAAGAAGCTTTTTTCAAATGCTTAGTAATTTATTTACCGCCAATGTTTTCAAACCGGTGCACCGCCTACACACCTTTATCTTGTTCTGATTGTTACCTCACACCCACACATCTACACACACTTGTAACCCACAACCAGAAGCAGATGGAATCTGCAGATTTTTTTGGCTCAGAATTTCAGGGGGAAATTTATTACATTTTTGCAGAATGAAATACATGGTCAAATGTGGTAAGCTGAGCTGAATACAACCATGATATTCGTGAATGCCCTAAATGGCAAGGTCTTTAGTTTTTTGTTGTTGTTTTGTTTTGTTTTTCTACATATTTTTGTGTAACAAAACAAATGCTGTGTAACAAAACAAATCCAATAATTTTCTTTAGTTTACCTTCTTATTTATGAATTATTTTGATCATAATATTATTTTTATTATTATTATTATTATTCTTTCTTTCCTTCTTTCTTTCTTTTGCATACTTGAGGTGAAGGTGAAGAAAAAGGGTCAGGTTCATTGGGGGCAGTTGTGGCCTAATGGATAGAGAGTCGGACTTGTAACCCAAAGGTCGTTTCCTTCATTTATCATTTTTTTTATATTTAATCCCTTATTAATAATTATTAATAAAATGTATTATTTATTATATTTTTTAATTAAATATTGAATTAAATATTTCCTTGAATTATATATTCATATATTTGAATTATATATTTTGTGTGTGTGTGTGTGTATATATATATATATATATATATACACACACATATATATATATATATATATATATATATATATATATATATACACATATACACACACACACACACACACACACACACACATATATATATATATATATATATATATACACATACATACATACAGTGTGTGTGTGTGTACAGTCAAACCAAAATTTATTCAGACACCTTCAACATTTCTCACATTATATCACAGTTATTCGCTATAGCTTAGAAAATGGTAATAAAATCACAAAAACTCATAGGTAAACTGTGTCATCTTGTAAAGAAATTCATCTTGATAATGTCAGATAACTTTGATAGAAAGGTATGTAATGGATTACAATCAACCAAAAATTATTCAGCTGTTAAATTTAAGTACATAAGTAGATTGGTTGACATCAGGTCAACCAATTACCAAGCAATGCTTAATTTTGTTCAGTCTGTGGTGTAAAAAGTTCTAAACAAGTAAAAAACACTTCAGCAAAACATGGTCAGGTCAAAGTGTCTGAATAATTTTTTTGATATTAAATTTTACTGGTAGTCCACTGTATGAAGAATATTAGGGTATAATATGTCACAGTTCACTTTATTTTGCTACCCTCGCTTACATTTATGAACTATTGTGTCCTGCACCCACTAGTAAAAAAAATATCAAAAATTATATCTGGTGTTTGAATAATTTTTCGTTTGACTGTATATACATAAATACTGTACATACAAATATATGATTGTTCAAATTTCATATATATTTCTTCCTCCATTTCAGGTATAGATAGTATTCACAGTTGCACTTTAAAGCAAAAATAAAATCATCTGAATGAACACAACAGGCTGGAAAAGTGTAGAACCTTTTGAATGACGTGTTCAGTTCTGCGAAAAATCTGTAAAACGTTAAAACAAATTCCATGTGCCTCCCACGATCAACCGCACATGAATTCTGCACAATCCTGCATATATTCAATAACTGCACTGACTCAATCCTGTCTCTCCTATGAATAAGACAGAGATTGAAACCGTATCTGCACTGGCAGCTGGCGAGTGCCGCCCGTCTAACGACTGCATCTCCTACTAAATGTGCTGTTTAATGAGAGTGACAAAATCTTTCACTGAGGAGCGAGTGCTTCTTCGCCTCTCGCAGATGCTGCTGTGTGCAACTTACTGTACGTGAGAAAGCCCTGAGTGTGAATGCCAATGTCATGTTTACTCAACAGATGAGCTAGCTGTGAGTAACGGCACAGATTGCACACATCATTAGAGCCGCACAGCTGCGTGTCCATAAGTTTCCATTACAGCTCCACTCTAATTTAACCATGTGCGAAGGCGTATGTGTGCTAAGACTGTCGAGTCTTCTTGGTTGTGCTCTTCATTAGCTGGAAGTGATCATGTCTATCTTACTTCCTCAGACCGCTCACCAAGAAACCAAGAAACTCACCCACGAGCAGGCCGCCGTTGGAAGCTCCGTTGATGGCGATCCGGCTGGCCGTGGTGTATCCCTCCTGGATCAGGTACTTGGCAGCGCACTGGAAGTCATCAAAACAGTTCTGCTTGTTCCCAAGAGTGCCAGCTGAAATCAGAAATCTTTCTTAAAAACTTACAGTTTGAAGCAGCACATGGTAGAGGGAGTGGGGTAAACTCTGCCACTTGTACTGAACACTGTAAAAAATCAAAAGTTGAGAAAACTTAAAAGTTTAAGGCAACCAGCTTCAGGAGATTTTTTACTTTTCTCAACTTGTTTTTGAAGTAGATTTTTGAGTTTTCAACTTTTTATACAACCTTTTTCTTGTATAAACTGAATACAAAAACTGGAGAAAACTCAAAAATCTCCTGAAGTTGGTTGCCTTAAACTTTTAAGTTTTCTATACTTTTGATTTTTTACAGTGGAGTCAAGGGGGAAGAGGTTTTAGGCAATATTTACTTGTAATTAAATTTCTCCTATCCACCTTTTTCTTGCTGTAAAAATGGGTGCGCCCATTTGTAAATTCTATGGGTCTAGCTTCCGGTCTCATCCACGTCCAGCTAGTTTTAGCTGTACAAAACAGTTCATTTTGCTGCTTGATACTGAAAATTGGTGTGTCTTACCATATTATTCTAATGTATAATCTTAATTATGAACACACTGGTTTGTAGTGCAAACAGTTTTACTCAGTTGTTTACCTTTAGCAGCTAATGAACCGGAAGTCTCGCCCATAGGCTTACTTCCGCGTTGAAGAAAAAGGTGGATATACTGAAAGTTTAAGTATGTGTTAGATACAGCCATAAAAATGACTTCTCAAAAAAAAAAAAAAAAAAAAAATGGCACACTTTACTCATGTAAGGGGTAACATGAGTCATTTGGCACTATGTAAACAAATTATATTAAATTATTCAAATAATATTTCATATGTTGCAGAATATTTAATATTTTGTTATTACAAAGTACAGTACTTGCGTTACCTTGAAGCTTAAACCAGAAAGAGTATTTGAATGTGGTTAAACTACTGTAACAATTTGTTTTTTCATTTTTAGGGAAGAAAAATATATGTAAGAAAAAAAAGTTTATTGGATCCTTGGACTAAACAAACTCAGTCATTATAATTTCCACATTTATTATAACCAAATTTGTGACCTTGTACCACAAAACCAGTCATAAGGGTACATTTTTTCAAAATTGAGATTTATACATCTTCTGAAAGCTGAATAAATAAGCTTTCCATTGATGTATTGTTAGGATAGGACGATATTTCGACGAGATACAACTATTTGAAAATCTGGAATCTGAGGGTTCAAAAAATCTAAATATTGAGAAAATAACCTTGAAAACTGTCCACACGAAGTCCTTAGCAATGCATATTACTAATCAAAAAATAAGTTTATATTTATATATATATATATATATATATATATATATATATATATATATATATATATATATATTTACGGTAGGAAATTTACAAAATATCTTCATGGAACATGATCTCTACTTAATATCCTAATGATTTTTGGCATAAAAGAAAAATCGATCATTTTGACCCAAACAATGTATTTTTGGCTATTGCTACAAATATACCCCAGCGACTTAAGACTGGTTTTGACCTTTTCTAAATATATACAAAAGAACCACATGCTAAAAAATTTTAGGTATTAGAACTAGTCACCATTTTTCTGAAAGTTTTCAGTGTTTTTTGCTAGTCCTGTGGCTTGGTAAGTTTTTCAATAATAATAATAATAATAATAATAATTCTTTCATAAAGACTACAAGTACAAGAATTATACAAGAATTAGAAAACGTTGTTGTTGTTGTTGTTGTTGTTAGATGAACAGTATACTGTGTTCACTTCTTTAATGCATATCGTGATTGCCAATTTGTTGAAATATTTCTGTTAATGTTAAAAACATACTGGATGAAAACTAAAGAGGGGTCATGAACTTAAATTAGCTACCAGTCTTAATCAGTTCACACATTTTAGTTTCAAACAGTTAGTTTCTAGTTCAGCCCTATTCAGGAACTCTGCTTTTCGAACACATAATCCAGTGGGCAGTGATCATCAGACTAGTGACTCAAACAGACACTTCACCGCCATTAAGTTCACTTTTATGCAAAGTAGTCAGCAACCTTCTGCGAGTTTCAGACCAGTCCTTCTTTACCAATTTTCAAGTTGGACTAGTGTTAAAAATGTTGACTAATTAGAGTTCATTCATTGAATTATATCATATCATATCATTCATTCTTCATTAAGGACACACACCTGAGCGTGAATGAAGTGAGGGATACCTTTGTGCCAAGTTTGGCCGTACTCTCCTCCTCCTCTGATGTTAGCTACAGCCAGGATCCCACCCAGGTGTCTAATAAAGAGCAGGTATGCAGTACTGCACATACAGATAGAGAAATATTTGGTTAATATTTTGAAATATTCATATTTCACATACTCTTTTCATTTTCTATCCCATTCCATTTGCGATCTTTAGTCAAACACAAACAGAGAGCTTTATACTAACTTGAAATATGGCTGAATTGAGTTCTCAAAGCCTCCATAACCATGAAGAAAGACTGGATGAGAGCCGTCTCTTTCTATGCCACGTGCATGTACCAGGAACATTGGGATCTTTATGCCATCTTTACTGGGGTAAAACACCTGTAATGCACAAATACTTAAGGTGTATTATTACAGTCAAAAGTTTGGAGTAATTAAAATTTTTTAAACAGTATTTGAAATAAGTGCATTATGCTCACCATGGCTGCATATATTTTAAAATGACTGTTTTCTATTTGAATATATCTTTAAAATGTAATTTAATTTTCACAAGTCATTACTCCAGTCTTCAGTGTCACATGACCCTTCTGGAATCATTCTAATATGCTGATTTGCTTAAGATTATTAATAAGGTTCTTGTTATCATCCATGTTGAAAACAGCTTTATATTTTTGTGGAAACATTTTTTTCAGGATTCTTTGATGAATAGAAAATTTCCACAGAAAATATTAAACAAGATAAAACTGTTTTTAACACTGATAATAACAAAAAAAAAAAAAAAAGTTTTTTGTTTTTGTTGTTTTTTTACAACATCAGCATATTAAAATGATTTCTGAAGGATCATGTGACACTGAAGACTGGAGTAATGATGAATAAGAAACTTTTTTTCAACAGAATTAAAAAATGTAATTATTCCATATTTTTGATCAGTAGTGTACATATTATATATTTGTAATACTGAAATTTCCTGTGGCCTGTGATTCATGTGTTATTTCGGGACAGACTGCAGCCTGACCTGAGTTGTCTGGTAGTCACTCTGGTTGATGCCTTTTACTTCCACCTGCCTGAAGATCGTGGGCTCTGGGTCGGGTTGACTCAGGTCACAATGGTAGATTATGCCTGAGCGATTAGATATGAAGAATAAAATCACTTTTCTTGCTCTGGAAATCTATGTGATCTCCTTTTTACTGCCAAAGTAAATGCACATGCTGGGGTGTCCTTTTACTTGAGGTTATGTAGTGTATTTTGGCATTGCGTATGATTTGATGATTTAAGTGTGTTTACCTGGTGTAGTGAAGGAGGTGAACTTGTAGAAGAAGTCAGGGTGCTTCTTCTTGCAGCTGAGGCCGACTACAGTGCCCACATCTAGCGGTAGGTCTCTGATCAGTTTCCCTGACTGCAGCTCATACAGCTGTAAGATGTC
The DNA here is from genome assembly GCA_039654775.1 of Spinibarbus caldwelli. Classification (NCBI taxonomy): domain Eukaryota; kingdom Metazoa; phylum Chordata; class Actinopteri; order Cypriniformes; family Cyprinidae; genus Spinibarbus; species Spinibarbus caldwelli. The sequence continues at coordinate 13,027,666 of CM077244.1, read as the reverse complement.
CTTCACATCATGCACATAATTCACCAGCAGATAGCGCTGGTTCACACACTCCACAAAGCCTGCAGACAAGATATAAACACCGTGAGGCTGCAGTTCTCTCCGTTTTTATTGGAAATGAGTTAATGATAGTGTGGGTGAAGAGGAAGTGTGTGTGTGTGTGTGTGTGTAGAGGCTTGTGACAGTTTCACCCACAGATGTTGACTACTCTGAATACCAAGAAAATATGAGCTAACTCTGTTTCCAAAATGTTTAAACTGAAACATTCTACAGGGAAAATGTAGGGGTAACTAGGGCTAGTTGTCTCTGTAACTATGAGATAAAGGTCCAATTACACAAATGTGTGTTTTTCCTGGCAGTGGTTTTGTTTGTTGGTTTCAGCTATATATTGAAGGTAGTTTTATGTGTTTCAATTGTACACTATTTATATTATACACAATTATATTATTTATATTATAATTACTGCTTAATGAATTGTGAACTGTATTTTTTTCTGTTGTAATATATATAAATATTTTAAGCTTTTGTTGTTGTTGTTTTGTAATGAAGACTTTAAGGTGTGTGTCCAGTGTCTCAAGCTAACATTTTGCCACACCTGCCAATGACTGGTGACTTGAGAAGATTGACTGGCCATAAATATTTTATAACCAGCCATTAAGTATGTGTGTTATTTCATAAAAACAAAAAAACAAAACAACAAAAAAAAAAACAGGCTGTACAGTTTGGGGAAACATAGGTATTTGCAATTGTTATTATTAATTGATATAATAATAAATATTAAATATAAAAATATCATAATTATTTAGTAGTAGTATTATTTGATCAAATTATACAATTAAACAAATCAGTAAAGTATTTCATCATAATTGTAATTATTATTTATTGTTGTTATTATTATTATTATTATTATTATTATTATTTATAACAACAGTAAAATTACAATACTAATATTTATGGTGGTTGTTGTTGTTTTTGTCTTTGCTTTCAAAGCAAAGCTTTTTTAAATCCATAGAGTTTTATTTCATTGGAAAACCACAGAGAAACTTCTCTTTTGTTGACAAGAGTATAATGTTGTTTTACCAAGAACATCCTTCTCGTGTTGGGGGATGAGGGTTTTCCAGTGTATCTGCTCTGGTTTCTGCAGGTCTATGGTGATGACGCGGTAACGAGGAGCATCCAGGTTGGTGCGTAACGTGAAGATGGTGCCCTCGTTGGTGATGTATGTGTACTGCGCTTCAAATGTGTCAACCAGCTTCACCCATGGCAGCAAACCTTGAATAACATTACTATTAAATTAATGCTTTTTTCAGCAAGTATGCATCAAATTGATCAAAAGTGAGAGTAAAGACTTTTACATTATTACAAAACATTTCTATTTCAAATAATTTGACTTCTATTCATCAAAAAATCCTGAAAAAAAAAATGTGTAATGGCTTATGCAACAATATTAGGCAGCATTACTGTGATTGATAATAATAAGAAGAAATGTTTCTTAAGCACTGAATCAGTATATTAGAATTATTTCAGAAGGATCATGTGACAGAAGACTGGAGTAATGATGCTGAAAATACAGCTTTGCGTCACAAGAATAAACGACATTTTAAAATATATTAAAAAAGAAACCTGTTTTGTGAAATTGTAATAATATTCCACATTATTACTCTTTTTATTATTGGTAATATTACTGTGAAGCCTTGCTGAGCAGGAAAGAGACTTCTTTCAAAAACATCTTACAGACCCCATCTTACAAACATTTATATACTGTATAATATAGTAGTCCTTTCAATGTTTTTTAATTAAGTTTTTTTTATTATTATTATTATTCATTTCATTTTAGTTTGCTACTAGGCATCCCACATCCCAAGCATTTCCACATGCAGACTGACCTGTGATGCCATTGGGCAGCTGCTGCAGGTCGCAGTACCACAGACGGTTGACTCGCTCACAACCTTCAGTGATGGACAGCACTGCATACCTGCCATCATCAGAGACCTGGACAGACGAGGAGAAAAGGAGAAACAGTGGAAGGATTGTGTAAGAAAAAGAGAACCACACACAAAAAAAGGAGAACATTTTATTTTAGGCTAAGTAATTTTGTCAAATTCTTTATAAATATTTCATCACATTGTGTGAATCATAAGAGTAAGCAAGTTGCCTAATTTTATCTTCTTTTGTATGAATTTGGTGTTCTCTTACAGTAAGGCTACTGCGCCATTTTGGGTTACCAGGAAATTCTGCCACTAGGATGTCTTCTGATTGGCTTGTGCCAATAACATGGTAGTAAAGCTTCTGGTTTAGGTTTGTTGTGGTCTCAGTGCCTAGAATGGACATAACACAAGTAAATCACTGAAAATCAACCAAAATTACCATTCAGAACCTATTTTACAGGGTGGGTTACCTATATCACACTGGAAGCAGACCAAATATAAATTTTGGTCACACTTCATTTTAAGGTCCATTTCTCGCCATTAACAAACCATTAATTATGACTTTTGCCTCAATAAACTCCTAATTTGCTGCTTATTAATAGTTAGTAAGGTAGTTGTTAAGTTTAGGTATTGTGTAGGATTAGGGATGTAGAATATAGTCATGTAGAATATGTGCTTTATAAGCATTGTTGGGGGTAAAGCATTACAAGTAACGCAAGTTACGTAATCAGATTACTTTTTTAAGTAACTAGTAAAGAAACGCATTACTTTCTAATTTAGAAGGAAATATCTGAGTTACTTATTTAATTAAGTAATGCCAGTTACTTTGTTTCCCATGTCTTGACTGACAGCTCTTGTGTTGCCATGTTGAGAGAAATCGGGAGAAAGTGCAGAGTACGCTGTGTGAACATGTTACTGTTGTTCTAGACTGAATGTGAACACGCATTTACTCATCTCACCTGCAGAAAAACAGATTCAGTATTTCTCAAAATGAATAAAAACAGTCAAATGCAAACTTAGAATATTATACAAACCTACAATAATGAAATATGTTAAATAAGACAAATATAATTTATGTATTTAATCCCATTTTTTAATAGTCTTTGCTACTTACTTTCGATGGTCCAATTCAACCATACTAAGCAAAAACGACACATTTGTGTTTTTGTTATTGCTGAATAGTGTTGAACTTTCTTCTCCTGCGTCATATTCTTCATGCAATTTGTTTGAGCTGCGCCCTCTACTGTACAAACATGAATTTACATTTCCTTCAGCCTCAGGCGTATTCATTTCACTTTTGTTGTGAAAAGGGCTTTTACATTTGTAAAAGAAGAACTTTTTTATATTAAAAACGAACAAGCAAGCCCTGCCCATATTTAAAAAGTAATTCAAATGTAACGTAATGCATTACTTTCCATAAAAAGCAACTAAGTAACGAAATTAGCTACTTTTTTAGAGAGTAACGCAATATTGTAATGCATTACTTTTAAAAGTAACTTTCCCCAACACTGTTTATAAGTACTAATAAACAGCCAATTTGTTAATAATAGGCATGCTAATAAACAACTAGTTAATAGTGAGAATGGTCCATATACTAAAGTGTAGTGTAATTTGTCATTGATGTGCAGTTACCATCAGCTTTGCCGTCCTGTTGAGGGTAGCTGTTGTAGAAGATGCCTTTGGCATCATGGGTCCAAGCCAAGCAACTGAACTTCACCCTCTCCAGAACATCTGACAATTTGGTGAGGTCATCAGCCTTCAGGAAGTGTACAGTCACCCAATCAGAGCCCGCACTGCTCAGGCCATATGCAAAATACTCACATTCTTCTGACAGGCGACCCACTGTGCATCAAGAAGTAGAAAACCGGCATGAAAATGTTCAACAGGCTATGATGAAATCCAAATTTGGTAATTTAAGCGCAGAATTGTCAACTTCTGCTTGAAATGCAATTGAAGCTATAATGCACTCTAAATGGCAAATATCAACATAAAGAATATTTATGTGAGCAAAATAGAGCTGTATGACAGAGGGTGTGCAAAAGAGTAAGAAAGACCGATAGAAAGACAAAAGGGATGAAAGACAAAAAATGAGGAAAGACAAAGCTGTAAAATACAGTGATGTGAAGGATTCTTTGCAGACGTGCTGTCGGGTTTACATTAATAAAAAGCTGCGGGTATTCCTCAGCTATCAAAAGTTTATCAACATTAGATTTACAGGCAATGATTAAAGAAAAAAACATTGTCACCTATATGAATGTGTAGTTGAATTAAATTGATTTCATAAGCACGAGTCATATATGAATCTGCCTTTAAGCAGTGCAGATATGCATAACTTAAAAATTCCAGCTGTGTATTTTACTGAAGGAGACATGGCCCCTCAGGGCTGAAGCTTGTCCTCAAACCTGTTCAACAAAGACATCAATAAACTATTACAGCAGCCACTCCAAGAAAAGACTGAGAAGGGAACGTAGTCTGGTTTCCCATTTATGCAAATGATTTGGTTTAAAAATATTTGTAGAGAAAAGCCTACATAGCCAGATATCTACTATAAAATTAGACACTTAAATTAGAAAGGAGAAAAATGCATAAATCAAGAGATATACAGTCAGGCTGTGATGTATTCATGTATTTAATTTTTATTTATAGAATCCATTAGTCCAGTATATAATGTTTTAAAAGTCTTTCATTCTAACTGGTTTCTTTCGATAATGTTCTAACATTCTTTCATTTTAAGTAGTTATAATTGTGTTGTTATTATGCACTCATTTATTATCATTATTCCCCAAATTTATTTTTATATTTGTTTGTGGTCTGACTATGGATATCTTGTCTCTTTTTAAACAGGAATGTATCCTGTCAGGACATGTAAAGAAAGGATAAAAGAGAAGAGGCCAGGAGAGGGTGAAAAGGGAAAAACTAGGACGTTAGTGTACAGTAAGTGCATTACAAGTGTGTGTAAATGTATTATGAATCAACCAATCAATCAATCAAACTCACTTTTGAGAGCCACAGTTCCGTCCTCTGAGAGAGTGTTTGGGTCAAAGAACACAGACGGGGGACTGTTTAAAGAGTCCTGCACATAGAGCACATTCTGGTTCTGCAGACCCTCATTATGGAAATAGAAATATCTAAAATAGAATATTGATTAAATGTATTTAATTTCAATTATTTAAGTATATGATGGTATATGCATTACACAAGGTGACATTTTATGTTGTGTGCTATTTTTATTTTTAATGTAACTCTTTTGAATGTGAAAAATGCTTGTCAGTGTGAAAAGTTTGTGTTCTGTGCGGTGGGCCTGGGCTGTGTTTGGTGCTGTCTGTTGGTCTGATCGCTACCTCTTTCTTCTCTTGTAAGGACAGCTGTATTTGGGGTAGTTGTAGAGCTCTGTGAGGCGCTGGTGAAACCGCTCTTTGACCACACACTGTTCCAGGAATGGCATGGTCAACTTATTCTGCTCTTCAACAAACATCTGCAGGGCGGGTGAGGGACACTGTTAAAATGGTCGTTGTCATGCACACAGAGAACTTGTTTATATGTAAATTTTTCTACACATTTCTTTGTTCCGGTAATGTGGGCCATGGGTGGAGACCAGGAAACAAAACAGGGTAAGCCTAAAAATACAGCGTAAATGGTGGTATGTATTGTTTACCTTGTCCGATAAGAAAGAGAAAGTCGTTTTAGCTCACGAAAGCTTGTAACTGTTTTGTCAGTCAGCCTGTCACATTATGTCAGTGTGACATCAGTACTGCAATGAAAGGATTTTCCACGGACTTTCATTGTCAGCCAAACCCCTTTATTTACTTAAAAGTCTCCTTGAGATATTCATATTTTAATAATTTCACAAAACTTTTGCATGTTCATGGTTATCTGAGGTCAGTTAATGGTCACATGACCAAAACACACACACACACACACATATATATATATATATATATATATATATATATATATATATATCAGTTTTCTATTAAATATTGTTTTAGCAGGTGTTTTGACTTGTTTTATTATTTTAAAATTATTTATTTATATTAATTTTACATTTTTATGATTTCATTAATTATTAGCTTTTCATCAACTCATGAACCACAGGGGTTTGCAAACTCCAGTTTGGAAAAACCCTGCAGTGATTTATTGTAATGCAAATATGCTGGTGAACCAAAAAATGATACAGAATTTAGTTCTAGTATTAAATGGTTGTTAAACTAATTGGTTCAGTCCTAACAGCATTTTTATTGCAACCTTGGTTGAAGTGGACTTAGAAAAGGAATAAATCCTTAACATTAATGTTGGTCTGAGATTGAGGACAATTTGTGTGTGATTTGCATTTGTAGCATAGAATTTGTGTGTAGTTGTGAACAGAAAAAAATCGGATTGGGTATTGAATCTCATCTTATTAACAGCATTGAATAATTAAGTATACTATAAATTGGCACTGTGGGAATATGGGAAATACATTTTTGCTTACGTTTAGCTGTGTCTTATTTGTCCTAATACAATACAGTAGTACCAGTGTTGTTGGACTCTATATTGACAACTGTTGGCATGGATGCATGAAGTTAGTATACAAATTTGGCTGTTTTTCTGTTATAATACGCATACACAGTGGACATTCTCGGACTCAGTTTTAATGATTTTTTGGTGGATTGTTGGTGGTTTATGCTGGACAAGTGAGTGACTGATTGTGGCATTAGTAGTCAATTGCATGAGCTAGTCATGGGATGTCAACATGGCAGCGCCCATGAGGGGGACACTTACTTTATGCAGAATAAAACATTTTTCTTAAACTAATACTGGAGGAAAAACTGTGTGCACCTTTAAAGAGGCAGTGTAACCATTTTGGCCAAACGAAGTTTTGTTGACCAAATGCCAACAGTACAGCAGTGATCAAGCAGCTTCATAAAGCCACTAAAGCACTATTCGAACGGTAATTGTTTCTCATGGAGACACAAGGTAAATTTAACATTTACAGGGGCTAGTTGATGATTTTATTGCCACCTGACTACAGAACGTTGGTGTTTTCTCCCTCCACCGTTTTTTTTTTTTTTTTTGTACATATACCAAGGTAATGTCATGTGTTAATATAATTATCGCCTGAATCCACATCTCTGTGGCATTTACAAGAAGGGATTTTTTTTTAAACACTGCAAAGCACCATATGGTAACTGTTGCGCTTTGTGATAATGTGCACACATTTTTAATATGGATATTTTTATTAATGAAATGCTGGAAACTGTTAACAAGAATATTGTTACATCACCTCTCCACTACAGTGAGCGAGAGCTGTTAAGAAGAAAAAAAAAATACAAAACAAAATCATGTAAACTTTTAAAATGGGCCATTATTATGGTATGCAATAATTAAAAAAAATAATAATTATATACATTTATATAAATTATGGCTTCCACAAATAATTTTACTAGCCAAACAAGTAGCCAGGTCAAATGTTTCCCTTATGTAAATTTTAGAGTTTGCATTAACTATTTCTGCAAATTTCCACATTTGTAAAATGACGTCCGTCATTTTGAAGCCATTTAGACAGCATGTCAGTTTTCCTGATTTTAAATAGGATATTCAAATAATCAAATAATAAATAGGATATTTTCCTATTATTAAATTAAATATGAATTTATTAATTTCCCATGCAATGAATGATATAGTTTATAGCTGACAATCATGTGACTGACCACATGAGTTGTATGAGTTGAGTTTATTTTTACAGACATCCCCATGAGAAACAATTACAATCCTAATAGGGCTTGAGTCTTATTTCATGTAAGTAATATCAGTCATCATCCTGTTTCATATGAAAAAATGCCAAAAGTTATCTGTTATTAGGGAGTAGTAATTTTAGTCAAAGCATAACAGAAGTCATTGAGAGGTTGCCTGGTGAGAAGTGCACATTTTCCAATATTTTGAGGGTGACCCAAGTTTAAATCATCTCTGGTTATTTCCCCATACCAGCACTCCCTCTTCTCCCCATCATTTCCTGTCGCTCCTCTCTATCCTATCCCTGTAATGATGAAAAGCCCATCAAAACTGAAAAAAAAAAAAAAAAAAGTCCATCGTGATATAAGGGGGGTCACGTATGTGGGTCACCTTAGTCTCCTTACTGTCAGGGTCCTCCAGCCAGTGGTATGGATCTGAGATCTTTACTCCATGATAATCATCCACCTTTGAAACAAAACACCAATGTTAGGAGCCGCAGGCATGTCTGCACTGGGAGAAAATTGAAACAAGACACATTCGGTTTCCAGGTAGTTGTGTATCTGTTAAACCAGGCCTTGAGGCAAATCCGCACTGCAAGGAAACCATAATGCAATCAGCTATCATAGGCAACTTCTTACACATAACCACTAGATATCTTCATAGACACTACACTCCTCCACTCTCATGACACATGGCAAAAGCTCGCTCATGTGTTCTAGTCAGTCTTTCTTGTCCGCGCTATTTGTTTGTGCATTTCATGTGTCTTAAAGAAAGAGGAAGAGCAAGCGAATGAATGAAAGACTAGATGTGCAAATCCCCAAGTGAAAGTACCACTGACCTTACTGTCATCCCTCCGTGCTTCAGGGTATGTGAAAGCCATGCTGGGTGTGTTTTGATAGGGTTTTTTTTTTGTAATTCTGTGTATATTTTTGTGTGTTTGTCCGTATGTTTCACGCCCGGGTGAGTCAGCTCTGAAAAGTGAAAGTGAAATCAAACACAGCTCTCTGTTTCTCTCTCTCTCTCTCTCTCTCTCTCTCTCTCTCTCTCTCTCTCTCTCTCTCTCACTCTCCTGATTACACAACAAGGCAGCTCTTCAGGCAGGAAATCATTTCACACTGGATTGGTCAACCCAAAGTGGGCGGAGTTAAAATCTCACACAGTTCACGGCAGTTTGTGTTGTGTTGTGATCTCTTAATATGTTTTAGTAGATTTTTTTTTACTCATTACTCATTAAAAACTTTCTTACATAAAGAAATTAGTCATATAAAAAGGTTAAAAAAAATGTAAGACATAATAAAATGTCAGTCATATCAGTAGTGTTTTATCTAACATAAAATGGGTCACCCAGAGGCAGCAGATATTTGATTATTTTGAGATTATCAGCATCAGCCAAAACCATGCCCGCTTTGCCAAATTTTGTCAGTTCCAATGTGTACAGCAATCAGCAATGAGTAATACACATTTTGAATTTTCAAATATTTCTGAGTGATTTTTGAGCAAATGTTATTTGTCAAATATATTCAATTTTATTGTATATTTAGTTATTTTGTTTTGTTTTACTAAATTTTGAATAAACAGTGTGCTAAATAATGATCAAATTTATTTAAGCAAATAAGTTTTCCAAAGTAAGTTTTTAAATATTTTGAGTAAATGTTGTGTAAATTTTCTGTTAATTTTTCATTCAAGCAATTTTGTTTTCACATCATTTATATATTACAATGTATTAAATGTTGTCTCATTTAATAATTTAAATCTGCAGCCAACTATGTTATTGTAGTATTATTTATATACTCTCGGGGCCGTCCCAAGCTGGCATGGTGCCTAGCTGCACTGCCCTATGGATGGCCCTGTATTTTCTTATTACTATATAACATTTATTTTTATATTTTAGTTTTCATTCTAATTTCAGTTTAAGTTTTAGTAATTTTATTATATGCTTTGTTTTATTTGTGCTTTGCTTTTTACTATTTTTAGCTTTCATTTATTTTTATTTTATTTGTAGTAATTTTAGTATTTCAACTGAAACTTATTTTATTTCAGTTAATTGCCAAGGTAAAGTTAAAGGTTTTTTTTAGGGGTGTCAACGTTAACGCGTTAACGCATGCGATTAATCTAAAAATTTTAACGCGTTAATATTTTTTTAACGCAAATTAATCATGTGATAATGTTTGACCCCAACTTCTTCCCGTCATCGCAGCGCGGAAGCTTATCTATTATTGTGTGATGAGGGTACAGTGAACCAGTGTTGCCAGGGTAACGGCACAATTAGGCTATTCTGAAAATACAGTCGCGGGAAAAATTACAGAGCCGCGGGTTGCGTTTTTTTTTGGGCTACTTTTATAATGTACCGCGGCCGCCCAAAGTGTATATAGACAAATGAAAATTAAAATAGATCCTTTTACTAATGTGTATTATACTCGGAATGTATCCCTGGCAACTTAAGAACAGAGAGGCGGCTGTAAACATCACAAACAACGTGAGTTTCAGCCAGAGCACGTTAAGGCTTTTACACAGCAGAAATAAACATGACAACAGCCACTATAGATTATATAAAATAATAAACACACGATTACGATAGGATATGATTTGTATGTGATTTTCTTGAGATGAATGTGTACATCTGAAATGCTAATTTGCGCAGCGATATAAAAGGCTATAAATAGCATATTTTAACAACAGTAAACGACCAAATTTCACATGTGATCGCAAAAGGAAGTTATTACAAACACTCGATGGAGGTTTAAAGTGAGTTCTGAGTAAAAGTGTACTATTAATCTCATAAATTGTCTTATGTAGCATGATGCTAATGTTAGCGCTAATGCACCTGCAGAACAGGTCCAATTCTTCTTAATGCATTTTGTCATAATACTTCATGTAAGGTCGCAAGAAAATGTTTTGTTGTATTTATTTAGAAATACTTTTGATAAGAGTTGGGTAAATGTAAACTGGGATTGAAGCGTTGTGGCTTAGTAAACGTTTTATTGTCAGTATAAAGGCTGATAATGGCTGAATAAAAACAGAAGAATAATGATAAAAGAATAATAAGGATTATGTCTCATACCTGGCGGAGGTGTGAAAGGTTCTGTTTCCTTAAACTAGTTTGTCATGCATTTCTTTTCAACACATTTACAGGTAAATCCTAATATTTTAAATTTGCGATTAATCATGATTAATCACAGTCCATGACTGTGATTAACGCGATTAAATTTTTTAATCGATTGACAGCACTAGTTTTTTTTTTTCTTCAAATAATCATACTTATTTTACTTCAGATTTATTTCAATTAACAAAACCAATTTTTAATCATTTTAGTTAACACTTTTAAAGATTTTTTTTTTTTTCTCTCCAGTTATGCCGTACAACAATGGTTCTTAATCCTATTATTACAACCCGAATTCCGGAAACGTTTTTAAATTTGAATAAAATGAAAACTAAAAGACTTTCAAATCACATGAGCCAATATTTTATTCACAATAGAACATAGAGAACATAAATATTTAAATGGAGAAATTTTACACCTTTATCCACTAAATGAGCTCATTTCAAATTTGATGCCTGCTGCAGGTCTCAAAAAAGTTGGCACGGGGGCAACAAAGGGCTGAAAAAGCAATAAATTTTGAAAAGATTCAGCTGGGAGAACATCTAGCAACTAATTAAGTTAATTGACATCAGATCTGTAACGATTAGCTATAAAAGGGATGTCTTAGAGAGGCAGAGTCTCTCAGAAGTAAAGATGGGCAGAGGCTCTCCAATCTGTGAAAGAGTGCGTAAAAAGATTGTGGAATACTTTAAAACAATGTTCTTCAACGTCAAATTGCAAAGGCTTTGCAAGTCTCATCATCTACAGTACATAAGATCATCAAAAGATTCAGAGAAACTGGAGAAATCTCTGTGCGTAAGGGACAAGGCCGAAGACCTTTGTGTGATGCCTGTGGTCTTCAGACCCCCAGACGACTGCATCACTCATCGGCATGATTCTGTCATTGACATTACTAAATGGGCCCAGGAATACTTCCAGAAACCACTGTCGGTAAACACAATCTGTCGTGCCATCTGCAGATGCTAACTAAAGCTCTATCATGCAAAAAAGGAAGCCATATGTGAAATGGTCCAGAAGCGCTGTCTTGTCCTGTGGGCCAAGGCTCATTTAAAATGGAGTGTTTCAAAGTGGAAAAGTGTTCTATGGTCAGACAAGTCCAAATTTGACATTCTTGTTGGAAATCACGGACACCATGTCCTCCGGGCTAAAGAGGAGGGAGACCTTCCAGTGTGTCATTGGCGTTCAGTTCAAAAGCCAGCATCTCTGATGGTATGGGGGTGTATAAGTGCAGTACGGGCAGCTTGTATGTTTTGGAAGGCACTATGAATGCTGAAAGGTATATAAAGGTTTTAGAGAAACATATGCTCCCCTCCAGACAACGTCTTTTTCAGGGAAGGCCTTGTGTATTTCAGCAGGACAATGCAAACCACATACTGCAGCTATTACAACAGCATGGCTTCGTAGTAGAAGAGTCCGAATGCTGAATTGACCTGCCTGCAGTCCAGATCTTTTACCTATAGAGAACATTTGGCGCATCATTAAACGAAAAATACGTCAAAGACAACCACAAACTCTTCAGCATCTGGAAACCTATTTCAGGCAAGAATGGGACCAAATTCCAACACCAAAACTCCAGAAATTCATAACCTCGATGCCCAGACGTCTTCAAACTGTTTTGAAAAGAAGAGGAGATGCTACACCATGGTAAACATGCCCCTGTCCCAACTATTTTGAGACCTGTAGCAGGCATCAAATTTGAAATGAGCTGATTTTGTGCATAAAATTGTAAAATTTCTCCGTTCAAGTTATGTTATTTATGTTCTATTGTGAATAAAATATTGGCTCATGTGATTTGAAAGTCTTTCAGTTTTCATTTTATTCGAATTTAAAAAATGTCCCAACATCTCCGGAATTCGTGTTGTAATTAAAGGGGGTGGTTGATTGCGATTTCACTTTTTTTAATGATAGTTAGTGTGTAATGTTGCTGTTTGAGCATAAACAATATCTGCAAAGTTGCGGCGCTGAAATTTCAGTGCAAACGGAGATATCGTCTTTTAAAATTCTGGCAGTTTAATGCCTACAAAAACGGCTGGTAGAGACTACAAGGAGTTACTTCTCAGGTCCGTTACGTCACGAACCCAGATAAACCCGCCCTCGGGAACATGCAACAAAGGGGGCGAAGCCATGTTGTGCTGCTTTAGAGAAGAGGAAGAGAAAACTAGGGGTGCACGTAAAAATCTATTCATATATGAATCGCGATTCTGTCTTCTAACGACTCTAATGGATTCACAATTTTCATGTTCTAAAGCAACGGTTCTTAATACTGCTCCTCGCATCCCCCTGCTCTGCACATGCTCTGCATCTCTCTCTCTCTCTCTTTCAGATCGTCAGATCAGCTCCAACAAACTGTTCCAATTATACACTTATTTTCACATAGCAATGAGAAGCGTTATACATAGACGTGCGTGCGGTTGCTGTGCTGTATTAAAGCTTTAATCAGGATAAAACCGTATATTAAAAGCTAACAGAAGCAGTAGCACTTACAAATAACAGTGTATCTAAAAGTATGAACTAACAACTAACAAAAAAAACATACCAATAAGAGCCGTGCTTGCACAGGTTCTGCGCAATCCTCTTCACTAATATTCTCTGGGTCTCAATCGGGCTCAAATTGATAAGCAATATTGACGATGTCATTGTTTACAATACAACCGGAGCACATGCCGCTGAGGTGAGGGGCGGGACGTTTAGACGCACACTAGAGGCAGTTTAGCCAATCACAACACACTGGACCAACTAACCAATCTGAGCCCATTGCTTATTTCTGAGGGAGGGGCTTCATAAAACCAGGAAATAATCGGGGCGTTTATCAGAGAAGGGACAGAGCGGTGTAGAATAAAGGTAAATTATGTGAAAAATAATGCGTTTTTTAAAAAACGAAGCATGAACACATTGACTGCACCCCATAAACACAATCAAGCCTAGAAAAAAAACAGTCAACCACCCCTTTAAGAACCATTTTTGGTTCTCAAAAGAGCTTTTCAGTGAACAATTAATCACAGGGCCATTACTTTCTTAGTATGAAGAACATTAGAACATTTTAATAATCTGAGGAACCTTTTGTTACCATAAAGAACCTTTTGTGCATTAGAAAAGTTTTATGGATGTTCAAGGTTCGTAATCGAACCACAGATTCCCATAAAGAACCTTAATTTTTTAAGATTGAACAGTAACAGCGCTGGATCACAATACTAAGAACTTTATCATTATAACACCACTGTTACTTGAGACTTTTGTTTGTGGAATAAATTAATCGTGGATGACTCCCAATGGTGCATTTTTGGAATGGCGTGCAACATAAACAAAACATTACTGATCGCATCTTTGATTTTCAGTGGAAATAGGAATGATTTAGTGATCTTCATCCATTGTGTAGTGGTCTTATTGACTGAACAAAAACAAAAGGATATTTTAAGTCTGGAAATAAGCATAGAAATTTTGGTCTCCGGCTTTGTAACTTTAATGTCACCAGGGATTGTGAAGATGATCTACTACTTTTACTTGTACAAAAGCAATCATTTGTACATCATTATGTTACCATTTTGACATGCACAAAAACCTCACACCCAGCCTATTCTGTGCATTTGTTCATAGAGCTTTGTTGACATGCATTTGAGTTCCCGGCAGTAATACAGGTTTAGCTCAGTCAAAACAGGCATATGCTGACAGACAGCCTGTCTCGTCACAAAATGGTGGAAAGGTGGAGTGGAAAGCGCAAGACATGAAAGAAAGAAAGAGAAAATGTTTTGTCCGGCACTTAATTACAAGGCAAGTGATGTTTGTCAGCAGGTGTGTAAAAGGTATCCTACACTTTGTGCGTGTTTATGTGGACTTAAGTCACACTTTACGTGCCTGTGATGTGATAGCTGTCACTGCTCTCCATTTATATCCCTCTATGACAAGACCTTTAATGACACACACAAACCCTCAAATAATCACATACCCCGAGGTGGTTCCGGTGTGCTTTTCAAAAGCTTGTTTGGACATATTTCCTATCATGAAAATTTAATTCTGCTTTAGCCATCGAATAAATATCATCCTTAGATTGTTTTAGCAGTTGGATTTTTATTAGTGTATCTTTTAGAGAGTAATATCTGTAAAGATATAACAACATGAAAGCAGAAAAGATGGAAAATTCAAAGATTAGTGCAAATTAAGCTCAGTCGACAACGTGTGGCATGTGTTGATTGGCACAAATAAATTTTTAATCTGGTCTCTATTTTTCTTAAAAAAAAAAAAAAAAAGCAAAAATCTGGGTTACAGTGATGCACTTACAATGGAAGTTAATAGGGTCCATATGTAAGCTTTTCTGTGAGGAGGATTTATCAGGAAAATTAATGTAAGTACTATCGTGAGCTTCAAATTTATGCTTTTAAATCCTTAAAAATATAGGCCTCATTCACTTCCATTGTAAGTTTTTTTTTTTAAGAAAACAACAACATTTTTTTGTAGTAATCAACATTATGTCACAGCTTCTGTCGGTTGAACTTGTGTACAACCCCAAATTATTCCTTTAAAGGGTTAACTGCCTTGTCTTCTTGGTAACCTGTTGCAAAACAGCAAAACATATGCTGAAGGCAAACAATAAGACAAGCTGTAACCAATCTTCTGGCCTAAAATCATATGGCAGCTGAGGGTCAAAGTGTCAGAGACTAAGAAATGAATGCTCTGCTTGCAAAGGAATATGATTCAAGGGGGAATCCCATACTACCCATTTAGCTGCACTGATGGGAAGCTCGATTCTGAGACGAGTGGGTGAAGCGGGATTGATTTTGTCACTTCATTATGGGAAGAATCTGAAGGCACAGACAGGGTGTGAGATTTGAAACACGAACATGTATCACGAACTCTGTTGCTTTCCAAACATCTCTGGGGTTGAAACCAATCCTGGAGAGTCCCAAACTGAGTAACCAACAGTAGATCAATGGTTTGCGTGTCAACCTGTGCTCGCTCTTAAATTACTTGTCTGGAACTCATCAACAACTGAAAACAGGAATTGCACAATATACTCATATTTCTCAATCACAGACAAGGTAGTAATATTCATCCTTGTGTGATCACTGCCATATGTTAATATTATAGACAATAATTCTGAACTAGACTGTTTGGTAATTCTTTATGGGAAAAGGGCAAGATTAGGACCAACACAAGGAGATCATTAGCCTGTCAAGTAACTTGCTGCATTGATACAGAATTTGTTTACTCTGTAGTCACAGAATAATGTTAGATTAATGTGCATTATTGCGGTATATGTTAGCTATATTACAGTGGCTTTGAATGTGGCCGGGGCTGGATTATGGACTAGACTATTGGGGCCAAAGTAAGGCCAAAGAGGGCCTTTGGGACATTCAGTACAACTTAACCATTACAGCCACAGGCCCTTAATGCTTTTGTAGATTCGGGTACAAAAAAAAAATATTTTAGCCACATTTGAGTTAGTGTCAGTGTCTGTTACTTTTTTTTTTTTTTTTAGCAAAGTTAAAGTTTACTGAATATCTTACTGAAATGCATTTCTTATTTTTGTAGTAAATTTCAGATCCTAGAAAAATGGCAACACTCACTCTACAAACATAAACTTGACTTTTTTTTTTTTTTTTTAACAATAATGTTTTGGACAAATTCAAGGCCTTCATCAGGCATGAATTTTTTCTCAGCCAAAAAAAAAGTATTTTAAGAGAACATATACAATAGGCAACAGGTGTGTTCCTCTAAGAGAGGGAGTGGCTGTAAAGCCGGTGTCTTTAAAGTCGCAATGTAACAGAAGTAGTGACAGATCGTTTCTTTCGTTATGTGACACATCAGAGTGAAATGGATTATCAAAAAAAAAAAAAAAAAAGTAGAGTGAAGGCTTGCTTTTGTCTGTCGGTTGATGATTGAAAGGAGGCACATCTGAATGTTGATTGTAAGAAGGGGGTGAGATTTATGCGTATTAAATAAGTGGGGAAGTCACCAGGAAGAAGTCATCTGTCAGAAGATTGAGTTTTGATTAAAAATTACATGGTCAGAAAAATTAATTATTCACAGTAAGATCAAGAGTATGCATTTAGAAAGTGGGGTACATTTCCATTTCAAGTTAAATTTAAGTATATTCTTAATATTAAATTGTAAACTTTCTTAATATTAAAACAGAGCAATTCAGCAAAAGACCATTTTGTTTGAGTTAAGACTTTCTGTATTTGCATTGTTTAGTATTGACAGAAATATTTTGCATACATTTCCTCATATGTGTCAGTCTGGACAGTTTCTCTCATCTGATATTCCTGCAAGGCAAAACTATTCTGTGATTTCCCCTTTATGGCCTTCATTCTTTCTGGGAAGCCCAGGAAGTAATGTGTCATTCCTCACAAACAGACATACATCTGGTCATGATACACTGAGGTTTACAAACACACAGAAACATTTCCAAAAAAAAAAAGGCACCTGTCAATAGTGAATTGATAGCCCATAAGAAGCACAGCTCACACAGGGGTCACTTGCAAAACAAGCACAAGTTGCAAAATCTATATGGGGAAATCTTTCGCCCTCAGGCAAAATTCCAGTTTCCTGTGGATTCCTACTGAAATAATTGCATTTCACTCGTTAAATTCACTGAACAATGGTAAATGTGACCACACCGTAAGACAGCATCCTAACCACTGAGAAACCTAATAAGTGATAGGTTTAAGTTTTAGGTTTTAATAAGTGATAGTGATATGCTCTACGACTATATAAATAAAATAATATGTAATAACACTTAACTATACCTACCGATTAATTATTTATAATCTACATCTCTCTCGTCTGCAATCTTTGATTTATTTTTGCACTGAGCTCTTCACAATGTGTTTTGGGATACGTGCAGTGCTGCCTTAAAACCTGGTCAAACTAGGTAATTTGAAGCGTTTGCATCAGGAAGCATATCTGTTATCTTATAATGTTGCTTCTACCTTTCACCTTACAGGAAATGAAGTCATCTGTCATTTTAAGAAACAGTGGAAAGCTCATGTCATGCGTTCTGATAATGACTCAGACCAGTCACCTGCTCTATAATAGTTCACCACTCCCACATAATAATAAATCACTCTGTCAATCTGCACACCTACAGTCAACAACTCAGCACTTTCAGTATGTTTAGGCAATTAGTCAGGAAAGTTATCATGAAAGATAACAAAAAATCGTTGCATGGCTGTCTGAAGTTCTTTGTCTGGCGCTCTAAATTCTGTTCTCACACGTTCTGACAGCCTTGCTATCATTGTAGATAAAAGAGTGGGTGAGTGTGTTTCAGTGTGAAATCTGTTTAAGGCTTTATAAAGTAAACCACCAAAACATGCAGACCTTTACAGCAAACATGCACAAGGAGCGCACAGCACAATGTTTGTTGTTGTTGTTGAACCTTGCAACCGCTAAAATGGGCTAATTCATTGAGTCAGAGAAAAGAAGAAATATCGGTTTTGAGTTTCAGACATTTAATCCGCCTAATCTCAGTGACTGGGAAAGGCGTCCGGTGGGAGACGGTGTATTGGGAAGTGGCAAGAGCATCTTAACTCAAATGGTTTCTCATCTGCTAATTGTAAGCTAGGGCACATGAGGAAGAGAGAGTAAAGTAGTGGCCTCATCATTCACCAAGCTGAATTCCGTCACAGCCTTAAGTTATTCAAATCAATTTCACATTTAAACTTTCATTTCTATAAAAAGTGGTTTGAGGACCTCATTCATGAAATGTAGTATGACAGAAGAATTTTGAGAAATTGGTTCATTTATTTTAAAGCTCAGAGGTAGTAAGAGGAAACCAAAAGTAATGTCCTTACTGAATATTGTTCATGGAGAGGTTTTAATTTGTATTGAAATAATTTTTTTATTTATCTAAATGCATTTATTTAAATCATTTTATTTTAAATAATTATGTTTATTTTTAATGTTTATATGTTATTTATTTTGTTGTTTATTTTATCTTCATCTTATGAATAGTAGAGTGAGGGGAATTGAATACTTACAGAACAGGACAAGTTTATAAATTATATATTTTATGGAGTTATTTATGTATCTAAATATATTTGTTTATTTTAATTATAATACAAATTGTATGTTTATTTAAATAGTTTTTTCTACATTTTATTCTATTGATATTTTATGTATTTAGAAATATTTATCTAAATATTTTAATTTTTATCAGTATTTTTATTTAAATACGCATTTATTTACATATTTAAATATTTATCTGTTGGGCATTTTGGTCTTTTAATGATGATAATTAAATAAATAAAAGAAATAAAACTTTTTTATTTTGCTGTTTGTGTCTAGACAGGTGAGAGGATAATTAGAAAGTGGACTAGGCTAGCAGATGGACCATTACGAAAGGCTTCAGACAGACACATCTCCCATAATGCCATGCACATAGACTAATGAGCTAAAGAGACAGGTATCCTGACAATCTTAGGCTGTGTAAGTCAATCAGCTTATAGATAGAATGGGACTGTACAACAGTGTGGGTTGGTGGCGAGAGGGTTAAAAAGACCATAAGGGATGGAGAGAGCAATAGGGCAAATTGTATATAAACATATTTATGATCTTCACTTATAGAAAACTGGTGTTCTTTTAAAGACACATTTCTTTTTTTAAGGTCTTATCAAATCAAAGCTTGACTCTTTTCAGTATTCCTGATCTGTTTACATCCATATGTTATTTACATGAGTACACGTTCAATTACACACTGATGATCACATGAGCAGATGGCACATGCAATAATACCGCTCTATAATCCTTGGAACTTGACAATCAATGTAGTTATTGCCACTTAATCATCTTACATTCATCCTCCCCATCTTTCTTTCATTGCTTGAAAGTAATTGCAATGCCTAAAAATGCTGATATAGAATAACAACCACTGTTGTTGTTTGCAGAAGTTGAAAACGGCAAATGAAATTAGATTAAAAGGCAACTGGGTGACCCAAATGGAATCAGAAAAAGGGAAGTATTTCTAAAATCATTGTCATATAGCTTTCAATTACTGGCCTTGGGAATGGGAACTTTGAATGGGTCGCAAGTTTTTATTGGGTCACGCTATGTTTTACTGCATATCATCAGTGTGAAATGGTTTCGTACTCCTCTTCTTCCTGTTGAGTATATGTTTGCCAGTTTCATTTCTGATAATCCAGATGATGAAGATGAATTTGCCTTCAGTAGGTGTGAGATTAACTTTTTAGGAGCCACAGATACTGTAAGAAAAATACTGCGGCGGCGATGACAGTATTGATTGCATCAGGCTGGGGTTTGTTTTGTATTGACTGTCCTCGAGACAGCAAGACTTAAAGACTGCGAGGATTGAGGCAATTAGTCGGGTTGATTGTTGTCCGAACTGGGAGGGAGAGAAGATTAAATAAAGAGAATTAGGTCAAAGTAATGAACGGGAGAAATGGGAGGGAGGCAAGGATGGAGAATCAAGGTTGGAAGAACCTAACTGTAAGTCTAAGAAGAAAGAGAGAGTATAAGATGGAGGAAGCACATTTTAGGAGGGAAATATGATTCGGTAGTGACTTTTGTTTCAGTCAGATTTCTCAATCTCATTTAGGCCTTTAGGCCATTTATGTATGTTTCAAGTTTTCCAGTTACACTCATCTCATATAGTGTTGGCGAAATAGGCTAATGGTGAAATCAAATTCCAAAGTGTATTTACTTATTTCATTTATGTATTTACTTTTGAAAATAAATTAATATATTTATTTTTATGAATATAATATATGATTTATAAGTATAAGTGTTATTTTAGTATCAGTGCTGTACTATTAGTATTCCATAAATAATAAATTATTGTAAATATGCAATAATATATTGTTGAATTAGTTTTTATTTTTATATTTCCCAATTTTTATTTTCACGTTAAAGTTTTAGTAACTTTGTGTGTTTTTGTCATTATTCTACAGTTATTATTCTGCCGTTATTATTCATTTTTATTTTATTTATTATATTTATATTTCAGTTCAAGTTAACTAAATGAAAATTAGCCTTGGCTTAAATAGCCTAAATAAAATACGTTCAAAATAAGTTTTATATATATATATATATATATATATATATATATATTTCAACCAGTTTCCATCAGTTTGGGTGTGTCGATTGCTGGAGGGGCTACAAAGTTAGGGTGGCAATAACTTGGAAATCGGAAATGAATAATCGCCTGAAAGCGAGAAATGAAGGACATGCGTGGTAAATTTACCCTCACTGACAGAAACAGATGAACTTTCAGTGTGAGCATTCCAGGTAAAATCCTTGATCCTCTCTGTACCTGCCCTGTTCTACAGGTGTGGCTGCTTGTAGACTTTATTTGGTCTA
Organism: Spinibarbus caldwelli; assembly: GCA_039654775.1. Lineage (NCBI taxonomy): Eukaryota > Metazoa > Chordata > Actinopteri > Cypriniformes > Cyprinidae > Spinibarbus > Spinibarbus caldwelli. Next base: position 13,006,621 of record CM077244.1, on the reverse strand, counting down.
GACGTCTGTGAATCAGCACCGCATACACTATTTGTGTGTCGTGTCCTCCCTTATTCACTCCCTCTCCCCTCTTTATCTTAATTAGCAGACATGTTTATTGATTCAAATGGATTTGAGGAAAATCCCTCTTGTCTGTCAGACGGATCTGGGTTCAAATCTTTTGGGAGGAGGTCTAAGGAGGGGGGTCTTTGCCCCCTAGCCAACCCTTACCCACCTGTTGCACACTGTGCAACCACTAGCATCATCAAGGCTTTGCCCCTCACAATATGTCGCACAATTAGTCATTAGGGTGCATTCGGGTACGTTTGCTCTGTCTCTTTGTGCTGCTTCCTCGTTTGCTAATAGATGCTATAAAAGCATGCGTAACCTGCTAAAGCTTGTAGAGGGATTTAACCATTTAAGGCTATGAAAAAATGTATGACTAATTGCTTTAAATAGCAAACCAGTGTTAATGTTGTGACAGGAAAAAAACCGTAAACAATGAAAGTCCCATAGACTTACAGCAAGTGTTTTGCATGATGCATTATTTTATTTTATTTTTTTTTAATTTGTTTTATTTGTTGTTTCAATAGGCCGGTAGAGTATTTAAAGCTATAGTTTATGTTTCTCAGTAATGTTCATGATGAATATATAGTGACTGTGCTTGCAGTGACCTGAATAATTTTGTGTTTGAAATATCCACAATATCAGCATATAATACAAATAACTAGATTAGACTAGATTAGATTAATATATATATATATATATATATATATATATATAATATTATATTATATTATTGTATATATTATTATATATTATATATTTATTATACCATGATTTTCAGTGCAGATGTATGAAATTTGCTTTGTTTACATATTTTTGCATGACATAGAATAGTAGAATAACAATATAAGGACTTTTCTGCAAATATTAATTTTATACTGCGAATTAAAACTCCCCCTTGTAGCATCATTACAGTGGGTGAAGGTTCAAGATCAGGACCCTGCAGTGTTCAGTGTAGAGAGGGGTAGAAAGGACAAAAATAAATGGAAGAGTGATCCAAGGAAATGTGTGTAGATATAATACACTATTAAACCACAAATCCAGTCACAGTACAGAACTCTGTTTACATGGACAAGGTATGTCTGCTGGCAGCCTGAACTTAGGAGTTAGTCTGAGAGCTTGCAGGAGATATTTTGAGCGGTGTTAACCGACTGCAGATGATTGAGATAAGATCATATGAATAGACTTCCTCTTTCTCGCTTTTCAGATGAAGGTATGAGTTCTGCAGCTGATTGGACTATTGCTCGACTGTCTCATGATTTTCTGCCTCTGCTGCCTTTTTTTAGGTGTTTGTGTCTGTTAAAGTGTGAAAGTGTGAGTTAGCACTGACGTATAGTTCCTTTGGTTTGACAGAAGCAGGAAATGTGCCCTTCTGCAAAGTGAAAACTTGAAACGAGTAGCAAAATCGAAGTTCTTAAAGGGATAGTTCACCCAAAAATTAAAATTGTTATCATTTACTCACCCTTCACTTATTCCAAACCTGCATGAATTTGTTTCTTCTGTTTTTGAAGAATGTTGGTTAACGGTAGCCATTGACTTCTATAGTATACAGGTTTGGAACAACTTGAGGGTGTGTAAATGATGTCAGAATTTTCATTTTGGGGTGAACTATCCCTTTAAATATTTTAAGTGTGGAACTATAAAAACTTTCCAGATTTCCACATGCCAAATGGCCAAATAACTTAATATTGTTTACTGAACTTTTCTTTTTATAGAAGCACTATCACATTTGCATTGGTCTGAGTATAAAGACAGTATCTCAGTTGTGTACAACTATATTCTTGTAATTTCTGCATACTGAAGGTTTACCAAACATAGTTTTCAGTAACTTTCAGTAATATTTTACAGGAAATAATTTCACCAATTGATATCTGAAAAAATGGTGTAGAAACAGTTTTTTTACTCAGAAATTGTGCAATAAAAAAAATAAAAATAAAAATAGTGTAACTTTTCTAGCATTTTCTGTTTAGTAATCAAATTTGGCAATTGGTAAGAAGCACTAAAAATATGTATACATAAATTGGATGATTATTATTTCAGAAATGAGATTGTTGTGCTTAAGCTGCATGTTTGTGATTTGTATCCCTCTGTCACATCTGCTTAGTAGCAGTTTAATCTATTTTGATGAATGAGGTGTGTTATGTGTTCCATGTAGCTTCTGTTTTTCCTCTTCACTCCAGATGTTTCCTTCATTTTACGTCACTACATTCTCCTCCATTCAGAGAAGCCTGTGCCCTGCTTCCCTTCATGACACTCAGACTGAGCTGTCCCGGTGAAGGGGTCTCAGAGACTTAAGAAAATGAAATTAGAACAAAGACAGAGGAAGAGATCAGGAACAGGAAAACTATTCCCAGCGCATGATGCCAATCATGAAACAGATGGAGGTTTTGGCTCAAAAGACGGATCAGTGGTGTTGCGGGTGTTTGTTTGCCAGCCCTTGACAAAAAAGACACCATTTCCAATGGCTGACATACAGGCTACTCAGATGATGAAAAGATTAAAGTAATAGTTCACCCTAAATTGACAATTCTATTATCATTCACTGTTACATATTACTATTCATGTCATTCTAAACCTGGATGACTTTCTTCTCCAGAATACAGAAGAAAACATTTTAAGGAATACTGAGGTCCAAAGATTTATTGAAATACTATTGTTGTTATTCATATTTGGAATTAGTTTTTATTTTTAGATTCGGCATTGCCTTGGCAACTAGCTTGAGATAAAATGTTTTTTTTTTTTTTTTTTAATATACTGTATATAAAATGATCAAATGTTATATATATAATAAAAGTTTTTGTTTACATAATACAGGTGCATCTCAATAAATTAGAATGTCGTGGAAAAGTTCATTTATTTCAGTAATTCATCTCAAATTGTGAAACTCGTGTATTAAATAAATTCAGTGCACACAGACTGAAGTAGTTTAAGTCTTTGGTTCTTTTAATTGTGATGATTTTGGCTCACATTTAACAAAAACCCACCAATTCTCAACAAATTAGAATACTTCATAAGACCAATAAAAAATAAAAAAAAAACATTTTTAGTGAGTTGTTGGCCTTGTGGAAAGTATATTCATTTACTGTATATGTACTCAATACTTGGTAGGGGCTCCTTTTGCTTTAATTACTGCCTCAATTCGGCGTGGCATGGAGGTGATCAGTTTGTGGCACTGCTGAGGTGGTATGGAAGCCCAGGTTTCTTTGACAGTGGCCTTCAGCTCATCTGCATTTTTTTTGGTCTCTTGTTTCTCATTTTCCTCTTGACAATACCTCATAGATTCTCTATGGGGTTCAGGTCTGGTGAGTTTGCTGGCCAGTCAAGCACACCAACACCATGGTCATTTAACCAACTTTTGGTGCTTTTGGCAGTGTGGGCAAGTGCCAAATCCTGCTGGAAAATGAAATCAGCATCTTTAAAAGGCTGGTCAGCAGAAGGAAGCATGAAGTGCTCCAAAATTTCTTGGTAAACAGGTGCAGTGACTTTGGTTTTCAAAAACACAATGGACCAACACCAGCAGATGACATTGCACCCCAAATCATCACAGACTGTGGAAACTTAACACTGGACTTCAAGCAACTTGGGCTATGAGCTTCTCCACCCTTCCTCCAGACTCTAGGACCTTGGTTTCCAAATGAAATACAAAACTTGCTCTCATCTGAAAAGAGGACTTTGGACCACTGGGCAACAGTCCAGTTCTTCTTCTCCTTAGCCCAGGTAAGACGCCTCTGATGTTGTCTGTGGTTCAGGAGTGGCTTAACAAGAGGAATACGACAACTGTAGCCAAATTCCTTGACACGTCTGTGTGTGGTGGCTCTTGATGCCTTGACCCCAGCCTCAGTCCATTCCTTGTGAAGTTCACCCAAATTCTTGAATCGATTTTGCTTGACAATCCTCATAAGGCTGCGGTTCTCTCGGTTGGTTGTGCATCTTTTTCTTCCACACTTTTTCTTTCCACTCAACTTTCTGTTAACATGCTTGGATACAGCACTCTGTGAACAGCCAGCTTCTTTGGCAATGAATGTTTGTGGCTTACCCTCCTTGTGAAGGGTGTCAATGATTGTCTTCTGGACAACTGTCAGATCAGCAGTCTTCCCCATGATTGTGTAGCCTAGTGAACCAAACTGAGAGACCATTTTGAAGGCTCAGGAAACCTTTGAAGGTGTTTTGAGTTGATTAGCTGATTGGCATGTCACCATATTCTAATTTGTTGAGATAGTGAATTGGTGGGTTTTTGTTAAATGTGAGCCAAAATCATCACAATTAAAAGAACCAAAGACTTAAACTACTTCAGTCTGTGTGCACTGAATTTATTTAATACACGAGTTTCACAATTCGAGTTGAATTACTGAAATATATGAACTTTTCCACGACATTCTAATTTATCGAGATGCACCTGTATATGTGTGTGTACTGTATATATTTATTGTGTATATGTAAATACACATGCATGTATATATTTAAGAAAAATGTTACGTTTATATATTAAATATATTTATATATTATATAAATTATATGAATATAAATATATACATGTAAATACATGTAAATATTTTCAAAATATATGCTGTATGTGTGTGTATTTATATATACATAATAAATACACAGTACACACACATATATAAACAAAAGCTTTTATTTTGGATGTGATTAATCGTGATTAATCATTTGACAGCATATATATATATATATATATATATATATATATTAGGGCTGTCGAAGTTAACGCTTTAATAACACAAATTCATTTTAACGGCACCAATTTTATTAACGCATTGTGCATTTTCTGTTTGACCCGTGGCCTAACCCGTAGTTGGAGAAATGGAGATGCACAGTGTTGCCAACTTAGTGACTTTGCAGACCCCTTTAGCGACTTTTCTCCCTTCAAAAAAGCGGCCAATCCTTATTTAGTTTCTGAGACTCGCTGGTACTGTCGCGCGAGCGCGAAGGTCTTGCTGTCCCAGCGCACGCGCACACATCCCTTTCTTTCTCTCTGTGCGTCTGCATCGTTCAGCGAGCGGCGGAGAGGAGCAGCGTTTTCAGTTAAAAAAATATTATGTTGCTTCTCTAATTTTACATGCAAGTATAGCCGAAATCACAGCACAGCTATTGGCATTATCTTATGTGTATTTGATTTCATCAGGCGACGGCTCGATTATCAGGATTTTTGTGGAGATTAACATCTTGGAAGGGAGAGCTTTTTATGTAGTCTTAATGGGTCGCGTTTCAATCACTATTTCATATTCATTCCGTTGTCTGACAACAGAAACAGTCAAATATATCAATGAAAACTGTTTTATTGAGAATTTAGCTGCATCAAAATACAGTATGTGGGCACAGAGAGGCAAACAAATGTAATAATAAATAATAAATGTACATATTGCATGTTCAGAAGAAGCGAGCTGCCCTGTCCTGCAAAAATGTAAACAGGTTTGTGTAAGTAAATTGCTCAGTGCAAAGAAAGAGAAGTAATGGGAACCTGGTATTTCTTTTTTAATGTGTCTAATAGAAAAGAACAAGTTCTTTGAAAAACATCTATGACCTTTGGAACATGTCTAGTCTTCATGCTCTATGTTGACTATGGTTTCAATAATAATAATTTGTATAAAGCATCCATATTTGTCCATGCCCATGTTGATTAGAGTATTAAAAACTTGAAAAGTATTGATTTAAGGTACATTTAGAACAAATAAAAATGTGCGATTAAGTTGCGATTAATCACGAGTTAACTCATGAAAATCAAGCGATTAATCGCGATTAAATATTTTAATCGATTGACAGCCCTAATTAATATATATATATATATATATATATATATATATATATATATATATATATATATGTATATGTGTATGTATGTGTGTGTGTGTGTTAGTGAGTGTGTGTGTATATATTTATATGTGTGTGTGTATTTTTTTTTCTCAGTTAATGATATAATGATTTTAATAATTTAGTTAACAACAACCCTGGTTCAAACAACACTGGATCCTGCTGACTTGTATTGCGCGCGCACACACACACACACACACACTCTTCTTTTGTGTTCCATAAAAGAAAGAAGTCATACATGTTTTGTGTGAAATTTCCGAGATGTGTGCATGATGAATTGCTAGAAACCCAAACAGCATTTGACAATTTAATTGCTTTGCTTTTGATGAGATTCAAATGAGAGATATAGTGCATGACTTTCCTTTCATATAAAAAGCATAGAAGAAGAAGTTTTTTTGGACTACAATTATAATAATCATATGCATTGGTAAAACAATCCTCATGACAGTGTGCATTTATCCCACAAAGCGTTTTTACACCACAACACATGATAACCAGTCAGTTCAGCATGACTGTGACACCACTGAGTTAGCAGGCCTTGAATAATCATGCAATAATGACGATAATAATATTATAACTGCTTTTCATTTTGGTTTCCTTTACGCAATCTAACCGAACTACATGTCGGTGCATGTTAGTATGTCGCTTCGGTCACTGCTCTCTTCTCGATTATGTCAGAGTCATATTTACTGCAGCCTACTCATCTTCTCTTTCCTCACAAGGAGGGGAACTTCCTCAAAAACATGTCAACATCACACGGGAAAAACAACAGCCAAAACAGAGCAGAAAATGAAATGAAAAATCCCAAGCACTTTTGGTGATGAGAGTGAACAATGTAATCATATGTGTTCAGGGTCCAAGGGAGCAGATAATCTGTGTTTAGGAGGATGTGCGCGCGCCTTAAGCCGAGCAAAGACAGTAAACAAAGTGGTTAAATGGTGCGTTGATGCACCATCCGCTGGCTGTGAAACCACTGGCCAACAGTGTTTGCAGTGGGTGGGGTTGTTGCCATGGAGGCAACAGGGTTTGTAATAGTTGTAAAGCAGAGAACAATACACAAACAGATATTAATCCATCTCCCTTGAGGAATACGGTCTGTTTACTATTGAGGAGCAGACGGGAAAAACATAGAAGAGGATAACGTTTTACTTTTGGTAGTGTTATTTTTGTTATATTGGGCACCTACAGCTTTTTTTTTTTAATTGAAGGGTCTTCCTGTGACACTGGGGGCTGTTTAAGCCTCATGTATTGAATGTGATCTGGGACGCATGACTAGATCATAAGCACATTCCATGATGCACAAATAACAAAATTTCATTTCATGCTTTACTTTCAGAAGGAATTTCCTTTTCTTTTAATCAAATGTTCTTCAGTGTTTGTTCTGTTATGCCACTTCTGTTATTTGTTTTATTCTGATAAGCCTCTTCTCATGATTGTTTAAACTATTTTCAAGCTGGAAGAAAGTTTCTAGGAAGTTGAAATATCTGTGATTCAAAGCTGTTTTTGGCCTTTAACTCGCTCTGAAGTACCCAGTCTGGGATTTGAGGTTGTTACCCTGATGAAATTTGGCAGATTTCATCAAGACTGGAATCACTTTATTTTCTATTCAATTTATTATTTTGTTCATTTGTCAGCACAATGGCTTAAAACGTTCCAGTAATATGGACAAAGAAATGTGTATACTGTATATACTAATATAAACCTGAAATGAGACGTTCTGTCCTCTGCAAGTCCATAAAAACCATTATGCCAAATGGAATATCCCCATAAAACATGGAAACCCAATGTGTGTGTTTGTGTGTGTGTGTGTGTGTGTGTGCGTGCACTCTAGCATGTCATACAGCAAGCCTTATCATCTGCTTTCTTAAAGAGACCATATTATGTGAAAATCGAAGGGAGGGACATGTATATTAATTTTATTTATTTTAAGTAACCTTAACATGAAAGCAAAATAAACACCAGTTCTGTGTTTATTTATATTATTATATGTTTATATGAATTAATTATACACACTTTGATAATTTACAAATATTACTTACAAGTAATGTTTTATAACAATTTTTTGTTTAAGAACATATTTATGTTTACATAAACAGGGAACAATAATACCAATACATTTCTATACTTCTAAACTGACTAGCCAACTTTAACAAATTGATTTGATTTGATCTTGAAAATCAAGTAAAATAAATAAATAAATAAAAGTAGAGTTATTTTAGCGTGTTAAGGCTGGTATTTACAGATTACAGCAGGAAAAGTGTGGAATAACATTTTAAAGATTTTATAAAAATCTGTCATTTTATAAAAGAAATGCATTTTAAACCTAAAAATTTGTACAGTACATTTTGTACCTTTGTACAGTAACCCTCCCAATGAGTCAGGAAAAAAAAACGAGCCTTTCCTTGTCTGGAAATTATTTCAAATTTTCACCTGGTGGAACACAGACAGGTTCTCAGATATTTAAGAGGACTGGTGAACGCTGAATGACCTTGATTTGTTCAGAATTGAAAATGCTGACTCACAAGCAGACATAGTCAGAATTAACGGATGTTTGCCACTTCACATTATTCAGCGCTACAATCTAAAACACAGTTTAATACTGAACACAGGGAGAATCCAGCAAACTTGTTAGCCTACTGACGGAGGTTCAGTTTCTATCATTGATTTCTTTTACTGAATAAAACCATGTGTCATCATTCACATAAGCAACTGGCAGTTGGAGAGCCATTGCACAACTATAGGAATCTGTTTTGTCACCTTGTTAATGCTGCATTCTTAAACTCCTCCGTTAGCATAGTGGGTGTTGTCACGAACATCACACATGTTGCTTTCAGTTACCATATTGTGTATGAATCTGAAACATGCGAGACCTCAAATATCTGTGACAAATAACTGGCCGTCAAAACAGTGTGCTGTGTGTTAAAGTGTATTATATGCACAGGTTATGTAGCTCGTAACACTGGTCTTTTGACTGTCTCCTTGCTTTTCACCGTGTCTCTTTCCCTCCATCCTTATGACCCCCCTTAACCACCACCCGACCTCACGCTGCCCCAGTGGGGTCAACCCTCCCCTGTAAAAGTGCAAATAGAGCGACGCCCTGGATGATCAGCTCTGCTCACGCCGCGCCGGGCTGAGCCTCAGCCCAGACTGTCTGCAAATTAGAGAAATTAGCCCAGTGAAAAGAGAGGCACACTTACGCCATGCGGCCCACATGCGTCTCCAAAATAGCCACGAGAGCCATATGGCAGCCAATTTACTGGCCGTTTCACTTCATGGGTGAAGACGAGTAAAATGGACATGCAGTTGATGTTAATGAACATGGTAGAGATTGTGTTTGTTGTTGTTTTTAATTTAAAATGTCCTTTCCAATATTACAGGACTGTAGGAAATTGTTTGCCTGAAGTCATGTTATTGATGTGTGATGAACAGTTTCAATTATTTCTTTAGTATAAGAAGAGCTTTTTTTATTTTACTTTTTATGGGCAGTGACAAGAAGTTTTAGTGACAAGTTTTTAAGTTCCTTATTAGGTGGTGAAACATGAGGAAGAGAATTTCCACAAATGTTCCTAACATGAAGCAGTTCTTTCACTTTGTTCTGAAGCGTGAATACATAACATGCGAATATTTCCACCCACCCCAAAAGTTCTGCTGAATGCCACTCCATACCACATTTGCACTGCTTCAATCAAACAAAACGAAAGTATTTATGCTTCACCATTCCCCTGGTTTTCTTTTTCTTTTTCCCTTTCCTATTCATTTGACAGGTGTATGTTTACTTTTCATAGCAATATAGCTACATTTTTAATATAGCATACACAGTTACAGTGGTGTCCGAAAATCTGAGGCCAGGAGCCTAAATACATAAATTTTGCTTCTTTTTTATTGATATTATCACAATAACAGTTTGAGTGGTGATCTTGTTCTAAAGCATGATTTGAGTAGAACCTTTTGTGCTTTAATGCCACACATTTATTAAATTAGAAACCTAGAAATAGTGCACAATCTGAAATATATTTTAATGATTATTTTATATCATGCTGTCTTTTTTCTATCTTATTTTTGTTTTTATTTTTGGTCTAATTTAGGTTTAAAGTTAATTTTCATTGCAAAAAATGCATTTGCTAGTATTTTTGTGTTTTCCAGTACAAATATCTAAACATTAATCAATCAAGATACATTTACATTTAAGCAAAATTGCTGAAGATATTAAGTGTTTACTGAAAAACGTATCATGTTTATGCTTAAAACAAGAAAAATGTCTGCCAGTAGTATAGTAAAGAAAACTTGATTCGAAGGTTTACTTTTCTAATCCCATTGGCAGGTATTTTTTCTTGTTTTAAGCAAAAACTCAATTTTGATACATTTTCAGAAAACAAGGCTTCAAAATAAGACTCCTCAAGTAATTGCAGCCTAGTTTTGGACTCCGCTTTAAATTATAAAAGTATTATTGAAATTTTTATAATTAAAAAAAATTATTAATATTCTTAATTAATATTGTATAAAACTCATTCTTTTTTTCATGCTATTTGATTTCCCCTTTCTTTCAGAGCATAGCTGACTGATGTTCACGAGTTTTCATGTAAGAGTTGATGAATTTCCATGGACCAAATGTTCCAGGTCAGAACTGATGAGTTTAGACTGGACCGAGGTCTCCGTGTCAGAACTGGTGCATGTGGCATCCTGACAAAGTGATGAAACCCTTCAGACAGGTGTCTGAGAAGCTCTTCAGTTTGACCTGCTTTGTTTCCTGTCTCTGTCTCTTCCACTACTGGCCACAGCAGAGTATCACACACCAGGCCAGGTCTAGATCTAGGTCACAGAGATGCTTGTAGCGCACGCGCGTGTGTGTGTGTGTGTGTTTCGAGGGAGGGGGTTCTAATTGGGCTGGGACCAGATTGCTCATTAAGAGCTCATCCAAGCAAAAGTCCATTGGTGTGTTTTCAGTGATCCAACCATCTGTTTTATACTTAGTTGTTCAACTCCATTCAGATTGTCCAAGAACATCCTTTGTCTGCTGGAGGTGTTGATGTGTACATTTGGGCTTGCTGTGTCCAAAACGCTTCCAGTGTCCCAATTGGATCACCTTTGACTAATCCTGGCAGTCACATGATTAAAGCCAGATGCTGATTGGTTAGTCTTCGAAACTCAAAAGTCTGGCACAGCTGAGCATGGACAGTTTGAGTAACAGAAGCCAACGGGCAAGAGAGTTCGAGATATCAGTGGGGAATTGCTGTTGGAAGGTTTTTTGGACTTTATGGAAACTGGAGATAAATCAAACAAGATGACAGAGTGACTGGGCAACGGGAACGCAGCGATGACCTAACCAAAGATATCGAGGATGCAACCGCTGAATGAATGTGAAGTGAGTTTGGAATATTATTTTTTTTTTTATTTGTCTGTTTTATTCATAGAAACCATATTGTGATCTTCAGGTCTGGTTTGCTCCCTTATTGTAATAGGATAAAGTTACAAGCTTTTGTGAATGGCTCTAGTTCATTAAACTCACTGGCTTGGCACTTAATTTTGTTTTGTTTTTTTGTTTTTTTCTGGATTGGCCCAAATGTTCCTTCACAAATTATTACATTAATCTGATTTAGTCAAAGTGAGATCTTGGATTAAAATGATATAATTACCTGAATAAAGCTTTAAAAAAATACTCCTACTTCTTGCCTGCAGACACAATAACAGTGCTAAATGTTATATGTCAGTGACTAGTTGTGACTCCGCTCATAAAAGAAAGCAATGTATTTCTTATATAAGTCAGGTTTACCACATTTGGCATCATACTACTAAATCTGTCATGCCTCATTTATTCTTTCATTAATTAGTCATCTAACTGTTATATGTGATTATACGTAACCATTGTGAATGTTCACTAAGAAGTGTGTGTTTCTGACTAGGCGTGTGTGTCATTTATAGCCACATGGATGGTATGCATTATAAGAATACATATTGTATTACAACACAGGAACACACACGTATATTGTATTATGCAAGGCGTGTATTGCGAAACTTTGGACACCTGAAATGAAATGCCTAAATACATCGTTTGATTTTTCTTTAGATCTTTAACTAACAAATAAAGCAGAAGGAGGACATCTCCAACAGAGAACCAAAGCAACACAAACCAAAGGAGAATATACCAAACCGTTTATACAAGAAAATCTGCAAGCAAAATACCATAGAAGAAGCAACTGAAAAGGGAAAGACAGAAAATGAAGTTGGAGGCATCTCTAGAGGACATGAGCGAGTGGAGGGAGGTGGACTTTGCCCTGAACTGCACCTACATTGTCCACGACCAGGCATCCGAACCCAGCTTCAGCCTACCCAAGGCCATGACCTCCATTCCACGGAACCTCACCTTCCAGTACAGCGCAGACAACAAGGTACAGTCTGCAGCTTTAGGAAGTATACACTACATTCCCAATTCCCTTATTTCAACAGACTGTTGATTAGTCATCATTTAATAGACACTTTCTGCCTAAAGCAGCTTGTGCAACACTGCTTTCACTTCATGGAGTTTTACATTTAGATGTATAAAAATTAAGTTCCATGAAATGGGATTGTTCAATTCAAAGTATCAGATAACGTAAACATGTCTCGACATCAGTGATGGGAATAACGGCGTTATAAATAAACGGCGTTATTTTTTTCAGTAACGAGTAATCAAATAAATCACTGTTTCCCCCGTTACAATGCCGTTACCATTACTGACAATAAAATGCGTGACATACGTGATAAGACTACGTGATTAATATTCATGAACCCAGCAGCTTATTAAACCTTAGCGCGTTTTATATTGTTATTAGTGGTAGAATTCGTAGTAGTTTTGTTATCTTATAAATTTTTTTCCCCTTTTTTTTTTATAGAAACACTAAATGACAAACAACATCTTAAGCACCACCACCAGTCCTAAGTTCAGTCAACATGACAAATATGCATTCATACTTGATTATTCTAATTACTAAAGTTCTATCATCATATAATGCTAAATTATCATAATATCATATTATAATGCTTGACTGACTGATGCTAAGTGTCAGTGGATAAATAGTGTAGATTAATGTACAATGTTTTATAATAATAATTTATTCTATTTAGAGTCCATTTCATTAATTTAACATTTAATATTGGGGGCATCCAAGTTATTTGACATTTGAACTTTTTTTCTTTTTTAAAGTAACGCAATAGTTACTTTCCCTGGTAATTAGTTACTTTTATAATGATGTAACTCAGTTACTAACTCAGTTACTATTTGTGAGAAGTAACTAGTAACTATAATTAATTACTTTTTTAAAGTAATGTGCCCAACACTGCTCGACATCATTTTGCGCGGTATGGGGGCACTGCGATGACACAGTCATTGGTAAGTCAAGGGTCAGGCAGGTAGAGGACCTATGAGGTAACAGCCTAATCACGTTAACTCTTTCTCTACCTGATATTTACATGCTCACTCTGCTTTCAATGAGATTGCACATGGTGGAGAGCTTCTATCGACTATTTATTTGTTTTTGTTGGTGTGCGTCTTAGTATAAGGTTATATTACATGGCTTTCTGTAATATTTGATTCTGATTGGTCAGTGAAGGTTGCATCCTGGCATCCAGTTTTCTTATACTATACTTTTTATTTAAATGTTCGAACAATATATTTTTTGTAAAAAAAATATCAGACTTATTTTTCGCAACCAGTTATTTTAACCAGTCATTATCGCAAGAAACTCCTTCAGGATGTTACCTGAACATCTTGTTGAGTTTATTTTGTTTTATTTTCTGACTTATTTACTGTGGCGTATTTAGCAAACTTTGTAAATTTTGTATTAAAATAAGACAACTGCAGTGCTGTCAATGAAATTTAACAAGATGCATTATTAAAAATTCTCTATTTCTGTTGATCAGCGTTCTTATTTCTCTCCCTGTCTTGTTTAAACATATTCGACTGTGTCATTCTGTGGTTTCTTTTGCGTCTTCTTCGTGCACTCTGTTGCTGTTCTGTTTGTCTTCTGCATGATCCAATTTCCCTCCTTCGCAGGTGAAAGTCAGTTCCTCTTTCTATTGCCCCTGCCCTTTTTAAGTTCACTCTGAAGGTGTGAAATTGCGGTCATCAGCTCAGGGAGGATGCATATGCACACATGCATATACACTGGTCTATCTAAAAAAAATGTGCTAAGAAAGAAAAATGTGTGAAAAATTTTCAGTTTGTGTTAAGACCTCAAGGTTAGCCAAGGTTCTGTTATTTATTTACCCGCATGTCCTTTTAAGCCTGATTTCTTTCTTCAGTTAAACACTGAAGGAGTGATTTTGTATAATATATATATATATATATATATAACTATTTTTGGTCATACTTTATTTTAAGGTCCATTTCTGGCTATTTATAAATCATTAATTACGACTTTTACCTGAAAAAACTCCTAATTTGCTGCTTATTAATAGTTAGTAAGGTAGATATTAAGTTTAGGTATTGGGATGTAGAATTATGGATGTAGAATATAGTCATGCAGAATATGTTATTTATAAGTATTAATAAATAGCCAATATGTTAGTAATAGGCATTCTAATAATAAACAACTAGTTCATAGTAAGAATTGGTCCCTATACTAAAGTGTTAACCTATTTTTTTTTATTCTCATTGACCGCATAATGGACTATATAGTCTGCACTAATTTGTTTCTTTCTCTTCCCCTTTTCTTTCACACATTCTTTTATGTCTTTGGTTCATATTCTCGCCCTCATATTCTTTTCTCACGCTGTCTCTCCTTTTTTAAGCATGGCGATTAAAAACAACCATACAATAGCATATTTCCTGTCGCGATAGACTGAGGCACAACTAGAATCGCTGTCAGACACGTTAAAAAAAACTTTTACTAACAGCATATCTCTGTACTCGCACTAGTTGAAATTTACAAATACTTCGAGAGCCATTACACACTTCCCATTTCTGCACAAGCTATTCCTCTTATCTCTGCTGATTCTGTATAAAGCATTGCTATTACGTGGCCAATGGCGTTAGCTATGGACAGGAAAACCCACAGTCAGTGTGTCAGTTCCCGGAGGGCCTCTGTAGCCGACAACACATTTGTATTGGAAGGAAGAGATGAAAGACTTTAGGGATGTCAGAAAGCTAGTCTCATGGTGACTAGGCTGCTAGTCATACGCTATATGGTTTCTGTGATGCATACGCACACATTCCAAAGTTTCTGTATTTGTGAAAGTCTGTGTATCGCTGCTTTAACGTGTCGTTCGTTAGTGCATTACGAATGCACGTTTTGTGGGGGAGAACAGAATGTGACTGCTATCTCTCAACTGTTTTCTGATTTTAGCAGCTAGCAGCGCTAATACAGTGAGCATTAAACACTGCTACTTTACTTTTCTCTTTAATTTCAAACTGCAAACTAAATTGGAACTAACAAGATAGAAGTTTATAGAAGGTGTTAGCAGGCAACTGTACAAATTTACTCAATCAAAGGGGGTGTATAAACAATGCTCCCTGACCCTTAGCTTGAGAAGTGTGGCTAACTAAGGGGGGCACGTGGCAGATGGGGTGATCTGTGACCGGGTCGGGAAGGACACAAACGCGCAAACAGTAAGGGGGGCGGGGGGGTCTTGTTTGGATGGAGGGTTGAGTGGAGTTGAGGGTTGAGTGAGATTGAGGGTTGAGTGCTCCAGTGTGTGCGTTGGAGCTGCATGGTGCCGTTGGTCTTGTCAAAGGGTGAGACTCACCCCCCTGCCCCCCTCCTCTTACTCCCTAAACCTATTCTGAGCAGTTAATCACTAAAGACTTACCAATTAGTCACGCAACGCTAACGACGCACAATTCTACTGTCACCACAGCTCTCGTCTCCAATAACTGTGCCTCCCAACCCATCCTTCCTCTTCGTACTTCTTGGGATCCATCATTCCTTTCTATTGCCTCAAATCAGGTTTCAACCATCATAACATTGCTTTAAGTGGACTTTCGATCTAAAATTGTAGCATGTAAACTTATCGAAATAGTTCAAATAGTGCAGGAGTGGCTTGATGGTATAAATGGGGCCACTGACCCCCACGCCACAGTGTGACCTATTTACAGGCCTAGATTCTGGTTTCTACAGAGCATTGAGAGTGCACCACCTGCTCCACTTTGTCTTCTGTTTTCCCTCTGCTTTCCTTTTTTTTTGTCTTTTTAGTACCTCAGACATGGTTGTTTGTCAGTACCACACAACTTTTGCCAGCAGGGTCAAAGGGGCCAGGCTTTGAGGACAGCTGTATGTTTCTAGGTCAGGGTCCAAGTAGAGCAGGGAAAGTATAAGTCTATTTACTTAACTCATTAACCTGCGAGGTTAGTGTGCTACTTTAGGTCACCTATGACGCTCACCAACCAAGCACGTCTCACAGAACTCGTGCAGTTCAGTTTCCTGCTCAAAATAGACAGCTCAATAATCATTTATTTTAATTCCTCCACTGACTAAGTGCCACTCTTGATTCTTGCAGGTGACTGGCGTTTTCAGCAAAGAGTACATACCTCAAGGTACACGATTCGGACCTCTTCAAGGAGTTATTTACACCAAAGAAAATGTGCCCCTTCAAACCAACAGGAAATATTTTTGGAGGGTAAGTGACATCATTGTTGATCTAATCTTTCAGGGACACCAGTTCTACTGAGTGAAAAGCTGCCAAACCAGTCATGACTGACTTTCCACAGAATTTTAGCAGAAAGGAGCCAGAAGCATATTCATTCATGCTTGAATACATCCAAATATGCATTGGCTTCTTCAACACGATTGTCTTTCTTTCAAATACTTGCATATGTTCATATGTGCACATGCACTCAGTGTAGTTATTTCTATTAGGCTTAGTTTGCTGAACACTCAGGAGCTTTCTTGGAAAACACAGACAAAGCTCTTATCCTGAGAGATCTTATCCTGTTTGTTGTAGATTCCTGCTTTGTTCTCATACAATGGTTTACTCAGCAGAAGTTACCAAGTATAACCATTTCGAAACCTTTCATCAAAAACGCAAAGGATAGTGCAAGTCTCTGGTTTGTGGCCAGGTTTTAGAGAAGTTGGGATTCCTGCACAGAGACAAAGCAGCAGACGCGCACACACACACAATCACTTTCTTTTCAGTTCTTACAGTTCTGTTTTCATATCAGCACGCAAGTGAACTTCAGTCTCTTTATCTCCCTGCCAAGTGCACTAGAGATATCTATGTGTGTGTTTGTGTTTATATGGGTGGCAGTGCACATGTAAGGGCATACATGCACACACGCACGAGTGTCTTTTGGTGTGTGTGCACATGCACACATTCGTGTGTGTCACTGTGGGTTTTCCTAGTCTGAGCTGTCCTTTCCTTTCTCCGTTTCCTGTAAATCCATACTGGCTTCCTGTTGCCATAAAGCAATGAAATGACGCAGCATGTCACATGACCAAAGGCAGGTGGACGGATGTAAAAATGAAGGCTGTTCATGTGGGTGAAAGTGTTTGTGTTTATGAGTCTTCAAGGGTGTAACTGGTAAAAGGAGTGTCAGAGATAGGGGAGCAAGCATGCCCTGGCACGTCTCAGCAGTGAATTCCCCCACATACAAATGAGAATGAAAGTGGGAGGAGAAATGGGCGGAGAAGCGCGTGTGACTAGCAGCATGTGTAGATAGTTTTGACGCCTAGTGCTTTATAAAGAGCTTGACATCATTGGCACACAAAGTTAGTCACACATCGTCTGCAGGACAAGCCACACACACACACTTTCACAGGTTAGAAGGCACAGAGGAGTTTATATAAACAGCTGTTTGAAGAGCGTTCTGTTCATGGCAGAGGTGAAGAATCATTTGTAACAACTTTTTTTTTTGTTTGTTTTTTACATATTTACAGATTTTCAATTAAATGAATGTAAATAAAAATTTTAACTTAATTTAATTTAATTTTTTAAAAGATAAAATTTTTAAAGTTGTAATGTTTAATTGTTAATCTATTTTCTGCAAACTAGCAGGAAGCATTAACACAGTTTCCTTTCTCTCCATCCAGATCTACAGTGGTGGCCACCTACACCACTTCATTGATGGCTACGATGTCCATCGCAGCAACTGGATGCGGTACGTCAACCCAGCACGATCGCTGGCCGAACAGAACCTGGTGGCCTGTCAAAACGGCCAGGAAATCTTCTTCTACACCATCCGGCCCGTGGAGCCCAAGCAGGAGCTGTTGGTGTGGTACAGCCCGGAGTTCTCCCAGAGACTGTGCGGCCAGCAAGAGCAACCAGACAGCCTAAAGCCAAGTGAGTCATGGGCTCCGGAATTATCCCACATTATTTGGCACTGGGGAGGGAAAAACTGGATAATATGTTGGTTTTTATGTAGATAGTGTGATTTTTTTTTTTTTTTTTTTTTTTTTTTTTTCCCTTTGACTTCTTTTCCTATTCATTTTATATCTTTATTACTTTCTCCCTGGCTTTCTTGAAACCATGGAATTATTAGTCACCTCAGCTACCTTTGTACTGTATTTTGCCCCTCCTGCGCACTCTCAACCAAGACAGTGTTTATTCTGTGCCTGTCTCTATCTTTTCCTCTATTTCTGAATCAGGTGACTTTTTTAATGCGTTTATTCTAAGAGATCAGTAAATAATGGACACCCTCGGTTCTTCTGTGTACATTAGTTGTGTTGATATACAGCATATAAAGGGAGGATGTTGATGCTGATGTTGTTTTTTTTTGTGTTTTTTTTTGTGGCAGCGTCTTATATAGGTTTGACAATTATGATATTATGCCACAAACAGCAACATTCATCACACAGTTAAAGTGGTACCAGACTTTTATTCATTGCTAAGTCTGTTCTAAAAAAACATTTTATGTAATATAAGTTTTATCTAATATATAATGTAACACGACTACACACATACACACGCACACACACACACACTTTGATTCTTTAAATGTCATTTGACATTTTAGAGATGGTAAGCAATGAAAGTGACTGTAAATGAAACTGTGTACAGTCTGTGAGCGTGTGTATGTTTATGGCAAAATGATGGACCATCTGGATTTTCTGTCTAAGGAGATATCATGCGATACTACCTATGTCACATTGATTCAATCTCACACCAACACTGTGCTATTTCCTGTCTTATTCACTCCTCAGAATGTATGTATGTCTGTATTCATTTTGTGTGTGATGTTGTTAAGGACTATTACCTGAGTCATGTTGACACGTACACTCCTCTCACCGGTGATGCTTTCACTGAATAATTACAATACACCTGATTAAATATCCCTCTTTAGAAAGTCAGGCTCTGCGAAGCACATTAGCCTTTTTAGAGCCACTTTTTCATTTTGTATCATTCAGTCTGCTTTAACAAGTTCTACTTCCTGTGTGAGGTTTAAAGAAATCTGTATTTTCAGTTTTAGAAAGCGTGATATTACATCATTACAATTTTTTATGGACTTTGGCATAAATATTATTTCTTAGAATATGTATGCTGATATTTAGTCTAACCTAAAACATAGTAAATGTCTATTGTTTCTGTTCATCTGTATTCCTCCATCGTTTAGAATTTGGAAACGTATTAATTAATGTTTGTAATGTTTTGTGCTGTTGTACTCTTCAGAGTTTCAACTATCCATTTTCACTTTCCTCGCGGTAGTTAGGAAATGCCTAGACAATGCCTGTAAATGTTGCACCAGATTGGTTTACATCAGGTTTGAGGAACCAAGCTTTGACCACAAGGGTTATAATGTGTTTGTGTAATCTTCCCACTGCTGTGTGACACAGTTGAGCCTTGTACCACTCTCCATGATTTAGCAGGTTTTGTCTGAGTCACCGCAAAGTTTACTGAAAGAAGCTAGCTGTTGTGGCTTTCTTTTTACAATCTCTAGAGTGAAAGGACAGTAATAATTTGACCTTATCTCGATTCCCTGTATAACAGTAAGTAACAGTTAGTGCTGAAGCGATATCGTAGGATTTTTCCCATGGTTGAGGACATCTGCTGTTATGGTGAGTCAGAGTAGTTTCTGAGTAAGAAGTATCGCCGTCACACGAGGCTCCTTTCTTCCGATACATACATATGGCCCTCCACCTCACAAACATATACACACCCACACTGCAAACACCCACACGGTTGTAATCTAGGTGCTGTGTGAAAGCAGTACTATCTCTTTGTCAAACAGAAACCAGTCAGATATCTTCTGCCTGTCAGCTTTAAACTGAAAGAGCTGCCATTTACCATAAGTGAGCGTTTGAGGAGGAAGGTTATGAGTAGGTGTATGACATACAGGCATACAGACATGACCAATGTTGCTCTGTGAACACTCTGACCTGCTCAGTCAATTTCAGCGATAGAAGATTTGTTGAACAAGTCTCAAACAAGACTTCACACACAAGTTTCATACTTGGGTTCTCACCTTTGCTGTCTGTCAGTGTTCACAGTTCACCTTGCACTGTGTGACCTTCTCTCTCTCTCTTTCTCCAGAGTACATACCTGATATTGAGTATCAGAAGCAGCCCCTACCTCAGTACACCTACTACCCTAAACAGCCTCCAAGCCCACACAAACTTCACAGTGAGGGACAGGAAGATGAGGTGGACGAAAAGATCGACGTTGAGGTTATTGAGAGGGACACACCACCTGACACACCAGACGAACAGGTCGTGGATTTCAGCAAGAAGATCCACGAAGCTGCTTCGCCAGAGCCTGTCCATTCTCCACATACCAACCAGAAAGAGATGAACATAAGCATTCACCCATACCCCACCATGTCCCCACCGCAAGACCTTCCGCTCCACTTACATGGCCTCTATGGTCATCGAGAAGGTCTGATCTCATACCCTTCATTGCCCTCACCTAGACCCCTGCAAGCTCCATATCCCTTATTACCACCATACAGCCCTCATTATTCACATCTGCTCATGCCTCCATACTCCCCTCCCTTCCCTTCCATGTTGTCCTCGAAAGGGGGTCTCCGGTACAACGGATTCCTGGGTAGTGATGGCTTGGCCTACCCTTCCATACCCCAACCAGGTCTGTTACCAGTCACGTTGCCCTATCCTACCCCACTTCATGGAGGTCTGAAGGAAAGAATCCCAAATACTCCACCCCAAGGAGCCCCTGCAACACCCGAACTCTCCCCTCAGCCAAAGCAATCCCCTCAGCAAACGTTCCAGAAGCCTCTCTTTGAATGCGAAGAGGCCATCAACCTCAGCCTGGCTACACCCAAGAGCATGTCACCTTCACCCTCGTTCTCACCACCGGCACCTGGGTACAAGTCTCTCCCGTACCCGCTCAAGAAGCAGAACGGCAAAATCAAGTATGAATGCAACGTCTGTCTCAAGACATTCGGGCAACTGTCCAACCTCAAAGTGAGTAGACTGTACTTGAGTCTTGTTTTTGAAAGATACGGTATTATCTGAGTAAGACTAAAGACTTTACGTTCATTTTAAAGGTGCACTTGAGGGTCCACAGTGGAGAGAGGCCATTCCAGTGCAACTTGTGCAAAAAGAGTTTCACCCAACTCGCCCACCTACAGAAACATCAGTTGGTCCACACAGGAGAGAAACCACATGAGTGCCAGGTGAGTGTGTATGCTGTGAAAGAAACTCAAGATAAAGGGCATCAGATGACAGTTATACTCTGTTAACATGCGATGACGCACACACACAACATTTCTTATCTCTGACAGAACCTTTACCTTGTCACTCCTGTTTCCTTTAAGACAAACACTTTGTTGTACTGTAACTAGAGAGGGTGTGACAGTGGCGTCAGCCTGTGCTACTCATTCATCTTGACCACTGAAAATAAATACGGTCCTTTAGTGAAAAAACATGTCTGGCTCGCTGTCTGCATACCAAAGCAACAACGAGGCAATTATGTAAGGCAGCAGAGACGCTGTCTTCCGTTCCTGTTGTTTGCTGCCTCTTGTTTTCTTTTGAATTACAGGATCTTTTAATGTTCTCTTTGAATGTCTACAGGTGTGCCACAAACGCTTCAGCAGCACCAGCAACCTGAAAACCCACCTACGCCTGCACTCCGGGGAGAAGCCATATCAGTGTAAGCTGTGTGGGGTGAAGTTCACCCAGTACATTCACCTCAAACTCCACCGTCGGCTGCACAGCTCTCGTGACCGGCCCCACTCCTGCCAAGCCTGCACTAGAGGCTTCATCCATCGCTTCTCACTGAACCTCCATCAGCGTTCCGGCTTCTGCCCCGCCGCCCGTCCTGAAATCCCAGAGCTGAGGCGTGCAGCAGAGCTGGTAGAGCGCTTTGACGCCAGTCAGGAGGCCGAGGCTCTGCCTGAGAGTGCTGGAGAGGCTCAGGTGGATGCTGCCTTGGAAAAGTGGTTGGCTAGAAGTTTGGAGAGCGGCGAGGGGAAGGAGGACATTAGATTCCTCAAGGCTGTTGCTGCAGTACCTCATGGGGTAACCGCCATGGGTCATCACCAAGAGAGAGCCAGCGTGGTACACTTCAGCCACCGGCCCTCTATAAAGACTGAAGAGGAGTAGATGAGGGAGAATATAGCTTGTTCAGGTCTTCCAGAAACCCAAAATTTTGCTATCTATGCACAGAGCATTCCCTAGTTGACACCAAAAATCCTCTCTTCCCTGGTAGATTGAGAGATAAATTAGAGAGAAGATGCATAAACCAAGCCAATGAAAGCCACACCAAACAAATAGTGTTTCCAAAGACTTGAAGATTGTGTTAAGTGATTGCACTTCTACCCTCTGACCTGATGTGATTATAATGTCCTCATACTTCTTCTGGTTTTCAAAACGATGTGAAAGTCTATTTGTGTGAGTTTGTCTTAACTTATTGTTGAGTTTTTTTTTTCTTATTTGAGCACTGTATCAAATACTTGTTTATATGTGTACTTCTGTTTTTTGTGTGTATGACTTAATGTTTTGTTTTTATTATTTTTTTTGTTCTTTTTAAAAAAAAAAATACTGGGATTCTCAGGAATAATGTGTTAATCCCACTATGGACACTATGTGACAATCCCAAAAGGACTGGATTTTCCCGTCCATTCCATTCATAGTGGGTGCGAATGTGTACAGTATGAGTATGTGTATGATTTTACCTGGTCTTTAAAAATTCTGGATGTGATCCTTCATGAAAAGATATAAAAATGTACTGTCAGTATATTTTCAAGGGATGATTCACTGAAGCTTCTAAGTATAATATAGCAGAAGACAATTTTTAGTTTTCTCTTCAACAAACCCTTTTGACATTGGAAAGAGAACATGCCTCACTTTTAATTTAATATTTTAAATAAGAGAAATATTCTTTGTTTTCTTAGTTTTATTGTTACTTGGTTGTGTCTACCAATGTTTACTGTTGTCTCTTTAATCCAAACAAGTATTGTTAGCACTATGAAAATGATCAAATCGATGTAGCTGGAACTGATTTTGCCAATCATGAAGATTGTGATACTTTTTTATAGACTACAGAACTACAGACACAACAGTACCTCATACTAAAAAGTTAAATTGTTAGGTTCATATTTTATGCTGTTTTAATTTATTTGATGTCAGCACTGGAAAAAGCAGGAACTAGATCCAAGTGCAGGATATTTGATTGTTAGCTACAAGCAGGATTTAGAAATAAGACTGTTCCATTACTTAGTGACTTTTTGTACAGTTCTTTTGTTATCCTAGTTTATTTTTGTCCAAAAGATGTTGATACTTTATATGTGAGAACCTATTTTTGACAAACTTTTATAATGTAGCATATTAAACATTACTTGTCTAAGACCACGCTCTTTCTTTCTTATGGTGTTAATGACCTTACTATGTCAATAGAATCAAGTTTTCACACCCACACACTCATACAACACCCATCAGGCTTATTCGTTTTAAAGTTCCACACGAAAGTTGATCTCTGTGGTCGTATTTCTAGAAAGTAGAGGAACTGAAATTGTTGCTCATCAGCTAGGACTGATCAAAAATGCCCACCATCACATGCAATGCTGTTTTTCATTTTGACATGAAAAAAAAAAAAATTCCCGCACAATGCTGACCTGTACTTTTACCAAACCGCTCTTCTAGTCTCTATAAGCAGGTAAAACTGTGGTATGATCAACATAAATGTCAGGAACGGAAGACAAAGCAGTTACAGTAAGTAATGCCTCACGGCTTCTCTGTCCTCTCTGAGTACAACACTTATCTGTTTCCTTTTGTCACAGCCTCTCCTCTTCTCCCCTCAAGGGCGCACACATGAAGGGAGAGCCCCACGCCACACACACCTCAGACCAGAACAAACACACCTCAGCAGGGTATGTGTGAGAGAACGACAGACGACAAGTGAGAGAAAGACTACATCTGTCATTGACAGCATGTCAAACCACCACTTTGAATATATCTTAGGAGAAGTTGCAACAGGCCCTTTTATGGCAGAAAGGAGAAAGAAACAGAGAAGCATGTGAAAACACCACAGAGAGAGAAAGAAAGAGTGGAACTTGACTTGCTGTAAATGACATGAGGAGTGTGTGTGTATGTGTGTGTGTCACTGTGGGTGTGTGTGTGACATGTTCAGAGCACTTGCATTGCCTTCCTGCACAGACTTAAAACTTCATGCATTCAGTAATTGCTAGTAAGTCATTCTCTGAAACCCAGAAGCTTAGTTCCTGTCAACAGTGGCCAGCGCAGCACTGGGGCAAAAGTAGTTTAAATGCATAAAACCTAGTGTTGTTATCTCAAAAACGTACATAATCATGATGGCATGCAACATTTATTTTAATTTTGATCATTTTGTTCACAAAATAGTGGATAAGTGTACCGAGTACACTAAAAAAAAAATTATATTTCAAAGTAAACCGAGATTATTAAACAACATTTCACACTATTTTAGTCTTTCTACTTAAAATTGCATGTTTAATTCAATGTATTACTTGTCATTTCTTTGTAATTGTTTGTTATTAAGTGGAAATGGTTTCAAAGTAAATCCTATATATATACAGGTGCATCTCAATAAATTAGAATGTTGTGGAAAAGTTCATTTATTTCAGTAATTCAACTCAAATTGTGACGCTCGTGTATTAAATAAATTCAGTGCACACAGACTGAAGTGGTTTAAGTCTTTGGTTCTTTTAATTGGGATGATTTTGGCTCACATTTAACAAAAACCCACCAATTCACTATCTCAACAAATTAGAATATGGTGACATGCCAATCAGCTAATCAACTCAAAACACCTACAAAGGTTTCCTGAGCCTTCAAAATGGTCTCTCAGTTTGGTTCACTAGGCTGCACAATCATGGGGAAGACTGCTGATCTGACAGCTGTCCAGAAGACAATCATTGACACCCTTCACAAGGAGGGTAAGCAACAAACATTCATTGCCAAAGAAGCTGGCTGTTCACAGAGTGCTGTATCCAAGCATATTAACAGAAAGTTGAGTGGAAGGAAAAAGTGTGGAAGAAAAAGATGCACAACCAACCGAGAGAACCGCATCCTTATGAAGATTGTCAAGCAAAATCGATTCAAGAATTTGGGTGAACTTCACAAGGAATGGACTGAGGCTGGGGTCAAGGCATCAAGAGCCACCACACACAGATGTGTCAAGGAATTTGGCTACAGTTGTCGTATTCCTCTTGTTAAGCCACTCCTGAACCACAGACAACGTCAGAGGCGTCTTACCTGGGCTAAGGAGGAGAAGAACTGTACTGTTGCTCAGTGGTCCAAAGTCCTCTTTTCAGATGAGAGCAAGTTTTGTATTTCATTTGGAAACCAAGGTCCTAGAGTCTGGAGGAAGGGTGGAGAAGCTCATAGCCCAAGTTGCTTGAAGTCCAGTGTTAAGTTTCCACAGTCTGTGATGATTTGGGGTGCAATGTCATCTGCTGGTGTTGGTCCATTGTGTTTTTTGAAAACCAAAGTCACTGCACCTGTTTACCAAGAAATTTTGGAGCACTTCATGCTTCCTTCTGCTGACCAGCTTTTTAAAGATGCTGATTTCATTTTCCAGCAGGATTTGGCACTTGTCCACACTGCCAAAAGCACCAAAAGTTGGTTAAATGACCATGGTGTTGGTGTGCTTGACTGGTCAGCAAACTCACCAGACCTGAACCCCATAGAGAATCTATGAGGTATTGTCAAGAGGAAAATGAGAAACAAGAGACCAAAAAATGCAGATGAGCTGAAGGCCACTGTCAAAGAAACCTGGGCTTCCATACCACCTCAGCAGTGCCACAAACTGATCACCTCCATGCCACGCCGAATTGAGGGAGTAATTAAAGCAAAAGGAGCCCCTACCAAGTATTGAGTACATATACAGTAAATGAACATACTTTCCAGAAGGCCAACAATTCACTAAAAATGTTTTTGTTTTTTTTATTGGTCTTATGAAGTATTCTAATTTGTTGAAATAGTGAATTGGTGGGATTTTGTTAAATGTGAGCCAAAATCATCACAATTAAATTTTTATTGAGATGCACCTGTGTGTGTGTGTGTGTGTGTATATATATATGTATGTGTGTATGTATGTATGTATGTATGTATATATATATATATATATATATATATATATATAAAATATTATTATTATTATAATTTATTTATTTTTTTTTTTTTTTTCTAAAGGAAGATTCCAGGTATATCATGAAACCCATAAATCAATCCGTTTTTCCATGTGATTAGTGTTAAGGTGGCTTTAATCCTACACCAAATAAAATATTTTGGTAGTTATTCGGTAATGGAATGTGATGTATGATCTAATTCAGCAGTATCCCCACAGGTAATACAGTGCTGCTCACATTTGGAAAGGTTTTAAAATGTAATTTTGCCACACCTGTATCACCTGGGCGAAACATCTTTTTAAAAAGCGCATCAAAGATAACTGGTTTCACCTGCAAACTTTAAAGGAAATAGTTCAAATAAAAATGAATATTGTGTTAAAAAAAAAAAAAAAATTAGTTTGATGTTTCATGAATATTATGCTCTATTAATGTGATTTACTACCCTCTTACAAAAAGACTTGTGTGTAATTTGAATACTATTGAAATGACAACATTCCTGGGCTATTGGCCAGACTGGCTGCTTTCCATTTGACTTCCTTCTTGTCTTATCCATAAATCACTTTGAAGTGCTGTCATTATGTATCTCTGACTACAAGAGAATTGAAAGTACAACCTGCACCATCTTTTCCAGCGAACCTGAGAGGTCTGGAAAAGCAACATTCAATAGTTATCACACAGGACCAAGGCGACACATATCCTGTCTCTGTCAGATCTTACATGCTTGGGCGCCTTTTTAGATCAGTACAGTAGAATTGTTTTCGGTAACATTTTTACATGAGGTTCAGTTTGTTAATGTAAATAGTAGTAAATGCATTGGCTCTTATGAACTAACAATAAACTATACTGTTAAAGTATTTATTAATATAGGATAATGTTACTCTTTATATGTTTTTGAACATTTCAGGCTGCATAATTAACATGTTAAGAAAATTGAATGTTTTTTGTAAAAAGATTCCAAGTGTCTTTTAGGCAGTATTTGATTTGTGTTCAATTAATATTTGCACATTTAATACATGGAAATATAGTACATCAAATATCTGATATCATCGTATTTTACACATTTAAATGTCCCAAGCAAAAATAGGGTTAGGGGAAAAAAGAAGAAAAAAAAAAAGAAACTGGCAGGTCACATTACTATTACATGTGTGGGTGAGTGTCCAAAGGGCAGGAGAGACTGTTTCCATGAATAAACATGTGAATATTGCATGTAATCTATTATACTCAACAGCCAGTTTAACACTTCAATGCATTTTCGCTTTTTCTTCTTCAGCTCTGACTCAAAAACCCAAGTATGATTAAAAGTCACAAGTGAATTCCAAACATGCACACGGTCGCACAGTAAAAAGCTGATGACACGTTAGATAATGTGCCTCACTTCTAACTAAATCAAATGTATGGCTGAGATAAAACCAGAATTTCACTGTAAATATATCATATGGTCACGTGTTCCTTGTCATACATTTCAACAAAAATCTTCACTAGAAATGTTTCACACCTAATTTGCACCAAATACAGGCTTACTTCCAGATAACTGCATGGATTGACTGCTTAACCCGTTTTGTTTACAGCAACATTAAAAAGGTGGAATGACTGACAGGTAATCTGCGTAACTGACCTTTCTGCTTTCTTTTTATTTTAGGTAGTACAAGGATTTGTTTCCTTCTGTGTAATCTGATCAGCTTTGTACAATTGGATGCACTCAAATGCACAAACAAGATCAAGAATTTTTGTGCCGTGCATCCTGGTTTATTTCAGTTTGATGCCTCACCTCCAAATATAAACTTTTTTTTCTTTTTTTCTGTTTCTATTCTTCCTCAGCATGCAAAACAACAAAGTACTTCAATAAGCATGAGTGGGTACTTTCACAATCTCATTTTCCTTGCCACAACGTAAAAAGAAAACATAAACAACTTGCATTTTATGCAACAATAAAGCACTTTTGCTCAATTTAAATTTGTTCCATTAACATTTTTTATATTATTTTATTCATCTCAATTTTTGTTTATTTAAATGCACTTTAATAAAATTATTTTTTTACATGTTTAATTTTTTTTTTTATGAATTAACTATTGTAGGTGGTACCTGCTGATTGTTGCATCTCATCACAACTAGCATAAGTCAACTGAACCTATATCTTGTCATAACAAATACAGACTTTAAAATACTGTAAACGAAGACATGATGTGACTCCTAGACCAGGTATACACAAACAACAAAGATTCACATATACCCCTCATACTTTTCCAGAGAAAGAGTTTTACCTTGTAACAAGACTTCCACATAACAGACATTTCTGTGTATCTGTGTACCCTTTTAATACAGCTGCCTCCATCATTGGAAATTATGTTGGTAATGTCAGTGATCTGTAGTGTGACCAGGAAGTTTTAATAACTGGACCATGGAACAATAATCATACCTGCATGACTTTTATTGTTTGATCTTTATGTTTTTTGAAGGTCTGGACACGCCCTGGTATGTCAAATGGGCAACATCATTCTGTTTTTCACACACCATTTAATCATCGACTTGTTCAAATGTTCACACTCCTTCTGCCAATCAAATTCTCAGTGGTGCAACGGTCATGTCATGTTTCTCAATCTGCCGTGTCATTTGCTATTTAGAATTGATTATTTAATGGACCTTGGAGAAAATGTTTAGCAAAATAGGAAGAAGACCTGTTCTTTTCTCATATGAAAAGACAAACAAGTAACTGATTGTAACTGACTGACAGCCACTTCCAACCTCTGTTACAGGGGCGTCATGCACCTGTTTTTGAATGCTACTCGTGTATAATTTGTGTTTATGTTTAATTGAGTTTAACAGCCAGTGATCACAAATCACTTTGTCGTATGGAAAAGAGCAGGGCATTTTCCATCACATCTCAAAGTCGTGAGAGTTTCAAGTGACAGAAGCATGAGCAAATGATAATGGAGTGAACTATAGCATATGATCTATGGAAAACACGACTCATATTTAAACACATTAAGTGTATTTTTACTTTCAGCATTTTAGACAGATTTTTTTCCATGTAATTATCAAGCGTTGTAGGGGAAAAAGTGTCTGTCTAAAATAATACATTCAGACTCAAAGCAATGCTTCTTGTGCCAAATCAAAGTTAATTTAGCAGCAACTTCCTTAGTTGATATTACAATCTTTATCAATTGAGTAATAATACAGAGTAAGGAAGTTGAACTCAGTCAACTTTGATTCGGCATGAGAGGCGCTGCTTTGATTTCTCCTCAGTTTTAATGTATATGATGCTTCTAGTCAGAGCAATAAATTTGGACTTACATTCATTGGATTTTATCATTTAATCATTTAAATATCTTTTTCAACATGCATTCCAGTTTAAACATTCTTCTTTCATGGTTCAGATGGATGGGTGTTATCCTGAAAACAAGCTCTGTCAATACTATAGAATTTATTTCAGTTACACCTGAAACCAGAGACTGAATTCAATCAATAACTGCTGAAAAAGTACCACCTCAACCCTGTTTTGAATACATATGAGTAACCATAGGTGTGTGTAAGATCATTGTTTTTGACTGCTGGTTGTATAATCACTTTCATATTTTATGCATCGTTGCGTACATGTTATACAATTAGGCTATACACTAGTTGTTGCTCTTTGATATATGAATAATATCAATGAATTATTAGGCCTATTTTTTTCGGAAACAATCTCTTAAGAAATTCAACTGATAGCGTAGGTTGTTGAGTGAACTTCAGTTCAGAGATTCAACTAGTAGCCTATGCTTTCACGTTTTTGGTAAATTAGCACAAACTGCAGGTCAAAGGATTTTATCACTATGTAGGAAGGTTTTTGTTGTGTTTACAATATAACACTTAGGCCTACATTGCACAGTATCGCCTCAGTGGTTCTTTAAATGTTGTAGGCCTATGTGAACAGTATGCAGCGATGAGTGTTTCAATATGCATTTAACTAAATACATGACCTCATTACGTTGCATGTTTGATTCTTCCATTTTAATCTTACATTTTAACCTTTTTTTTTTTTGTATAAATGTCTTGCTATCTGATTTAATATTATATGTCGCTATCCAATATGTTTGATTAAAACTTGTTTTTAAAAACATAAATAAATATAAACAAAAATGTATATTTATAAATAAAGTGGTTACCTCTTCAAGTGTGCATGTGCAAGCTAAATTATTGTTCAATAGTGTGGCGCCATCTGCTGACCAAAAAATATCATTACTTCTTGTGGAACAGGAAGCACAAGTAGCTTGAATAATTAGGCCTATTTCTGTTATAGTTTCGAATACGGCTACAACACACTTGTTTTTTGTTGCTTAGAAAGTCCACATTTGAGTCATAGACTCAAATAACAATAGTAGACAAAGAAACAAATATTTTGATAGTTGTTCAAAGGATTAAAACTAAAGAAAGACTTTACAAAAAAATTTCTGTAGCAAATAGTAGTACTGAGATACAGTAGTTGAATAGTCAAGGTCACCTTTATTTATGAGCACATTTCTAATAGCCCTACCGCTAATGTATCCCAAAGCTCTGTACAAGGAAAGTAACAACAACAAAATAACTGAATATACTAAGTGAACTGAAAATAAGGTGATTTTAGGTAATATGGGCCAGTTTTTGTAAAACATAATTTAGCTGCCTAGATGGGTTTTTTTTCTTTACTTTTGTTAACTTTAATGTTCAGCTATGATATTTCAGTTTGAACAGTTTGATACAGTTTATATAATGTGTTATTTGCAAGGTATAGGTAACAGTAAACTTTTTGAGATCATGCACTCCAGACAAATTTGTTTTCAGGTAAAGTGGGCCAGCTGGTCTGGTAAAGTAAGCCATCCCTGATTTATCAAAAATGATCCTGTATCTTAATTAAAAACATATCTCTATGTTCTCTAAACACTTTAAATGTACTTTAATGTGTCCAATTTTAAAGATTATATTCTGCATGTACATTTGCTCTTCTCATCCTTTTTTCACTTCTTGCCTAGCCTTACTTTCTATTCTTTCTTTCTTTTCTTCCATCTCTGACTTCATTTTCCTAATTGCTGTTTTCTAAATAAATAAATAAATAAAAGTAGATTATGTTAGCTATAAAATAATGAATGCCAATTTAAATAACAAATTTGAGCATAATTACTGAAGGATAAAGGTTACCCACGTGATTTCCACTGGCCCACTTATTTAACACATTCAGCCAAAGTGGGCCAGCAATATACTTCTTTGCATTTTATTCCCTGTTAACTGTATGTCAAACAAAACAGGAACTGTTACAATAAAAATTGTTTACATGTGATGAGCAACCTTATACATTACAAATGAAAATCTTATGTCAAAGGGTTTCCTATCTGTCCCCATGGAGCAGTCCTCCTTTGATGCCATATTGCATCAACCAAAACTATTTTAGCATTTAGAGAAATAGTGTTCCTTTAATTAAAGACCATTGTTATGCTCTGAAGGTGTAAACCCATTGAGCACAGTATAATCAAGCTTAAACCTGAATTCACCCTACATAAACTAATAACGCTACAATAAAACCAGTATTTAGTATCTCCTCCTAAATCAGACGTTAAGGTGATAAAATAGTAGCCTAGCTAACCTAAATATTTATACAGTGAACAGACATTTAATAGATTGGTTATCTGAGCATCACTGAACCGAACCAAACCTTCTTTTAGCCTATCTATTCTGTTTTTTTATTTATTTATTTTTTTTTTATTGGCAGAAGCCAAACTTGCTATTTCGAATAGGCACTGGCAACACCAACCTGATACTTGATATCCAGTATGCGTGATTTTTACTCATAATAGGCCTATGTTTTATTCGTATTGGATAAAAATGTGTTATGTACTGAATAAGTTGCTCTTCATGCCAAAGAATGACAGAATTCATTTCTCATCATAAGCATAAAGAAAGAAAGAAAGAAAGAAAGAAAGAAAGAGAGAAAGAAAGAAAGAAAGAAAGAAAGAAAGAAAGAAAGAAAGAAAGAAAGAAAAAGCTTAGAGTATGGATTTTGAGAATCAGCTGAAATCTTTTCATGTTATAGCCTATTTGAAAAAATCGTTCGCGAATAGCCTAATAATAATAATAATAATAAACGACTCATTTTCGAACTATGGAAATTACTGGTGACCATTAAATGACGTTAATGAAACACTTAATTAGGCTAGTTTAGGCTGTTATTTGTGGCCACAGCTTGATCAATTGACAGAGTGGAAGAGAATTTATAGGTTTGTTTCAATGGGGGAAAAGTCTCTTAGTTAATTTACACTCTAATTTTAATAAATGACTGTAGACCTAGTTAATTGTGGCCGCCGTTAACGACTTGCTTTTAAGGAACGATTCATGAATGATTCATTAGGCCTACTCACACATAACACACAACCTGCACAAATAGTCACTGATCGAATTAGTGAACTAATCTGATTCAAACGATTCGATTCACTTGGATGACTCAATAACCCCAACACATGAGTCGGCTGCGTTTCATAACCTTATAGAGAACTGCCTATATTGACAACATTTATTTAAATCATGGGAGCGCGCCTACAATACAAAAACACTCGGTAGGTGTCTCACTAGCTTTGAGACAGCTACAGCTAGAGCATCTGTTCACGAGAGAGCAAGGTTTGGCTGTGTACTAGAGAGCAGTACGAACTTCTACGTGCGTCGACTCAGCGCATCGTAATAAACTTTTACTAAATTCATTCGCGTGCTTCTGCAGTGATCCTCTGAAGTTTTGCCATGGCGAAAAAGAGTTTTTCCACCAAGAAATCTTTGAGGAATTTGTTTTCTAAAAGTGAAGCAAATCTCAAAGAGTCTGTGGATAAAGATGACAGCGGCAAAGGAATTCTCAAATCATTTAAATGGAAGTCAAAGAAATCGGAGAGATCAGAAGAGAGTCTGAAGGCTGCAAGGTAAAAACCATTTCATTATTTTTGCAGTTACTAGGCTACTGAATGATCCATGGTTATTTTTTTTTATTATTATTATTTATTTATTTATTTATTTTATTTTTTTTTTTTTTTTTTGACCATGTCTCTGTCAGACAGTCTAAACCCAATATCTGTCATCTGTTTAGGTTTAAACAATACAGAATGCACAAACCACAAGCCTATTAAAATGAACTCTGTTCCAGCTGAGTGTTAGTCCACGGCTGTAATATCTCCCAGACGTAGATGTAAAGGGACCCAAATAAGACCATGTACCGGGCACTTGTCGCTTTGAGTTCAAATAAAATAAAAATAAAATAAATAATGACAGCAATGTACATGTTTGTTACTTTGATTTTACTTTTTATTTGGAACATATATTTAGGCTATCTCAGTGATCTCAATTATTTATTCTGTAGGTAGCCTAGGTAAACCAGCTATATTCTGTACAAAGTAGCCAGTTAGTTTCCTCTAATTTGCTACACAAAATTTGCCACAAAAGATAAACAATCTGCAAATATCAATTATAAAAATGACTTTTTTTCAAGTAGGTTAATAAGAAATAGTTGACCCATATTGTTCCAAATAGGCTAATTGACATAAGAACCCACTGAATATCTTACAAAAAAACATTAAAGGGATAGTTCACCCCAAAATGAAAATTCTGTCATTAATTACTCACCCTCATGTCGTTCCAAACCCGTAAGACTTTCGTTTATCTTTGGAACATAAATTAAGATATTTTTGATTAAACTGGGGAGATCTCTTACCCTGCATAGACAGCAATGCAACTGAAATGTTCCCAGACCCAGAAACGTAGTAAGGACATCGGTAAAACTGTCCATGTGACATCAGTGACTCAACTTCAATTTTGTGAAGCTACGAGAATGCTTTTTGTGCGCAAAGAAAACAAAAATAACATAATTCAACAGTTCTTCTCCCTAAGTCCCTAACCGCCTTCCACCATTTTGGAGAGTACCACGACGCATGTGCGCGCGTTCTCCAGAACGTAATCAACGTAATCAGTGTTGTTTACGTTCAGGGGAAAACACACACATGTGTCGTGGTACTCTTGAAAATGGCGGAAGACGGTAACTCAGGGGAGAAGAATTGTTGAATAAAGTTGTTATTTTTTGTTTTCTTTGCACACAAAAAGTATTTTTGGAGCTTCATAAAATTTAAGTTGAGCCACTGATGTCACATGGACAGTTTTACCGATGTCACTACGTTTCTGGGTCTGGGAACATTTCAGTTGCATTGCTGTCTATGCAGGGTCAGAGAGCTCTCCAGTTTCATCAAAAATATCTTTGTGTTCCAAAGATGAACGAAGGTCTTACGGGTTTGGAACAACATGAGGGTAAGTAATTAATGACAGAATTTTCCTTTTTGGTGAACTATCCCTTTAAGTGAATTCATTGTGATAAGAGCGCATTCATGAGTTTTACCAACGTTATTTTCCTTGTAAGGACAAAAATCAAAATATTTAAGGACTCTTAAGTGACTGGGGATTATAAGGCCTAAAGGGAAGTCTCACAAACTGCTACAAGCATCAGCATTTAAAAAAAAAAAAAACATTGGGGGCTTATTTGGGGCACGTGGGAGCTTAAATGGTACACATGTAACTTAAAAACAGTTCGGACTTGTTATGCAGCGGACTTTGGCGTTAGTCTTGGCTGAGTCTACCCCTTTCTGTTTGAATATGCTCTTCAGCTTCACCTACTAGTCAGCTGGTGAATGTGCTCAGAAAAAGGTCAGTGGTAGCAGTAGTGTTGCTTTATGGTCCCTTTCAGTCATATAAGTGTAACTCATAGTCATGTAATGATTATAATTGTTCCATAATTTCAAGGGTGGTAAAACGTTGGTAATTTACAGGCTGTGGAGTTGACAAATCTACAAATTATGCAGTTAATCATGGTGACACTTATACCAGATATTTTTTTGGGCTGAATGTATGTTAATGGGTGATTTGAGTTTAATCATGTAAAATGATCAATCACTTTAATTGCTATCCAAAAGGGCCCAATACAGTGTGAAGAGCATGTTTGTTTGGATGTTTGGATTTGCACATTCACACAGCTTAGCCTTCAATTAAAACCCTCAACAACCAGCTTTTGTACTTAAATATTGAAGGTTATTTGTACGGCCAAAAAAGCTCCTCCCTCAGGTGAGCAACCTGCTGTAAACTTATAAAAATACCCTGACATGTGAGTGTTCTTCAGAACCTGTCTGTTGTAACAGACAGGATCTTTCCTCTGTTTGCTTGGCACAATACGTTGTGATGCTTTATTCAAACACTGTTCGCCGTGTGTCTCCATTCCCAAATAAACCGTGACACAAAGGCAAACAAACTGTGTACTCACAGTGAGGTCATGTGACAGCAGTAGATTTAAAATCCTCAATCCTGTTGCCAGTGTAGACCGACTCAACGTAGTTTATAATTGTCTTAGATAGTAGACTAACAATGTGTAGTCTGTGCTATATGGGTCAAAAGAAAGTGTTTGTAAGTTGAGAATCCAGCTGCAGATATCGCTCACAGCCAGAGAGAAACTTGAAAAAGTGACCTTTGAGTAGATTTACACTCTTAGCTGAAGTTTTAAGTTTTAGTTATTTAAAATGTATTTAGATAAAATGGTATAGAAGTTTAATATCAGTTATTTATGGAAGCCCATTTCCACCAGTGAATAAAAAAATTTTTAAAAAGGAAATTGCGAATTGTGTCCATATCTCACAATTCTCTTTTTTTTTTTTTTCCAGAATTGTGAGATATAAACTTGCAATTTTGAGAACATATCAGTCTTTTTCCCCCATCAAAAATTGGACTTTAATAACTCGCAATTGCGAGTTTATATCTCACAATTCTGGGGAAAAAAAAAAGAGAATTGCGAGATATGGACTCGCAATTGTGAGAAAAAAGTCAGAATTGAGACTTTTTATCTGGCAAATTCTGACTTTATTTCTTGCAGTTTTGAGTTTATATCTCACAATTCTGTCTTCATTTCTCAGAATTGTGAGTTTATATTTCTCAATTCTGACTTTATAACTCGCAACTGCAAGTTTATATATCACAATTCTAAGAAAAAAGTCAGAATTGTATGATGTAAACTCGCAATTCTGTGAAAAAAAAGTCAGAATTATGAGATAAAAAGTCACAATTACCTTTTTAATTTTTTTTTATTCAGTGGCGGAAGTGGGCTTCCATAGTTATCAGCCATAATATGAAAATAATTAAATAAAAACTGTTGTAAAGATTATTTATTTAGATTTGATTAATTTTATAGCTAAATTACCTGTCTAGTTTCCTGTGCTCTGTAAAATAAATGTAAGGTCCAGGAATCCATTTCTTGCCTCGCTATTTTAAGAAAATGAATATAACTCTGCATGACATCAATGCATTTTTTTCTTTTGAGTTAGTTTTCTGTGCTACCAGCAAATGATATGGTTATACCTGCAGGAACTGGCCACACCGCATGCTTACTCTCTTCCATCACACAGAGCGAAACTCAAACATTTGGTTGTTCCCTCCGGGGAGAATATTTATCAAAAAACCGAAATATGTGAGTGAAAGTTTCAGATTGTTTTCACCTGATGCTGTTGGCATGACAGTGATACCTGTAAAGGTGAGACCTTTAAAGAGTCACAATATTTTTACAGTTACAGGTTAAACAAATTTCACTTCAGTGATTATGCTCAGGTTCAATTTTAAATGTGCATGTTTATGCATCTTTGAACAAACACATTTTCAGTGTGATGTGCCTGGGGGGTTTAAGGGTGGGTTTGGAATGTGAAGCTGAATATTTAGCAAAAGACCCTGCAATCTTTAGGCCTCAGACAACTTCCTTCTGATTGCTCTCACACACTGTTTAGGTTCGTAAATCGTTAATACATGTACGTGCATGCAATTGAAAAACTTTGAATTTGTAGAATCAGTCTGAGGTGTCTACATGACATCTACATGCTTCTGTCACATAACTCAAAGCATAAGTTACTTCAGTTCATCATCAGTCATTCAAGTTGCTCAA
The DNA here is from genome assembly GCA_039654775.1 of Spinibarbus caldwelli. Taxonomy (NCBI): domain Eukaryota; kingdom Metazoa; phylum Chordata; class Actinopteri; order Cypriniformes; family Cyprinidae; genus Spinibarbus; species Spinibarbus caldwelli. Next base: position 12,969,335 of record CM077244.1, on the reverse strand, counting down.
GTAACAGTTGCTCTTTGTTTAAAATAGGTTTATGTGAATGACAACGACATGATTCACTTTCAAAAAATGTGATTGCGTCCTTCATGATGGGTCTTTTGGATGCACCTGTTCCACCTTAATATTTCTTGTTTAATGCTGGCCAAATCAGAGCTGAGATATTATAAGAACGTGTAATGGCACACAATTAGGCCATTGTGTTCATTAAGAAGGTAAATCAGAGCCATGAAGCACTGATGCCTGAATTCCTGCCTGGATGACTGTATTCACCCTTGATTTGCACCCACTTTACTTAAGTTATTTTAGGTAGTGCTGTACAATGGGTGTGTTTGTGTTAGTAAGTGCATGTGTTTTAGTGTGTTGTCTGTCCACATCTTGTTCTCTGAAAGTAAGCAGCAGGTTTCCGGTGACGGTATATTTTTGAAGAAAATGAATAACCTGTATTTGGATGAGCTGTCTGTCTTAGGAAAGACAGATCATTTAATGTTGTACATTCTTGTTGTTTTAGCTGACTCGAGCGTTGGCGCCACACAATAAACTCGAGGCCAATTTTTTGTTTGCTGTCTTTGCTCTTTGTGCATTTATCTGAACTTTAAACCGAATCCTCAATCTCCAGATCTCTAACTGAATGTCATCTTCCACAGAACTGAGTCTGGGACATTGGGAGCTGGCAACAGTGAAACTCAGGATGATGAGAAGTGGATTAAACGCAAGGCATCTCTGTTTGGCACTGTCCTCAGGTCAAAGGTCAGAGAGCACCACACTTGTACTTCAGTTGGTTTTAAACCAACATGTCTATGACTATTCAATACATTATGACAAAATTATAGAAACATTTATCTTGGAATTTTAGAGTTAATTTGCAATGCAAAAAAAAAGAGGTACATATAACACTAATATTTAAACAGAGCTTGAAAATGAAGGTAATTAGCACAGGCAATAGGGTGCAGTATGTGTGCAAAATAATAATAAAACGAAACCGTACATCCTCCTTCTATGATCTATGAAAGAATCAAGGTTTGACTGGTTAGTGTGGCCCTATTGCCACCTGCAGGAAAATGTCAAAACTATACCATCTTTCTCAATTTATGCTTAACACAGTTGTTTTGTAGAAAAAGTTTAGCACAGAATAATGAATAAAATGAAAAAGAGAAAATAAACAAAAAATCATGCATGCTTTTAAGTGCACCCTGATCCCAAATGTCAATTATTCTTGTTTCATAATTACTATAGTCCATCTCATATGTTTATATCCATATTTTACATTTTAAATAAATTAATAAATAAAAAACAGTTATTTATTGATGATGATGTAATATGAAGGAATGATTTAATCTCTCTTGTCATGCTTATGTTCAGTAGTCCAGAAATAATATGCATACCTTTTTTTTTTTTTTTGCACGAGAGACATGCACAGACGTGATGAAGAACACAGATGATTAAGGCAAATTGTGCTAAATGTCATTTTATGAGCACTGGGTTGTGTAGAAAACAGGAGGGGGCCTCTTTTTTTTTTTTTTTTTGGTGCTGTTCTTATTTATTGTTCATGCTTCTGTCCTGTCCTCTTTTTTAAAAACTCATGAATCTGTCTGTAAGCCTTTAAGGCCATATATAAGGCTAATATACTCCTAAACACTGATCAGACCAAACAATTTTATAAAATATTCTTATTTTACAGTAAGAGTAATATTCTTATATTATTCTTTATGTAATCTGTTCAAGTATTGGTTTAGTTAATTGTATTTTTTATTTTATTTATTTATTTTTTTTAATTATTGTCCTGCATCCTAAGTTCTTAAAGTATTTGTAACACGATGGAGCTGTTAATGTATGTTTATTGGTCAGTATTTAAAGTGGGCCATCTGTAATCTGGCTTACTATTTAAAAGTACTTTTTAAAGTAAATTTTAAAGAGTACTTTTTAAAACAGTATGAATTTTATGTATGTAGATCATGTTTCCAAGTTGTTGAGTTTTGGAGTCTAGGTTTTTGTTTTTTGTTTTTCCCAGGAACTGAGCACTTTTTGAGTTTTTTGTTTGCACAAAATTCCTTTTTGGATTCCTTTTTTTTTTTTTGAATTTGACCAGCAGGTGGAGATATTTGCATGTGTATGTATATGCATGTGTGAGTGTGTTTATTGTGGCTAAACAATCCACAATGGCTTCACAATAAAGTGTTCACAGTGCTGACAGGTTAAGCTTTAGGCAGTTCTTCAGAAATTTCTATCAAAAGATGCCTGTAAAATTTCTTCTTCCATGTCAAGTTCCTTTAGGTTGCTTTTGAAATCATATCATAAACATAACGTCATTATTTTTACGTTGTTGTTTCACGTAGTGTCTTTTGATTTATGCCATTATTTATGACACAGATAAGCATAACTCCTCAATAAAAAAGCAGATAGCATTGATTAGCGATGTTGAAAGCTCATTAGTGTAATTCCAGCAGGTTAAAAGTTATTAATAAATGAGACAGGTGTGCTTCATAGGTCATTAATTTGGCTTTACATTAAGCCAAATTAACATTAAACAAATTAACATTAATTAAGGCTTGTCTTCAGATGTTTTACATTAGATTCAGTATCATAAAAATGTGTCATGTTTGTTATCAAAGATACTCAAATGTTCAGTATATATGTCATTTAGAAATGAGACAGAGTTGTGTATTTCATAATACTAGTGAACAGTATCGATTGGTTGATTTATATGACAGGTTGACTGATGACCAGCAGATATGGTCATTTTGAACCGTACCACCCGCAGTTCAAGGAATACAAGGGCCTCCACCCAGATTGACAGACAATGACACATCTCTCTCTATCTCACTTCATGACATTTCATCCTCTAATGTTATCAGATGGAACATTAAATGCACTTTAGCAGCAGACTTATCATATTTCACCAGACAGCAGAACAACATTTAATTTCCCAAGGAGAGATGAATTAGGTGATAATGCAATAGATGCATAATGCATCTATTAATCTGTCAGTTATTTCTTTGATTAATTTGATTTTCTTCTTTGCTGTTCTTCTTCTTCTTGCTTGTTACTGTTCATATAAAAATGCCATTATTAGATTTTTCAATTTCGTTTCATTTATGATTAATTTAAAACTTAACTTTGATGTTTAACAACAAATAGTGTTTTCATTGTGCTTCCATTCTGTTGTGTTCTGTGCTCTCGTTGTCATTAGTAAAAGTGGTTGAATCACATTCAGTAAATAAGACTAGTATAGTGGGGTTTCATGAATACTTTAGTAACGAAAAGCCTATAAACTTTTTCCACTGAATCATTATCTCAATCCTCTCGTGTCATTAAAAAATGCAAATCAGACAGGTTATTATGAGACATAAAATGTTTCTTGAGTTAACTTGCAAGAACTTTACAATTAAGATTGTATGGGATCAGAAATAAATATATTTATTTACATTTGTGACATATTTATATAAATGTCAACAATGCACTGATGCATATGAATGCAGCTTTATATTATATTATTTTTTCTTTCTCTTTTTCATTGCATTCATTCTCCCCTTCACCTCTTTTTTTACTTACATTCTATAATTTCTTTTTTGACTTTCTGTTCCTTTTATTTTTATTTTTTTTAGAAAGTGCAACACAGTTACTCAGAGAGTGATCTTCGTAAAACCAAGGGCTTTCCTGTGTCCCTATCCTGGAAGAAGAAGAAGAAAAGAGATCTAACCCAGGATCTTTCAAGCAATAGTGAAGTCCTAGGGGTCAAGGATCATATCAGTGAACAGGAAGAAATTGACAACCAGGCAGACACAGAACAAAACCAGGCTGGTTTTGCACCAGAACCCTCCAGTACTTCTGACCAATCCCAGTCCCAGGTTGTCCTGAGTGATATGTCTAGGCCTAATAAGGAGGATGCAGGTTTTATGCCTTCAGATCTGGACAGTACATCGATACCATATATTGACTCTTCTCTGTCTGATAGTGATGTTTACCAGACACCCCCAGATAGCCCATCTGTAGATAAATCTGCTCAGTACTTCAGCTCTCAGCACTCCAACTCTGCTGACTCATTCAGTCCTGTTCCTGATCTGGAAACTGCAGCAAGTACTGACACATGCACAGTCCATAATTCAAACATAGATCTGAACCCAAGTGGTGTTTCTTTTAGGGATGATCATCCTTGCTCTGATTTTGAAACATCTAAATCAGCAATTTCAGCAGATGTTGAGGTCAATACCATCACCACAGATGTTACTCCTAACAACAATGAAATGGCTTTTCAAAAAGAGTCGCACCTGGAATGTAAAGAATCAAAAGATATAACCTCTTCCATCCCTAAGAGTTCCACCGCTATCATTCATGAAACTTCCACATCTTGCATTCCACAGACATCCCAAAATTCCATTCCGCAAAGTTACATTTCTTCCACCCCCCAAAGTTTTGGCTCTTCCATCCTCCATAGTTCCACCTCTCTCATCCTTGATGGTTTCACCTCAAACAATACTGTGACCCAGAGTTCCAGCTCAAACTCATATTCTGCCGATACTCTTCCAGAACATTCCTCCAGTCTTCCACCTTACATTATATCTACTAAGGTAGAAGATTCTCAAACCAGCGCTGCAAATAACAGAAACATGTCTGCCAGCAACAGTGATGTAGTCTACATTGACCCTTCCAGTGCCGATAATGTTTCATCCATGCCAGATGTGATTGTGTCTAGCACTATGGCCTCCTCCAGAATCACAGAGAACAGTTTGGATGCTGATACTGATAGAAAGCCAATTTTATCTCTCTCCAATACTGATGTTTCTGAAACGAATTTAAGCTCAATACCTCAGAGTTTAACCACAATCACTGTACATTCCACTTCTGATTCAAGTTTACTGAAAGAATCTCACCCTCAGATTAATTGTGAGACAGCTTCAATGGAATCTTATGAAACTAACAAATATTCTTCCTCGACATATGCCACTTACTCAGAGAAACCTAGTCCTGCTGAACCTGTCCTTCTTGAGAATGAGTCAGATGTGACTTTAACTCAGTCATCTGTGTCGAGCACCTACACCATCATTAAGCCAACTGTCACCTTTGACCTTTCAGGTCCCTCAGATCCTATCAGCCCTGACCATTACCAGAGAGGCCTTTCTAAATATATCTCTTATTCAGATGTGGAAACCTTAACTGAAATATCAGAACCAGACCAAATAAGCCAGGAGAGCGACCAAGCTAAATCAGCAAACTCTTCAGAAACTTCCTCATATTTTCCGGACAGTGGTACCTCCGGCACTTTGACCTCTGAAGCCATACCTGCCTACATAATTCATCCTCCCCCTCACGTAGATGTGACAGACCAGCTGTTCAGCTCTCAAGCCCCAAAGACAGAGATAGACACACAACAGAAAACATTCAAAGAGTATGAAGATCCTGAGGAAGATGTTCAGAGGGCGTCTACTCAAGAAAGTCATGAGTTGATTGACCAGGTTAAATCCACAGCAGTTCTGACTACTAGAAATGACCTTCAGAGCAAATGTGGACCAGAATTGGAGGAAGGAGGTAGATTAGATGACATTTATAATGAACATCATGACATTACAGTTGTTCAAGGCTATGAATCAGAGCAGATCACAGAAGACCAGGCTGAAACCACAGCAGAGAGTATGAACACTGGAAAGGAGAAATATGGCCAAGAAGTAGAGGAACAAAGTCAACTAGGTGATGATAAGTATGTAATTCTGTCGAATCAAGAAAAAGACACCGGATCAGAACAAATCATGGATGTTTTATCACAACAGCAAGTGTTACATAACAAGGTTTCTGAAACATATGAGGTGGCTGAACAGAAGAGAGATGAATTGCAAATGGTCCAAATCACAAGAGAAGCATCTGCCATGAAAGGTGCAATGGAAGCAGAGGTATGTGGAGGCACTGAAGTGTTGACAGGTCAAGCAGAGCAGCAGATTCACCATCTTGCTCCACTGAAACCAGCCCTACCAGTCAATCAAGAATGTGGTCCTGAAGAATGCACTTTGGCCCCTCCCTTCTCTGAGCCAGTGAAGGTATCACTTGCAGATTCAAGAGTGGAAACACACAGTCACCTGGAGATTTGTCTCCACCCCTTGGCCCCACAGCAGTCAAGCGGAGAGATAACAATATTGGAGGACACGGCAAGGTGCAAATACCAAACAAGCATTGAAAACCACGCTGAGAAGGAGAAATACACCAGCGGTGAAGAGACTGAGGATATAGCCACATTTCTCCCAGGAACACAAGACAGTGAATGTCAAGAACACAACAGTGCACACACCACAGAGGAGACCTTCAGACACACCAAAGACACAAGCCACAAACAGGGAGAGGTGACAGTGACAAAGGTAAAGTCAGCCAGAGATAATATCACTCACAGGAACTGGGTACAAATCAGCGAAAGTACACCAGACAACAGAAGGGAAAACGAAGATTCCACAGAAGTTAACGCTGTTCCTGATCAGCTGCTTTCAAGAAGTTTAATACCAGGTGAAAGGTGAGATACAAATTATCTTGTTTTTAATCTATAGGCAATTAGTGTGTGTGTTGGTGTACTGTTTGTACATGTAGTAATAATGTAATAAAAATACATATTTTTATTTGTATTTCTTTTAAACCATCTAAATATGAATGCATGTGTTTTTATTTCGTTTTATGCTTTATTCTTAATAATTGTATTTGTGCATTTATTTACAGTATTCATTATGAAAAATACAAAAAGCATGAATCAAGTAATTTACAAAATATTTAATTATTTTTAAATGTTATATATTATTTATAATTTATGCATGGTTTAAGAGAAGATACAAAATCAATTCAGCTTACCATGTTTGAATTGCACACTTTTCACATGGCAAATGTAAACCCTCAGTTCTGACTGAAATGTCCCCCTAAAGTGATTCACATTACATTTATATTAATTCACTTAGCTGACGCCACTATCCAAAGTGACTTACAAATGAGGAACCGGGCAAGCAGTTTCTCATTATAACCATCAATATTTGCAGTACACCATGCCAAGTTTTAAGTATGAGTGTGTGCTCAAGCTGGAACAGAAGTGAAATGCAGAAATGTAGAGAATAAGATATTTTAAAAAGGGGTTATTATATGAAGAACCTTTATTTATAGTTAATTTTTATGTATGAAGGGATACAGTATATGAGATGAAGTCAAATTATGGGATATGGATATGATCATGAAGTTGTTTATTTACAGCACCATTCTTATTCCACGTGTTAAGCAACTTTATATTCTGGCTTCTGTTTCTCTCTCTGCCAGTTTCATTGTATGCAGTATAGACAGAATGATTATTCTGTCTCTTTTAGATTTGTTAAGATGAACTTCAAATTTTTTTGTGTCAGTGAGGATGAAGTTCTTGTGCCAAGAAGGGACAGGTTTATCAAAGCCTCACCCACTCGCAACCTCACGTCTCATACGTTCATTTGAATGGGATAGGCTGCTGAAGGAATGCAAGGTAGTTCAAAGTATGCTATTGACTCATACTTGATGATACACATTCTTGAAATAGCCCTCATGATTGAAGACCAATGCCAAAACAAATGAGATCCTCTTGAATGCTTCCTAGGCAAACAAGTAAAACCACCAGAAATGTGGCTGATGGATTTGCATATTGCACTTATTTGCTTGTTTAGATTTTGGTAATGCTTACATTATGCCTGTGTGTCAGTTAAATGCGGTGGCTAACATAAACTAGCAATAAATACTTTTACAGGATTTATTAAACTAGGTTGATGTTCATTTGTACAAATGCTAGTACATTTTAACATTACATGAATATGTTTTGAACAAATATGATTTAAAATAGAACAATATTATATTTCTAAATTACCAAAAACATAATTACATTTTAATTATTTTAATTTATTGTTAGTTCATAATAGTTAATGCAGTAGTTAATCCTTATGATTTCAACCTTATTGTTAAGATGTTCTTCCATGCATCATAGAGGCATCAGCACTTGATTGATTGTGAGAATTTATGTATTTCATTCAGTTCAGTTTAGTTCAATTCACTTAACTACTATTTGGTTTTATTTATCAGCCTCTGTTACTATAATTGTGAATTGCAAGGTTTCGTACAGCACATGACATTTTCAGTCTTGTAATCTTTCAGAGACTCTGTTAAATACTCAAATAAAACCTGTCTCATTCGTCAATGTCAATCATTTTAACAGCTTAGGTGTTTTTGTGTTACAAAACAAATTACAGGAAACAACATTAGTGGGAACATATTTCAGTGCAAAATTTAATGCACATTCCTACTGTAGCTCTGAGCAATGCCTAGTCTGTGGATGTCTAGAATGATTGCAAGTGACAGACAGACATTATGAAAGACATCCTCAACCTTTTATGCAAAACGTAGCCCCCCGTAACCATTTTCTCATTTGCATATTCTAAGCTTCAACCTTGTTATCAGTGCTGTCTCATTGGACATGTTATGAGCAGAATGTGAAATGTTTTTGCCTGGCAGCTTCAGGCAGCCGCTGTAGATCTGCGAGTATAACGCCTACCCTATCACTCTCGCTGCAAGGAAATACACTATTTTATTATGAATATATTTTTATGACTCTGTTTTTTTGCATGATTGACATTTTAGGTTTTTCCCCCAATTAAAGCAGTCAAATGAACGTGATAACGGCTGGTTGCTTACTGACACTTCATTGGACGCTCAACCAGCCAGCCGCTGCTGCCTCTCATTCCAAGGAAATCATTCTGATTTGTATGGATAGTGACACTAGTTGTGACGATATTCCGATTTATGTTATGTAATAACATTTGTGCGAAAATGTAAAGCATAAAAAATACCTATTAAAAAAGTGAATTATCCCAATAGCATGAATCTTTCTCATAAAGTACAATGCTACAATGCTTTTTAATAATTCAATAAAAGAAAGACAACTTAAAATTGTAAAATCACGGAGCACAGACTGTATCAGTATTTTACAAAGATAAAGACTATTTACAAATAAAAGCAAGAAAAAAACTATTTACAAATAAAATATAAGAACATATATATATATTGCATGTAGCACTTAAAACTGTTATTCCACACAGTATCCAGCAACAAAAGCCATTTCCGCTTGAAATCTGTGGAACCCCTCTGTCTTTCTGAGAATCAGAATGGTTATCTATAATCAAGGAAAAACACAATCATTACAATTGTATCACATAAATTGTGCATTAAATGTATATTTGATAACTGCATAATTCACACACTATATTTAAAATATCATTAGCTCTTGAATTATTAATGTTTTCTTCACAAAACGTAAAATAGCTCAGGTGTCATGACTTCCGTAACATAAGAAACGCTTGATGAAACTTTATTTTCAATGCCAAAAAACTGAATACTTTGTCAATGATTCCATCAGTCTATGACAAACAACAATGCAGATATTTCACTTATTAGTGTTTCAAATAAATCCAGCATCTAATCATTTAATCATATTCCAATAGTTTCAGATTATAATGAATGATAAGATATTGAGAATCTTTGGTGTAACAGTACTATGAAGCTATAAAAATAAGTAATTGTGGTATGTTATTGTACCTGTTCTTCATTAAACACTGAGATACGTAGTTTGCACAGATTTTTCAGTGTGGGTGCATAATTCAGATGCTTGTGTAAAAACATTCTTTGTGATTTCACTGCACCAGATCATGATGGAGTTTCTACAAAAGCACAATATTACTATTATGAGAGTGGGAGATGACACGTCAGACCGGAGCGCTCATTTGCAGCTGGTTGAGCGTCAAGAGAAGCGTCAGTAAGCAACCAGTCATGACCATGGTCATTTGACTGCTTTAATTGGGATAAACCCACCTAAAACACCAATCAAGAATAGAGTCATATGAATATATTCATAATAATAAAATAATGTATTTCTTTGCAGCAAGAGTGAATGCGTTATACTCGTAGCTCCGCATCGGCTGGCAGGTTGAGCGTGGCTGGCAGGAGCTGCCACTGACAGGTCATGTGACCTGCCAGTGGCTGCCTGGCAGCTGGCAATACACTATCAGGAACCATTGATTTATGGCAGATTTATGTGTTTTGCTCTCCTTCCACTGTAGCTAGGGGACATTAGAATTCCTTGGAACGAGGGAACACGTTAAACACGGAGTCCTCTTGCGGCTGGCTGATTGAGCGGCCAGTGGAAGCGACAATCAGCTGCCAGTTGGGATCACGGCCATTTGAACACTTTATTTGTAATAAGTCTCCATAAAATGTCGACAAATTAAAAGACTAGACCCATAAGAATATATTAATAATCATAAAATAATATATTTCCTTGTAGAGAGAGTGGTAGAGAACGTGTTACACTCCGAGCACTCTTGCGGCTGTCTGACTGAGCGGCCAGTGGAAGTGACAATCAGCTGCCAGTTGGGATCACGGCCATTTGAGCACTTTATTTGGGATAAACCTCCCTAAAATATTGATCATGTAAAAGAATAGACCCAAAAGAACAAATTCATAATCATAAAATAATATATTTCTTTGTAGAAAGAGTTTTAGGAAACGCGTTAAACTCTGAGCGCTCTTGTGGCTGTCTGACTAAGCGGCCAGTGGAAGCGACAATCAGCTGCCAGTTGGGATCACGGCCATTTAAACACTTTAATCGCGCTAAAATCCTCTAAAACATCAACCATGTAAAAGTAAATAACTGAACAGGTTCACAATAAGAAATTAAGCACAAAACACAAAATCTGCCGAAAATTTATGGTTGCTGAAACTTAAGGCATACTGACAGCTGCCAGCCAGCCAGCCAGCCACTGGCAGGTCACATGACCTGCCAGACTCAGACTGGCAGCTGCCACCAACCACTGGCAGGTCACGTGACCTGTCAGTGGCAGCTTCTGCCAGCCAGTTGAAGATTGAACCCCCCCACTCAAATTCTGTCATTAATTACTCACCCTCATGTCGTTCCAAACCCGTAAGACCTTCGTTCATCTTCAGAACACAAATTAAGATATTTTTGTTTGAATCTGAGAGCTCTCTGACCCTCCCATAGACAGCAAGGGTCCTTACACGATCAAGGTCCAGAAAAGTACCAAGATGATCGACAAAGTAGTCCATGTGACATCAGTCTGTCAACTGTAATTTTACAAAGCCACGAGAATTCTTTGCGCAAAAAAACCCCAAAAATAACGATTTTATTCCACATTTTCATCTCTACTGTTTCTCTTGTGGACACGCGTTCATGACAGTACATGACGCAAGCACGTGGCGGCGCAAGCGCTAATCCAGATCCAGCGTGATGACGTTGAACACACGGCGTGATGACCTAAAATGAAAACCTAAAATGTCAATTATCACGCTGGATCTGGATCAGCGCTTGCGCCGCCACGCGCTTGCGTCATGTACTGTCTGAGGGTACTGAGGGTCAGAGAGCTCTCAGATTCAAACAAAAATATCTTAATTTGTGTTCCGAAGGTGAACGGAGGTCTTACGGGTTTGGAACGACATGAGGGTGAGTAATTAATGACAGAATTTTCATTTTTGGGTGAACTATCCCTTTAATATAAATTTACGATGGAGCAAATGTGTTGTGCATGTTCATTTGGGAATGAGTGCTGACACATTGTTTAATCCTTAGCATGCACTTACCAAGAGTCTGTTATTTACTATAACAATGTAAAAGATTTAAAGAGTTGTATTGCATTGTTATAGTATTACATTTGAATTAATCTTATTGATAGAATCACGGATAGATCTAAAATTGAATTACACCCATGGGGGAGGTATTGAATCATCTGGAACACAGACCTTTGACTTGATGATGGTTTTTAACAAACAAACATGCTCTCCAGCAGGATTTGCTGGGAAACGGTCTTTCAGTTCACTAGGCGGTTCTCCCACAGTCTAGAATGGTCATGTAAATGTGTGTGTAAACACTCAAAAATGCTTGTTAGGCACCAGTTGGCAATTATACAGTAGATGCCATTTCTGTTACAGGAAATGGAGTCTTTAAGCTGCACCTTAACTGACAGGGACAATTATAGATATCTCTGGTGTGTCACATAGTATGTGAATTGGCTAAACACACACACACACAAAAAAAATTACATTCCTAATGCACCAACCTCTAAAATCAAACGCTGTAAGAGAATCAATGTAACTTGAACGGACATCTTGAAAGAACACTTATATTTAGGCAATAACGTTTTGTTTTAATTTATTTTATCTCTCCAGTGAGGCTTGTGTGGTCAACACACGTGAATCACAAAACAGAGCTTGGCCACCACCCAAGATCAGAGCCACAACAATTCTCAGAATGTAGACAAAATGCTCTGGAAATTCACCAGAACTAATATGTGAATAAGTAGACCCAGAATGTTCTACACAAGTGCGTATGGTGGTGCAGTATAGTTAGTGAGTGTGCATTTTTTAAGACTTTTTATTATTATTATTATTATTATTAAAATGCAAGGGACCAAAGATGGAATGTAAGGCTCAGTTTTACCACCAGGGGGTGTGATTTACCGTAGCTGATCCAGAGTGACTAGTTCTGCCAACTGATATAACTTGATACCTCTCCCTTTAAATGTCTCAGGGCTAAATGCAGTGAAAAATAAACTACATGACATATAGCACCTTTTTTCTCTATTCTCAGAGTTAGATGATATGAAGTGACACGTCCTCTTTATCTTGTCTCTGTGTCTTGGCTTTAATCAAATTATAAATAATTGTTTCTTTAATATCAATAAAACATCTAATTGTGATAAAGTGAAAGTAAAGTTAAACTGCTAATGTTATTATGTTCAAATGTGTGTATCTGTATGGTTTGATGTGTATATTAATGCTAGTATTTAACATGTGAGCATTCAATTTATACTTTTTCTGTTTTCAGTGTGATTGCGTGTGGAATGAGTGTTAATCTAAAGCCAAGGGTCTTGTTGTTTAGATAATATTTAACTAACCAAATAAGTAACCAAATTTTTGGTATTAGTTCTTTCTTATGTCTGTAGGTTATAACCAGACAAATATATACATTATACAGTATATCTCTTGTTTTTAATAATGGCGTCATAATGCCAAATCAGTTGATAATATTTGCTGTGACAGGTAAAAATGCATTACAACAAAGATGAAAAGACATCACATTTAAGGGCAGTGATAAATTACATTGCAATTATTTTATTTATTTATTTATTTTGTATTTATTTTATTTTATTTCAATTAAGTATGTTATGAACTGTATCTTTATATATAATGTTGAAAAAGACAACACCACAGATGTCACTTGGTCCCAGAAGGCAATGCCCTGATAACAGAAGCAGTTGACCTTTTACACATTTATTGATTATATTTATTGTTATTGTTACATGCTTCATGTTGTAAAATCATTACATAACTATAGTCTGTTCCATTAGTACATTTTCATGTGGAATAGATTCTGAAGTTGTACTCATCTTTTTACTATTGTATGGTGTGGGATTAAAGCTTTTAAGGCTGTGATTCATTTAGAAGTGCCCTTTAACACGTCGTTTCTCCAGAAACTCACCTACGCACATTGCAATACACTCCCATACTAGAAAGGGACAATTATTCCTTGCATGATCTGTCTTCTACTTTGCATGTGCATTTGTATTTAGTGCTTTTTATGCTTCTACTTTAAATATGAATGAATTCATAAACCAAACAAGCTTCAAATTGCTTATCACATGAAGAGAATTTGTTCTTAAAACTACAGATGTCAAGGTTCTCCATATTTATTGCTCATAGAAGTCAAGTGTATTATAGTCACATACTATGAAATCTTTAAAAGCTTTGAAATGTGTGCTGAGTATCTTTCTAAAAGGTGATTATTGTTTTTTTTTCTATTTGACTTTTATCCTTTTGTTCTAGGTTCTTTCATGCATCCACTGTTCTCGGTACAGTGATTGAAGAGTCAGAAACAGAGAACCAAGTGGAAACTGAGACCGGATCTGATACAGACATGAACTCTGGTGTCGCAGTGCTAAGTACGAAGCTCAGTCGACCATCATCTTCTCGAGGGGGCAGAGAGGACACCATGGTGGTCCGCAAAGTGTCCCTGGTCAGCACTGACAAAGAGGGCAGCTTTGGGAACTATGAAAGTCCATTGGACAGCATTAGGCTTAGAGATCAGTCAGAACCAAGCAGAGCCAGTCCTGAGCTTGAGAGGAGGTGGAAAAGTCTCCATTCTAACTCTGAAGAACAGCAGTCAAGCTTCACAGAGCGTTCAGACTACACGTTCACAGATAGCACATACCTGCGTTCCTCTCAACTGTCCCCCAGCTATGAAAGAGGAGTCTACACGTCTCATTTTCACTCTCCCGAGACCCAGCCTACTGCTTTCTCCTCAGAGACTGACGGTAGCCTAGACAACAGTAACTGGAAAGTTGGGGAGAGCGAAGTTCATCAGAGTAGTGAGAGTTACACTAGTAGGAGGAGCAGGGTGGAGCTTAGTTTACCTGTAGCGAGAGAGGGAGAGGGAGAGCAGGAGATAAGAAAAACAGTCTTTGACTCACAGGCACATTTCGATTCCCGCTTGATGATCGTGGAGGCAGATGACTACTCCTCTGATGTTTTCCAAGCTAAGCGGGTAGAGCTGATTCCCTCACCCACTGGCCCTGAGCCTGAGCCTCTTTATTCCTCATCCTCCTTAGAAATGGATAACCTGGTAGACACTCTCAAGAGCATGGAGCGACCGGTCCGGCAAAGGGTTCAACGGACCCCATCCAACACTCCCTTCTCTTCACTGCCACCTATTGAAGAGGATGCACCAATCTCAAACCCAACTCCACTCTCTCCTCGTTCTCCAATCTCACCTATTACTGAGCCAAAGTTGTTGAATGGAGTTTCTAGTTTTCCTTTAGACATTGGCCTTAACTGGAGTGCCCCCAAAGACATGCGCTCTCCATTGACCATGATGAAGGAACAGCAGCTCGGAGAGACCCAAAATCGGGGGCTCTCTCTGCCTCTGCGAGCTTCGGCCCTCAACAGCATCGTCATGCGCAGGGGCTCCCTCAACGATCTGAGTCCTGATGAAAGTTCTACTAAAGGACTCGTGAATGGAGGCTCATCTCGCCTGGAAAACAGCTTCTTCTTCCAGCCCACTGAGAATGGCAAGGCCTCAAACCGCTCCATCTTCCGTGCTGCCTCTCTACCTGAGATCAGCCCCAGTCAGGAGCGAATAAGCTCAGCCACGAAGGGATCTGACGTCTTGCTTGGTTCCCGTTTTGAGCGCTTCTCGTACCTCACATCTCCATCAAATTCCCTCAGTGGGATTGCTGAAACTTCTCGAATAAGCGTGCCTCCATCTGTCCAACACAACTCGCAAGATACCTCCAGTTTCAACCACAAGTCCACTATGGAACTTTACCGCTCTCTGCCCTCTGAAACGCTCCTCAAGAACTCTCAACCTTTGGGTCTTCAGCGCAGCAGTAGTCTTGACGGAGGTCTTCTAATCAGTGACACCATGAGCTTCCAAGTGAATAAAAATCCAGAACCAGAGCAAAACTTACTCCTCAAATACAGAGCCTTCCCTGATGCATATGTGAGTATTGCTTTGTCAAAATGCATATGTTGGCATCATCAAACACATAGGCACTATAAGAGTAAAATCTCTTTGAAACAGAGAGTGCCATGGTGAAGTTTACCACTCTGAGAATGAGGGCATGGAATCAATGAGAGTGTTGTTTTCGTATTATGTCACTGCTCTGTTTCTCCCAGTCCTAGTCAGCCTCTTAGTGTAACCTGATATGAAACCACTTACACCAAGCATTGTGTAACATAATATGTGGATTGTTTTAGACCTCAAACGTCTGATGGGCTTTGGTTTTAGACCTGGTCAGGTGTAGGATGCCCTAAACCTAGTCTACTCAGCCCTATTCCTGGATATCTTGCAGAGCTTCATTCCAACCTTCCTACATTGTTCGTACAGACCTGGCTAGAATTTTGGCTGCGTCATTAGAGTTGCAACTAAACCCTGCAAAAAACTCTGCAAGACTCTCCAGGAGTTGGAACGAGCATCTCAGCCTTAAACCTCAGTGAATGAAAGGCTAGAAGGGGTGTTATGTCACCTCAGCAAGAAGGGTTTACAATAGAGATTGATGGGAGTATACATTACCTCAGTCCTCATGCAATATTCACGTTTCCTCTTGTCCTCCAAAACAGACACTGAGCAGCTCTGTAGAGTCTTTTTTTATTACTGCTTCTCTCTACTGTACAGAGCCTGAGTTTGCAAGTCAAATTTTGATTTTAACCAAAAGCAGCTTCACCAAAACTATAGTTTGGTTAGGGTTTATGGATACTATGCAAAGGTGTAACCTTCATCTGGTAAAAGAATCATGCTCACTTTCATGCCTCAGGTATTTCTCAATCCAAAAAAAATTGGAAAGCATCAGGCTTCAGTGACTTTGCATACAAGGCTTTAAATACTTTAAATACAAACAAGTTTGATTTCTCTGGGACATGACTAGTAATGTTACTAAGGGAAAGAATTCTATGATTTAGATATATTGAGAGGTTTGTCACTAGGGAGTAACTTCATATTATCACATTATCAAACACTGTAAAACACAGCTTGACCTCTGTCATTCACGTCATACTGATCTTGCTCTATGTTGACATAGAGTGTTGACATAGAGTGATGATGAGTTCTCTGACAGTTCAACCCACATCCAACTTTATATTAAAATTCAATATGCAAAAATCTTTATATTTGTCACTTTGCAGGAGCATCCTACTTCCTATTCTGCATGTAATGATATCATAATATGCAAACTTAACCCCCCACCCCTGTATAATAATAGTTTAAGTTTCAATGACAGAGCAAACTTTTTGGTTTCCTGTAATTATGCATAGAGCAGTTCTTCTTGAAATTATATCTTTTCATAATACCAAAATGAAAATTGACTGAAACTGTATATAATTAGGCTGGCTTCCTATTGAATGCATTTCTGAAAGTATGATTATGTTAGACAAAACAGCCAGTTTTTCCCATAGGAAAAACCACAGGGAATAACCAAGCTGAACTGGCACTTTCTGAGGACAGGTCAGGAATGTATGAGTAGAACAGGTCGTCCCTGGAGCTTTTGTCAATAGGCAGGGAAAGAAGGAGAGGCTGATGGAATGTGATGCTATTTATTATCTTACTGCGTTCGCTTTGTCTCCTCTAATTAGCTTTGATAATTTTCCTAGACAAGTTATGTCGAGTCCCGCTCAGACACACCCTTCTTTGGGTTGGCAATAGCTTACTGTATATTTGCCAGTTGGAACAGACATAGAGAAAACAATTATGTCACCTTCATGCTTCACACATATCAGTTTGTGGAGACCCTCTACAGAATATAGACTCATTTTCAGTTTCCTACTGGATGCTAGGAGTATACAGCACTTCATATGAATGATGTAGCCGATGTAGCCACCAATAAAAGGCTCTCTAAAAGGTCAATTTTTAAAGGATTAGGTTTATATCCAGAAGTTCAAATTAAGACCCACCCCCAAAAAAAGTAGGCGCATTTTAAGCAGCATGTGTAAGTTGGCTAGATATCTATAAGATATCACATTCACTGTTCCATTGAGTTGATAGATCGACTGTAGAGATACAGACTGCATCTCACACCCATTTTCACTATGCATATTTGAAATATTCTGACATTCTGGAAAACATATTTTCATGATGTCTGACAGTGAGGCTGACATATGGGTGGTTTATAGATGTATAGCATCTGCATTATGTAACCCATGTATTTGACTTTTCATTAAGAGCATCCCCATATGCAAACAGAGAAATTTGACTTGGGCTCTTGTGTAATGTTGTCTCTCTTCTAACCTTGCCATGCCTCATTGCAAGTGCAAAGGCACGTCGCTCGGCAGAGTCTGGGAAGGGCTTTTCATCACCTCCTACATACATAAATATGCGGCATTTGCAAACAAACAATGAGATCTTGACATGTAATGTAGAAACGTTACATTCATCAAAAGCCATTAATCCACACGAAAACCTCTTGACCATTTCACCTGATAAGCTGACCTCTTGATTTCCATTTCAATAAGCCAACAGATCAGATGCTAACAGCAGATCTGCAGTGTTGATGTCATTCTCAGTTTGTTTCCCCTAATGTATATAGTTTCCCTGAGGAACTCTATGTACAATAAACATTTCAAACAGCTTGTCTTACACACCATTCAGTAAATGTTTGCTGCATTCCAGTGCTATTTTTAAGAGTCTGGTGACAATAATGCCGTGAGCCTATCGCATCTGCCTGCGTGTGACTTTGAGAGGTAGAAACATCAAGTTTTGTGTAAAGTACTTGTTCTTCTATTGTCAAAGGTTAGGTGTAGGAGTGTAGTGTTTTCTTGAGATGTCAAATGTGACAATCTGGATTTCAGTAAAATTAGCTGCATCTGAATATGATTTATTCATTTAATTATCCTAAATTCATGTAAGGTTTTGAACTGAACACTGTGTAAAGGAATGTCTGATAATATTGTCTCTGTGGTTTCTGACTGATCTTATCATAATAGCATAATATTTTACTTATCCATTAGTGCAAACATACTCTGTTTATATCTGTTTGTTTGAATGAGGCTTCATCTCATTTAAATATTTCTTTTCTTTATTTAGCTCACAAAAGAAAAGGAGCATGGCAAGCTCAATCCTCGACCTGGGAAGGTGAGATATTTCACAGAAATGTCCTTTCTTTTCTTACTGATTTTAAATGAATGGCCTAACTGATCAGGCTAAACCAAGCCCTGCATATATTCGCTCTACTGCATGTGCTCTTTATATTAAAGAAAAGTGACAGAATGTGCTTGGTTTCCACTTGTGTGGAAAGCCTGAGGCTGGTATTTATGAACAGGTGAGAGAGATTGGTGGGTGTGTAACAGGCCCGCAGTGCTCTGCAGATGGTGCTAATAGCACATTTAGACCCGCTTCATCTGCCAAACACACGTTTGGACAGTCACAGATTATAAAAAAGAGAACTACAAATGACATGACTAACAGCAAGTGACATGATGTTCTTTTTCAAATTATTTTTTTAAAAGAAAAGATAGAAAATAAAGTGATTTATTTATTTATTCATTCATTCATTCTCTATGGCAGAAGCATGCTTCCAGAACATTCATGTAAGATTTTGTTTTGTAGATTTACTAATAAAATTTATATATAATAAAATGTATTTGTATGATATTGTATAATAGAATTATTCATATCTCAAAAGACAATATTTTTAGCATTCACTCATTCAGGTTTGCTGTCTGGTGGAAACCACAATAATGCCTTTCCAGTATGCATGATTCAACTTGCCACGGTGACATTTACTAAACATATATTTTATATATTTTACAAATCATAGTTTTTACTACGCACACATCACTGCTGAATTAGTTTTGGTTGACATTCTTGTGTTCTTCATCAGATGCAATGTAAAAGATTTAGAAAAGGTCACCGAAACTGGCTTGTCAAGCTTATTCTTGCATATTCTTGTCCTTTCCTTCTCTGACATTGTCATCAGTGTAATATTGCAGCCTTAAGGTTTTGAGACAATAAAAGTGCCTTTCAAAAGTAGGACAGTGCGAATGGACGTTTCACTGTCAGTGCAGGACAAAGGAATATTGTCCCTTGTCCAATATTAGCACATCTGCTGCCCCTAGTGGTTGAGATGGTTAAATATTAAACAATGCGGTCTTTGTAGAAAAGATTGGTGGGACTTTTTTAAGCTGTTTTTTTTTTTTTTTTTTTTTTTTTTTTCTGTTAGATGTTAATCTATGACAAACCTGGAATGACCGGCGAGAGAATTGAAGTGCGTGGTGATGTTGTGGATGCCACACCATGGGAGTTTACAGACACTATTTCAATCAGAGTGATCAGAGGAGGGTGAGTGACAAACAAACAATGTGCACCTCCTTGCTGAACTGATATGCTCACATAAGCATGCACATATAAATTTAATTTCTCTCACTTCTGGTATTTATTTTGTAAATCATTTTAAATGTGCACTTAAGGGCACTAGGTTTGAAGATGCATATGTTTTCAGACAACATACACTACCTTTCAGAAGTTTTTATGTTTTTGAAATATTTTAAAATGTAATTTATTTCTGTGATGGCAAAGCTTAATTTTCAGCAGCAATTACTTGATCCTTCAGAAATCATTCTAATATTCTGATTTGTTGCTTCTTATCAATGTTGAAAACAGTTGTGCTGCTTAATAATTCGGTGGAATCCGTAATACATTTTTTCAGGAGAACAGTGTTTATATGAAATCTTTTGTTACAATGTTTAAGTCTTTACTGTCTTCACCTTTGATCATTTTTTATTATCATTATTGGGCGTTATCCTGCAACTACAGAACAATCGGCCAAAATTTGTTTTAATTACTTAAAGTAATTAAAATTAAATATTCAAATGGTTCAGGTCATGCTTGTTTCATAAGCATAGACATAATACAATAATAATGCTGTTCAGGATAATGCAAAATATTACTGACGCAGAACAGTAAATATACAGGAGTAAATATTAATGCACAATAAATAATGTAATCACATGGGCTAGTGAAGGGAATCAGACATTCCACATCAAGTCTTAACATGCAGACTCTCCCTGCCTTCCAGCAATAAAACATCTCCAAATCACTGCAAAATATCATTAACTGCCGAAACACACAATTCTAGCTTATGGTAATTCCTGTTTTTAAATTATACC
Organism: Spinibarbus caldwelli; assembly: GCA_039654775.1. Taxonomy (NCBI): domain Eukaryota; kingdom Metazoa; phylum Chordata; class Actinopteri; order Cypriniformes; family Cyprinidae; genus Spinibarbus; species Spinibarbus caldwelli. The sequence goes on along the minus strand of CM077244.1, from coordinate 12,948,650 downwards.
AATTTATACTAATAGGAACACCTAAAATCTACTGTTTCATCTACCTTTTTCACTCCTTCATCTCAGAGAGAGCTGGCTGATGAATGTTTATGCATAAGCAACTTCATGTTTGCCCTTGTAATTTATCTGAGTGATCAGACAATATCAGCTGTATTGTAGTTTGCCAGACGATGTCATAACATACCCATCGTGTTATTTCTAATGATTTTGCTCCATCAAAGGTGTCAAAACACTTGCATTAATGTGCTTCAAGAAGAAGTTCAGGTAGGGTAATAGCTGCTAGGCTATGTATTTCAAAAAAGGGCCATAAATTGTGATTGATACAATTTTTTTTAATATTTTTTCTCTTATTCTAATATATAAAATATTTATTTTAATATATTTTACAATGTCTTTAATTTCTGTGATGGCAAAGCTGAATTTTTACTACCGTCTTTGGTGTCACATGATCCTTCAGAAATCATTCTAATATGCTGACTTGGTGCTCAAGAAATATTTATTATTATAATCAATGTTCAAAACAGTCACACTTCGGTCACACTTTATTTTAAGGTCAAATTCTCGCCATTAACAAAACCTTAACTACGACGTTTGCCTCAATAAACTCCTAATTTGGTGCTTATTAATAGTTAGTAAGGTAGTTGTTAAGTTTAGGTATTGGGTAGGATTAGGGATGTAGAAGATGGTCATGCAGAAAATGTGCTTTGTAAATACTAATAAACAGCCAGTATGTTGATAATAGGCATGCTAATAAGCAACTAGTTAATAGTGAGAATTGGTCCATATACTAAAGTGTTAGCGTATGTTCTTATCCTCATGTTATGCCTTCTGTTTTGTCTTCCAAAGTTGGGTGTTGTATGAGAAGCCAGAATTCAAAGGAGAAAAGGTCGCTCTGGACGAGGGGGACATCGAGCTGACAAATCCATTTGGACCGCCGGATGAAGTGGTTGATCAGCAGAATGGAGCAACACAGGATCATGTGGAAGAGGACCATGAGTCCAAGCCTCGGCTAAAGAGGATGTTTGTCATCGGATCTATACGGCGAGCAGTGAGAGTATGTCAGACTTGTGTTTACTTTTTTTGTTAGTTGAAATTCAAGTTCATAAACATTCTGCCATAGACAGACCATAAGAGGCAATATTGTTTTAGCTTGTAAATGTGTTTGGGATGTATGGGATCATGTTTTGTTATGGGTTGTCAGTGTCACGTCATAGCCATATTATGAAAGGTTCAAGTGCACCACCTTGTGTCCTCAAGCAGAATTGTGCCTTGCATAAGTAAAGTCTTTGTAAGGATTTTTGTTGTTGTTTTTTGCCTTTCCAGGATTACAGCGTTCCTGAAATCAGCCTTTTCCCAGAAGAAAATGCAGAAGGCAAGAAGGTCACATTCAGAGACACGTCAGAAGACTCCAGAATTTTTGGCTTCCCAGTCAGAGCAAACTCCATCATCATCAATGCTGGACTGTGAGTGATCAGTGCAGCTTATTCCAAAGTCCATTCTATTTGGGCTCGCTCACAGTGTTTATTTGTTAACATCATGTGTTTGATCTCCTCCAGATGGTTGGTGTTTGCAGAGCCCTTCTTTCAGGGTGTCCCGCGAGTGCTTGAAGTCGGGGGATTCCCCACCCCAGCCGCCTGGGGCGTCACACATCCGTATGTGGGCTCCCTACACCCGCTTAAAATAGTGAGCATCTCAGTCTCATTTTCATTTGTGCCAATGATTCCATAGCATATCAGTAATAAAATTAGGTATATTAATACAAATGTTTTTTGTAGGGGGAACCTAGAGTGGAAAACCTCTATGAGCCAAAAGTAAGTGTTACATCAACAGCCATCTAATAAAGTAGTAATGTATTTGATGTTCTTTAATGGATCAAGGATAATTCATGTTTGATATAATTTGTTTTCAATAGATTGTGCTTTATGAAAAGCCATATTTCACTGGCAAAAGCAGAGAAATCTACACCAGCATGAGAGATTTCCTGTCAAGAGTTGACAAGCAGCAATCATTGTTTATGTTCAGTGCAGGATCTCTTAAAGTTATTGGAGGCTGGTGAGTATTTAAAGTATGTGTGTTTGATCGAGAATAAAGTGAGGAAGAGAGCAAGAACTGATACTATGCATAGTATCCAGACATTATCTGACTTATTTTTGTTGTATTGTTCTCTATTCTGTTCTGTTTTAACTTACTCAATCTGTCTTATAGCTGGGTCGGCTATGAGAAGGAGGGTTTCCGGGGTCACCAGTATCTTCTGGAGGAGGGAGAGTACCATGACTGGCGGGTGTGGGGAGGAGTGAACTCAGAGCTGCGCTCGGTCCGAGTCATCCAAGCTGTAAGACAAACACAAAATAAATTTTACTATTTTATATTATTTGTATGATAAAATCTCACCAAGATTCATACTACTGTATTTAGTTTCATTAAAATGTTTGTTCTCTTAATAATGCTCTGACGTTCATAGATAGAATAGAACGACAGAATATATTAATTCATTTTATTATATTGATATACTACTACTACTAATAATAATAATAATAAAAATAACAATAATAAAGTACATGTTTTTAAAATATATTTTAAATAGAATTTCTGTTACTATAAAGGTATGTAAATATCTATAATAAAAATATTTTTAAAAATGTATATATTTGATTGTATTAATATACTACTACAAATAATAAGAACAATATATAATACATGTTTTAAAATATTTTAAGTAGAATTTCTGTGACTAGCTATACATACATGTAAATTGGTTTAAAAAAATGGAAATACTAATGTATTTTATTAAATAAATAAATAATACACTTATTTATTTATTTAAGCTTACACCATATTTTGGTGTTTAGTCCACTTCATCATTAAAACTTATTGTAAACTAAATTAATAGTTTAGATTGAATCTTAAGTGTTAATTTTTGAACTGTAATACTTGACTGCTTCTTGTAGGACCTGTCTGAGCCCCTGCTGGTGTTATATGGGATGCCTGAAGAGGAGAAAGTGGAGAATGAAGAGCCTACGTTTGAGGTGACAGAAGCTGTCGCAGATGTGGAGCTGTTTGGATTTGGCATCGACACCCGCTCCATCCACGTGCTGAGTGGAGCGTATGTTCTGATCTCTCTGTCTCTGAATGTAGCAATTTCTCATTGCAGTCTGGCAGATCTGCCATGTTTTAATAAGTATGTGAAGTGATTTTTCTTTCTTTCCTCAGATGGGTGGCATACTCTCATGTGGATTTCTCAGGTAGTCAGTACGTCTTGGAGAAAGGCTTCTATAACAACTGTGGAGACTGGGGCTCTGGAGACAACCGCATCTGCTCCATACAGCCCATCCTCACAGTAAGTCAGAGGCATTTCATTATTCATTAATCTAATCCAAAGAGTTTGTGCAAGGACTATTGACTTAAATTGTGTGTGGTTGAAAATGTTTTGCATAAAGAGTAAATATTAGGGAATATTGAGCGGCAAATTCACTAAACATTTACTCAGCTTTTCATCTGGTAATTCATCATCAATTCATATGTATAATCTGATAACTGCCTGCAATCCAACTCAACTAGATGTTAAATGTGCTGAAATATTATTAATATATTTCATTGACATGCATTATTTCATAGCCATGAATTCCCTCATGAATCTCCATTTAATAGATTGTCCTTGATTTCATTAATGAGGTTGTTCTTATGTATTTCAGGCACCTAGTGAAGGACCCAGCTTCAGAAATGAGGTGAGCTGAGTCCCTTATACTTACTAAGGTTGCATTTTTTTTATCAAAAATACAGTAAAAACAGTAATATTGTGAAATATCATTACAATTTAAAATAGCTCTTTATATTTTAATATATTTTAAAATGCAATTTTATTTGACTTGCACTCTCAGACTTGCACTCTCAGGCACCTGCACTTCCGCAAGTGACATCACTTGCAGTCTTTATTTATTTATATTTATTTTATTTAATTTATTAATTATTTTTTAAATTGAATCTCTCAACATTTTACATAAGTAGCCAGGTGGTGAAGAATAGCCTACTGAATTTGGTCTTTATCATCTTAGTCTGTTATTATGCCACATTAAGCGTTTTGCTGTATGGGAGGAAAAGTTTGCTCGTTGTGTTCATGGATATGCTTGCCTTGTAGTACATTAAATTAATAAACTATATATCGAATTTGATCTTTTAATAGCATTATCAGCCATATTGAGTGTTTATGGTTTTCTACTGGAGGTTTAAAAGCGCTTAACGAGAGACAGCACATTGCGTTCATATTCTGCTGTGGCCGCGGATTTGCGGGTCTTGTCTTTTTCTCCTACAGGTGACTTGCAGGACCCTGTATGTTATGATATTAAATTAGTTTTAATTGTTTAACCATCACAGTGTCTCATCTCCATTGGCAACACGGTTTGTGTGGATTGCAAGTGACGTCACAGGTAGCGAAAAGTGCAAGCGGCGACTGCAAGTGACATTGCAATTTAGTTTTGTTTTTCTTGTCTTCACCACCTGGCTACTTGTGTAAAATGTTGAGAGATTCAATTTAAAAGTGATTAATAAATACAATCAAATAAAAAATAAAAAAGACTGCAAGTGACGTCACTTGTGGAAGTGCAGGTGTCTGAGAGTGCAAGTCTGAAAATGCAAGTGCATGTCTGCAGCCAGACCCTATTGGGAAAAGCTGATTTTCAGCATCACTACTTCAGTCTTCAGTGTCACATGATGCTTCAGACATGATTCTAATATGCTGATCTGGTGCTCAAGAAACATTATTATTATTAATAATAGTTGCCCTGCTTAATATTTTTCTGGAAGCAGTGATACAAAAGAACAGCATTTATTTAAAATAGAAATATTTAACAGTGTTAAAATTGTTAATGTCACTTTTGATCAATTTAATGCATCCTTGCTGATAAAGGTGTTCATTTCTTTAAATAAAATCTTACTGACCCCAAACTTTTCAACAGTAGTATATAAAGGCAATCTTCATCATTAATGCAGTGCATTTAATGAAACATTTATGCTCTCTTCCCCTTTGCTGCAGGTACTGCTCTACTCAGAGCCGGATTTTCAGGGCACATGTAGGGTTTGTCATCAGAACCAGGGCTGTTTGCCTGAAAGTCTCACTATCAAGTCCTGCAGGGTGGTTGGAGGAAGGTTAGTGAGAAAATGTAGGGTAGGATAAATGCTTAGATGTATGCATGGATGAGCTATCAAAGTATACAGCGAACCCCAAAATGCATGTAGACACATACAAATGTAAACATTAGATTTACCATGCATTCAAATTCACTATATTTCTTTCAGATTGTGACACTCTGAATTTGTATACCTCTGTTCATTTCAGTTGGGTGCTTTATGGAGGAGAGAAGTTCACAGGAAACATGTATGTTCTGTCTGAAGGAGATTATCCCAATCTGACCAGCATGGGCATCCCAACTGACTCGGGCATTCACTCTGTCAAAGCAGTTCCAATGGTGAGAAGAAACTGCTTTCTTACTAAATATATTTCTGGAAAAGTGGTGGACAAATGATCCAATGAGAAACCTATAGACAAGAGATCTTACTACATATATATATATATATATATATATATATATATATATATATATATTTATTTATTTTTTTATTTTTTTATTTTTTTATTTTTTATTTTTTGCCTGTTTGTTCTCTCTTTCAGACCTTTTCAGTGCCGTCAATCTCACTCTTTGGACTGGAGTGCTTTGAGGGTCGGGAGGTCACCATTGATACACAGATTTCCAACATGTGGGAGGAAGGATTTAACACACATTTCCTCTCTGTCAGGGTCAACAGTGGATGGTGAGTTTGCAGTGTTTCATATTATTGGTTCATATTAGTACATTTGTGGTATCATGACTATTTTGAGTATACTACTCATATACTGTATCAAAACCATGTCAATCTCTTTGCAGCTGGGTGTTATGTGAACATAGTAACTACAGGGGGCGCCAGTTCCTTTTGGAGCCCATTGAAATCACAAACTGGCATAAATTCAGTTCTCTTTCCTGTATCGGCTCCTTGTATCCAGTCAGACAAGTTAGTATCACCTTCACATGACCAATTATTTGCACAAAATAACTTGAAAACAGTATTTCTTATATGTTTTCAATTGTGTGTTTATATCCCTATAGAAACAAAGACTGTTCCGCATCAAAAATAAAGAGACGGGCCACTACATATCAGTGCAGGGTGGTGTTGAGGACATGAAGACGGGCCGTGTGGTCGTCACAGAGCAGGTGGAGGGAATGAGTGATATTTGGCTTTACCAGGACGGGCTCATCAAAAACAAGGTACTTTGAACACCATTATGTGGATGAGTAATCCATGTATAGTTAATTTTTGTTTCTAACTTCTTAAAGTTACACCCTCTCCGATTGTTGAACATGTGCTCTCTTTGTGTCAGCTGGCTCGAACCATGAGTCTGCAGGTGATGGGAAATGTGGAGTCAGGTGCTAAGGTGGTGCTGTGGACTGAAACGCGTGTTCCAGTGCAGATGTGGAGCGCTCAGGTCAGCGGCACAATCTCCAGCATCACCTTCCCTGGAATGGTGCTGGATATTAAGGGTAAGATTAAGTTTGGTGCTTTATGTACCAAGCACAAGCTTTACTACTGTCTATTGTAACTCTTAATTTACTTTATCATTTAAAATATTGCTGTTTATTTACTGTTTATTACAAAAATATTTTTATTTCCGTTCCTATTAATACATGAAAAAATATAATTTTTGTTTAGAATGCGAAAATGTAAGAGTAGCTGATATCAATACAGGAGTGTCCAGAAGTGTGTCATGCCATACTTCATCTAAATCAATCAAACAATGTTTTTATGATGTTTATATACTTTTATATTTTTATATTTACTATACATGCAGTTTTTTGATAATTATGTTAGATATCATTAAAGAGAGTTTGAGAAATACTCTGGGGTCAGTACTTTTTTGTGAAAGAAGTTAATACTTTTATCCAGGAAGGCTACATTAAATTCATCAAAATTGTCAGTAGAGATGTTAACTTTGTTACAAAAAATTTTTTTTTCAAATTATTAGTTTTTATTACTGTCTATTCATCACAATTTCAACAGAAATATTAAGCAGCACAACTGTTTTCAACTTTGAAAATAAGAAAAATTTCTTAAGCAGAAAATCAGCATATTAAAATGTTTTCTGAAGGATCATGTGACAATGAAGACTTGAGTAATGCCTGTTGAAAATTCAGCTTTGACATCACAGCAATGAATGACATTTTAAAATATATTAAAATAGAAAACGGTTATTTTAAATTGTAGTAATATTTCACAATATTACTGTTTTTACTTTAATTTTAATCAAATAAATGCAGCCTTGGTGAGCATAAGAAATTTCTTAAATTATTTTTTAAAATCTTACCAACCCCAAACTTTTGAATGGTAGTGTGCACTTTCTCTTATAAATATAAAATATCTAAATTCCTTTATTAATTTTGTGGATTTAGACCTAAAATCATGATTTTGGTAACAAATGTCCATGTACATGTTATTTGACAACTACTAAAGAAACAAAAAGCGAAATCTAATTTCTCTTTTCTTTTCTTTTTTACAGGGGGTAAGCAATACGACAAACAACATTTAGTGATTCGAGAAGAGAACGAGGAACACGCCAGCCAACAGTGGGAGCTGGAATTTGTTTGATCCCGCCCTCTCTCTCCTTCATCTGACCCCCTTCTCCTTCTGACTCCACCCACTTGTCTTGCTCCAACAATACAAACACTGTCTGTGATCTGATATAGGACACTATGAGGGCACCTGTGAGTCATCCTTACATACAATCAGAAGACGCTGGGCAGGAAAATTTCTCCTGTCAGTAGAGACTGTATAATAGATAAAATGGATCAATGTATTGTCATTTAAAAATGAGAGGTCAAATATCATTCAACATGCTAGTGTTCTTGAAACATAAATCTCTCGCCTGTGATGTGTCTTATTTCCACATAGTTTGAATAAAACAGGTCATTTACATGCTAATGATGGTGCTGGTGGTTAAGTCACTTAAAAAAATTTTTTTCTTTTTTCCTGTGCATCACATGAGAATTTCATCATCATATATGAATCTGGCAACTTTCGAAGCATTCTTTCATTTCTGCCCATTTTATTTGTTTACAAGCTAATGTTATTTTTTATAAACATTTGACATATTGGGTGTATTCTGGTACGTAAGCTTTGATATCAATGTCTGCAATTAGTTTATAGTCATTGCAAAAGCTACTGGAGTGAATCCTGGCAGATTTCGGTCTGCCCTGTTGTTTTTACCAAAAAGTGTGCTGATGTCTGTCAGTAAAAAGTCACCATGTTTTTGGACAACCAGGAAACTTTATTATAAATAAATGTTATTTTCAAACCACAATGTGAAATATGTAACAGGGAGTGGCTTTAATTTTGTAATAAAACTGTAAAAAAAAAAAAAAATGTAGGAATTCACACATTTTTGGCTATTGATGTTTTAGTATCTGTGTTAATTTTTTATACCAGTTCATCAAAAACAACTTGTATCGTCATGTGTAGTAGTGCTTGTTTGTTCATTTTAATGAGTTTCATGAGTGTCGGACTGGACCGGCGAGGTCAAGAGTTGCATGTTTGCTGCGTGTAAGATGTCTGATAACGGCTGCTGATGAATGACAAGTATGCAGATGCTTGTACTGATGCCATTTTGTTTGTTCAGGTCTACAAATCAAACGCCACGCCTGATGTTGCTCTTTCAGGCGGAGGTAAATTCAAGTGATACTTTCAACATTTGACTTGAGTTTATGCACACAGTCACATGCCAGTTCAGCTCCACTAACGCCTTTGTTGACATTAACAACACGTTCACACATTTCTCAAATTACAACCTGTTTTATGCAGCGTTTAGCAACTAACATCGTGTACATCTAAACGAGTTTGAGAATTCTCTTTCGAAGAATCTTTGTGATTCAGAAATGGTTGTTTTGGGGAGGAATCTAATCATTTGAGTCTTCCAGTTATGCAGGTTTTTAAAGTTCTTGTGTGTAGTGTCAGGGTTACACCCATGGGATATCTGATCTTATCTGATCTAAGGTATTGAGAGCTTGTTTGGTTTGAGACGTTTTGTGCTCTTTGCAGCAGATGAGCCTGAGAAATAAGGCGAATGGACACTATTTATTTCTCAACAACGATTTAAAACCTTGAGTTTTCATCTTGCACTATTTAATTTGAGAGGGCAGACCAGGAGTCACCAAATAAAAACATCTGAAACTCGATCTCACCTGAGACTGAAATCTCATTCTAAGTCTTCAGCAGGTAAACCACTTTAACTAATCATCACCACTATCCGAGTAGTCATTTTAAGTAAGTAAACATTTTTTAAACTAAAATTTCTTCTGAACTTATTTGCTTTCCTCTTTTTATCAGAAGGATCATAGCTGATTTCAGTTAAATTTGAACTGATATTTTAAGTGAGAATGAAGTTAATTTCATTTTATTAATTTCTCTATTTTTGCTAGAAGAAATAAAGGTATTTACTTACAGTATTTTTGCAGAACAGTGTTCTTTATAAGGTGTTGTGTTTTTCATTATTTTTGTGTTTATTGTTTTTTTCCATATACATTGTAAAAATGATCAAACTTGTAATTAAAACAAAGATTATTTATTGGAGTACATTTTACAGTCTTTAAAATGTCATGTATAATTCATTGTGGTACTTTGAAAGAAATTGTGAAAATTTACAAGTGAAAATTGTTTCTTCACCACTTTTTTTCAGAGCAGCTGTGCATAACTTCCTTTTACATTGCCAAGTGCTGTCATGGAAACAGAAGCTAAGTCACAGGAAACATCTCCACTTATGGTGAATGTTTGCATCTGTACATTTTTCTCTGCATTAATTTTTGTGTTGTACTTTGGGTCCATTGTTTATAAATCTCCGAAACATCTCAGTACCATTGCTCTTCTAAATCAGGACTCTTTTCTTCGACATTCTCCATCCTCCCCTACATTGCCTATTTTTTTTTTTTTTTTTTTATAATCCCACAGTCTGAAGGCATGTGGTGGGGCACCCTGGGGTCTGTGCGGCCCTTCCCAAATTTTCGTCCCGAGAGAGATGTTACAGTCCTTCACACTGCACTGGAGAAGAAAGGTACATCTATATAAATCCTCATGAGGCATGATTGTGGTAGTAAAAGTCAACCTGCTAGTATTCTTTCATAATTAATTGTTATTTCAAACTACCATATCTTTCTGTTAAAGATGTGAGCACAATTGTGGGAATACTAACCAATCGCAGTAATGCTCAGAGACGATCTCTTGCCCGGGCATACAAGAATTTCTCACAAAAGGTAAATCAGAAACAAATTCATCTCCTAATCATCACAAGTTC